>MU570271.1:4649042-4666542 GCA_024362625.1 Silurus asotus
TTTTTTTTTTTTTTTTTGCGTGTAATTGAACAAATTTTGTAAGCTGCTCATGTTGGCTTTATAAGAAATCCATGAAATACCAGAATGGTCTCGTTTTTATTTGAACAGCATTGTGTCTGTTTTTTGCATTCCTTTTTTTTTTTTCATACACTTTCATGCCTTTCATGATATTTTGACATTTCAATATAATTTTTTAGTTTATTTATGATTCATACATCATTTTTTCCTCTTTATTTTATATTTTTTGTATTTATGTATTTACTTTGTTTCATTGTGCTCGTTATAATAGTAATAATCTAATCATAATCATTTGTTGTTTATGTATTCTAGTATAATATTTTTATGTGCATTTTGCTTCTTTACACTTTTATAGTGGCTTGCATAGTATTTAAGTATACACTGTCCCTTAATTAGGATTTTACGTGGGATTGTAGTTCAGTTTAGTTCAGTTTGTTAATTCCTATAGGAAAAGTAGGTTTACAGAATACTCGCATAAACATTAAACAATTTCTATTTTGCATGTCTGAATTATTTTTTATTTATTTAATTGAATTGAATTTCATTTCATTGAATTTAATATGACCAGTCTAACTGACCATCAGTTAATGGTAAATGATAATTTACCATAATTTAAGAATTTAATTGCTTGTATATATATATGTTTTTAACACTAGCTATTGTTACCACCTCTCCCAGTCACCTCCTCTGCATCACCTCCGTATTTTCCAAACCAGCATATGTCATAATGCTTTCAATAAAAAGCCCTGTAAAATATCAAAAGCATTCTGCTATGGACATCAAAAGAAAGTAAATTCTCTGTTGAAGCTTCTTGCTTACATAATCAGTCCATGATATACCAAGATATCTACACAGACTTTCCCTACACATTGAAACATTACACTGTTGATTTTTTTTTGTAGCATCATGTCACATAGGGGTTAATTCCATACCTGTATAAAGTTAATTTGCAAATATTACACTCATGTCTGATTCTAAAAACAATATTTGCATTGGCAGATTGTGTCACCCTACAACGAAATACTGTGCACACACACTTAAACACACTGGCATGATCTTTTTTTGTGATCTGTAATATCACATCGGACCTTCAGTGTGGGCAGTGACTCAGTCATTAAGTATTAAGTGGCGCAGGATTGATGGCGGAGGGAAGCAGCTGGTGGTAAAGTGGGCTGGTGTCTTTAGCAAAAACAACACTCGCTTTAATTAATAATTGATCACCGCTCCATCCACAGAGACTCCCGGTGACATCTGATCTGTATTAAGAGATCGCCGAAACTCCGTCGCGGAAACTCCCCGCTCAAGGCTGAGCTCTGAATGTTTAGATCTGGATTTTTGAATCAATATTTTGTACTTATTTATGAACAGCTACAATTGAAGCACATGCGTACGCATTATAAATCGCAAAAAAGTTACCAAATTAGAGATGAACTCTAAAAGAAGTCTAGTGCTATTAATGCTGAAGTTTCTGTTGTTGTTGTTTTTTTCCTGGACACTGCATGACTCCGTTTGGCCTGATCTTATAATCTCTACTATCTTAGTATTATAGTGTAGGCAAGTCCAAAATGAATAGCATGGGATTTGCATGTGGATCGGTGGAGGACGGCCCGTGTGGCACGTGAATCACAAACCTCCCTTACGCAGACTTTATTATCCTTCAGGGAATTTTGCTTGGAATAGTTTTGGAATGAAGACACTATATAAAAATATATGCTGTTATAATAAGCTTTACTCTTCTGGGATTTTGAGAATGATTTGTGCTCATTCAGCTACAAGGGTGTACTGAAGTCAGGTACTGACGTAGGTGAGGTGAGGAGGTGCCTGGGGTGCAGACAGTGTTCACATTCATCTACATAGGGTTGGAGCTCTACAGCAGGGGATCTACCACATAGGGCTGGAAAAGTCAGGTGTCCCAATACTTTTGGCAATACAATCTAGCTACCAGCCCATCTATGTATGACATACCAGAAAAAGCATGGAGATGTTTAGGAGAGATGTAGTGGAGTTTTTAACCAGATTGTTCGACCAGATTCTGGAAGGTGAGAGGATGCCTAAAGAATGGAGAAGGAGTGTGCTGGTACCAGTTTTTAAAAATAATGGAGATGTGCAGACCTGCAGTAACTACAGGGGAATAAAGTTGAACAGTCACACCATTAAGTTATGGGAAAGAGTAGTGGAAGCCAGGCTGAGAAAAGAGGTGACCATCTGTGAGCAACAGTATGGTTTTATGACGAGGAAGAGCACCACAGACACATTATTTACTTTGAGAATGTTGATGGAGAAGTATAGAGAAGGTCAGAAGGAGTTGCATTGTGTGTTTGTGGATTTAGAGAAAGCATACAACAGGGTGGAGAGAGGAGATGTGGTATTGTATGAGGAAGTCTGGTGTGTCAGAGTGAAGTGTGAAGTAGGAACGACAGACTGGTTCAAGGTGGAGGTTGGACTGCATCAAGGACCGGCCCTGAGCCCTTTCCTGTTTGCAGTGTTGAAGGACTGGTTGACGGACGAGGTCAGACAGGAGTCTCTGCAGACTATGATGTTTGTGGATGATATTGTGATTTGTGGTGAGAGTAGAGAGCAGGTGGAAAAGAGCCTGGAGAGGTGGAGGTACACGCTGGAGAGAAGGGGGATGAAAGTCAGTAGGAGTGAGACAGAGTACATGTTTGTGAATGAGAGAGAGGGCAGTGGAGTGGTGCAGTTGCAGGGAGAAGAGGTGAAGAAGGTGGAGGAGTTCAGGTACCTTGGGTCAACAGTGCAAATTAATGGAGAGTGTGTTAGAGAAGTGAAGAAAAGAATGCAGGCAGGGTGAAGTGGGTGGAGAAGAGTGATAGCAGGAGTGATTTGTGATAGAAGAGTATCTGTGAGAGTGAAAGGGAAAGTTTATAGGACTGTGGTGAGACCTGAGATGTTGTATGGTTTAGAGACAATGGCAGTGAGTAAAAGACAGGGGGTGAAGCTGGAGGTAGCAGAGCTGAAGATTTTGAGATTTTCGTTGGGAGTGACGACGATGGACAGGATTAGAAACGAGTTTATTAGAGAGACAGCGCATGTAGGACGTTTTGGAGACAAGGTGAGGGAGGTTTATGGATGTGGTGAGGGAAGACATGCTGGTAGTTGGTTTGGAAAACGCAGATGTAAAGGACAGAGTAGTATGGAGACAGATGATCCACTGTGGGACCCCTAATGGGAGCAGCTGAAAGAAGAAGAAGACGAAGCAGAAGAAGAAGATCTCTGTGCAAAGAAATGTTATTTTTATTTGTCACATGTATAACCATGCACAGTCTGCCACGTAGTTCAAAGCTTATTATAGAGTGGTTTTTGATGGTAAAATAAAAATAACCAAGTAAAAATAGAAAAGAGGAAAATAATTACATTTATAATACAATACAAAATAATTGCAAAGTGAAAACTGTACAATAAAAATAGAAAGAATATCGAGTACATCAGGAGCAGAAACAGTGTGATTTCCTTATGATTATAAACTAATAAAGGTAATACAGTGCACCTGTGCAAGATGTTTAGTTTTGTGTTATTTAGTATTGTGCAATTAAAAAAAAACAGATGGAGATATTGAGTGTTTTGCATTGATAACAATTTCTGCTTATATTATTTAAATATAAGTCATAAGAAAGTTAAACTGTGACAAAAGTGTATTTGATGCGTAATTCCTTACTGCAAAAATAAAATATGAGGAATAGCCAATTGTTGGTTGCCTACAAAATGCTAAGCGACTATACGGCTGGGTGTTCCGTCCACATTTCCATGCAGACTGCACCACAGCTGGACTCCAGCACTGGCCATGATGAGCAAATCAGCTCCAGTAGCTCAAGAGCCACCAATCAGCTTCCAAGCCTTAGTGAATAGACAAAAAAACAAAAAAAAAAAAACGCATGCCTTCTCTGACAAGGCCATTACACCAGATGTTATAGATGTTGATTAAATAGGACAAATAAATTCTTGGACTTCTTTTGTGTGTTTGAGAAGCAAATATGTAAGCATTTCCATCACTGTGGATCAGGTGATGGGAGGCTGAATCGGTTTGGTCGAGCATACTGATGCCTGATGCTTGAAAAAATTCACTCTAGGTTTTTATGTGACCGGAGTTCGCACATTCGCCGCAATGTTTTTTTTCGTCTAGTATAAATGAAATGCAGCGCTTTTTCCCGATGATGCAGCTGTCGACAAATTTGATTGCTTTAAACATGTTTATTCATGCACTTTCCTTTTAGGAGTGCACTCATACATTCAGCAGGTGGTGTATTTTTTTTCTATTTTCTTTCAACAAGGTTATAGATGTGATCTGTAGAGTTACAGAGAAACTACCAAAACTTACTTGGTTCCTTTCTCTTCCAGCCCGCGAGGAGAACGTGGCCACATTCCGAGGCTCGGAATACTTCTGCTACGACCTCTCGCAAAACCCCATCCAGAGCAGCAGTGACGAGATCACGCTCTCCTTCAAGACCTGGCAGCGCAACGGGCTGATCCTGCACACGGGCAAGTCGGCCGACTACGTCAACCTGGCGCTGAAGGACGGCGCCGTCTCCCTGGTCATCAATTTAGGTTCTGGAGCCTTCGAGGCCATCGTGGAGCCTGTCAATGGCAAATTCAACGATAATTCCTGGCACGATGTCAAAGTTACACGTAATCTTAGACAGGTAACGTTCAACAGACAAAGCGTCGAGGGTTCACTTTCTAGTGGTATCCTAGACCTGTTTTCTTTTGTGAAGATCTATTATTTGCCTTTTCGTAAGGATTTTCTAGACCTTTTTACCAGGGTCTTCACTTTTCACCTCAAGCTAAGCCCCTTTAAGCATTAACCTCCGTCATAGGCCATCAGTGGTGTGATGGCTTCAAGAGGTTGCCTTCGCTCGTTTCCTCCCTCTCCCTCTCTCATTCTGTAGATATTCTCTTCACTTGGGTGAATAGTGCTTCTTATCAGGGTGGCAGGGAGACGCTTCAGCCAAGCTCAACCGTGCCATTTACCCACAGCCAATTTTTCTCGGTTTAAATTGCTCAGTGCACCGACTGCATTTTAAAATATGTAAATGTTTTGCGGTGGTTTTGCTCCTCAGCACTGGATATTTTTGGCGCCGGCCAACACGGGGGTGACGCACCCCCTGAGCTCCATCCATCAGCCTCTACACACATCTCTCTATTTTGATTTATTCATACTTAACGTTTTTTTTTTACACCTTAGCTGGGAATAAAGGGCAGTGCATCTTGAGAATCATCTGCTAAATTGAGGAAAGCTGGTTATCAGCTCTCCAACGTGATATACGAGGAAGTTCAGTAGATTGAAATTTAATGCCATGTATTAAAAACGCTGTATAGACACAACAATTAAGATGATGTCGCTAAATACTCTCGGTATTTACAGTATGAGCGCTTTGAATGTAAGTATGATGTTTCTCACACATTCAACACACACATCCGGTGTTGCTATTTTAGGAGTAGGAGAGCGATAGCCCTCAATCTTGGTCTTCTTTCTTTCTTTCTTTCTTGCTTTCTTTCTGTCTCTTTTTCTCCCAATATCACTCTTTCATACTTTGCTGCTGAATGGAAAACTAACCACTCATGGACCACGTCTGTTACACTAACCCTTACCTGAAAGACTAATAAAGCTCCCTGAATTCATCATGGGTTTTGTTTTGATTTTTTACATCATTTTTTTCTTGACAGCTCTTTTTGTTCACTGTTTAATTTCCTTTCTTCCCCCCTTTTCACAAAGCATTCAGGCATTGGACACGCTATGGTAAACAAACTACATTGTCTGGTAGATATCATTCCTATTGTCCTTTTCTTTTGGTTTGCCGTGTGCTCTTCTGGCCCTCTTCCTTTTTTTCTTTGACTTTCTTTCTAAACGTCATAATCGACTATCGACCAGAAAAAGGAAATGGGGTTGGCCTTCTAGGTGTTCTTCACTTTTCTCCTTGTCCTGTTTTCTTCCTTCATCATGGCTTTTACTTCTTTTTTTATTTCCTGGCTTACTCTCTCTAAAATTTCCTTCTCCTTTCTTCGAAAAGACCTTGATATGTGATTTAGTAGGCTGTAGTGGTTTAATAAAAGCCTTTCTGTTTGCGGGATACTGTTGACGAAACTGGCAGAAGCTTTCCACCAAGAAACAGAGTGCATAAATGCAAAATATGAACAGCCAGTGGGCAAGGGAGCTCTGACAGTTGTTTCCAGTACAGACTTGCATGGCACGCCAAATCATCTCCATTTTTTTCACTGCAGGTTTTTTTTTTTTGGGCTCCTCACCACTAACAATTTCATCTCCCATTATTCCTTGTGTACCGTACATGTCGTTATCTTCTCATCTTCCTCAGTGCTTTCACATCTATGGCTTTCCCGTTCAAGTGCATGTGTGTTTACGGCTTGGCTTTGCATGCAGCATTGGTGTCCGTGTCCCTTACACATGAAACACAGGTCATTAAAACCCACCAGTAGTTTACCTCCTGCTTGCTCATCTGTAAAAAAATAGTAAACCATGCAGCACATTTTGGAAGCATGCTTATCAATGTCTGAACTAACCAATCGAAAAAAAAAAAAAAAAACATTGACATTGTACTAACCTCCCAGACCTAACCAAGATCCCAAAGTAGGAAACCCATTTCTGACACCATCAAAGATAAAGAAAATATGCCGCTGAAATATTTTCTTTACCTGCAAGAATAGTAGTGACTGATAAGAGCCCAGTGCTGCTCATTTATCCCCAGTGTTCCACCAGACAACTGCTCCTACTCCTACCAATGGCGTTCAGAAAGTCACAGGTTCATAAGTGTCATCAGTGGATCTCTCCCCTTCCTTTCTGTCATGTCCACCCTGACAGGTCACCATCTCCGTGGATGGCATCCTCACCACCACGGGCTACACACAGGAGGATTACACTATGCTGGGCTCTGATGATTTCTTCTACGTCGGAGGAAGTCCGAGCACCGCTGACTTACCTGGTTCGCCTGTCAGCAATAACTTCATGGGCTGCCTCAAAGAGGTAGGTGATGTCACCTGTTAGATGAGTTCCTGCTCTGTTCTTTTTGTTCCTGCTTTGAGTTCTCACCTGCACACTGCTTTTCAAATGGAGCATCTTTTCTAAATGGGGTTCTAAGGATTACCATTAAACCAACAAAAGCATCCAAAGAACCCTTGAGTATACTAGATGATACCATAAGGTTTAAAAATATTTATAAATAATCACAGTCTAAAGCCACAAGAAGGCTCAGATCAGAGCTCATAGACTTGTAGTTTGTGTTCTAGGCCACAGATTAAAAGGTACTAGAACAAGAAAACAGATCAAAGACCAGGTGAGAACGTAACACCATTTCAAGGGAAACATGAAACCATTCAAAAAGAAAAAAGGGATTCTGGTATATTGCAGAGATTTTCTATATGATAGCTTTATTAAAATCCTAAACAAAGCCTTCAAACAAGCTTCATCAAGGGTTCCATATATCATGTAGGGTTTCAGATGAAAGCACAATAACAAAAGCTTTGAATCACAAAATATACTATTTTTTTGAAAAATGCATAAATCTATCAAAGGCTAATGAGACATAATGAAAACATTAACTACAAAACGGGTTTAGGTGATCACAAGTGATGGTGCCAGAATAGGGCAATATGTGCCAAAGCCCGTGCCAAACAGGAAGCTTTTTGGATGGCTGGTCAGTGCATTAGTCACAGCTACTGTAGGTTCTCCTCTCTCGCTCTCCAGCGCTGTTTCGCAGCTCATCTTGAAAAATAGAACAAGTTGGAATGGAAAGTTGTAGCAGTGTAATAGATTTAATAAAGCTTATCTTCTGAGAAGGACAGAGTGGACATCAGTTTTCCATGGAGCTCCACTATAATGAAATTCACTGGGCTTCTACATTTTCTCACGACACGAAATTGTTTCAGCTGTATTTAATTTGGCTTTTCAATTGCTGTAAATCATTTGATTAAGGTTGAGCTAGCCCAGAAAAGAAACTCGGATGATCGGGTGAGATGAGATTCTGCATTCTGGTACTTGTCAAGATTGCGGTGTGACGTGAGTGGGTCGGTGTGAGGGGCTGTAATCCGGAGGGAAGAAATCTCCAAATGCTAATCTCATGAGATGAGCTTTATGTAACAGATCTTTGACAGTATTGAAGAAATACTGATGCCCTCATCCTTACATCGGACAGTGAACTTGAGCTCCTTTACTCCTGGAGGCCATAATTACTAAATGGATCATTCCTTAATTTAGCTGAGAGTGGGTAGTTAATCTACAGAGAGATTAATTTGACGATTTTCAGTAAACCTTGGCCGAAAATCATATTTCACTGTCTGTTGCCTTTACGATGTCTGTAAAAATCGAAAAGTTCATCTATCACTGAGTTCAATTTGGAGGTTAACTACTGCTCCCAGCATGCTGCCCAAATCCTTGCACTTTATAGTTTAGATAAGGGGTCATTACCAGGACCTATTTTTACCCAGATTCCAGCAAAAAAGTTCGGTGATTACACTAATTTGTTTAGTGTGATGTAACCGGTGCTTGTGTTCCTGAAGATTGAAGAGTTCAAGAGAGATGTTTAGCTGCTGAGACCCTTTCCTACATCGTTTCCCACACTGGACTATTTCTCTGTTACATTCTTGGTATTGAGCCAGGTACGATATTAATTTATGCATTAAAGATGCCCTAAATACAAAAATGTAATCTTGGACTAGGACCAAATTCTGGTCAAAAGGTTTGGGAACATTGTTTGAAGCAAATTTGAAGCAATAGGTCAAAATCCAAACAACCCACATAATATAAATATGTGTACTTTTACCCAAGACCCAATCCTGAAACCAGATCTGGGGGTGTTCCCATAAAATCCTCTGGTGATCAGAACCCATACAGACCATGTGTAGAGCCCAAAATGGTTCCTGGAGCCACCTTATATATCTGTATATATTTTTTCAAAAAAATTACTTCCCTACAGCTTTTAAACTCAGACCCTATAGACTCTGTAGGTCTATGGGAACAACCCTGGACCTTTGGATTACAGGGGTCACGTAATACAGGACCATCGAAAAATATCTACCATTAGATCTTTAGAGCAACAACTAGCGGTCTGTAGAGTGGAGTCTTAACAACAAGGGTTCTGAAAACATAGCAACCATGGTATATATTTGGAGATTTGGAGATGTAGGAAAAGGACAGGAGGTTGTCTTTAGCCCAGATCATTAAGAGGGAATCACCATAAAACCATCTGAACCTTTAGTTTTTGAATACTTTTACAAAGAGCCCTGGAAACTACTCTACAGAGATCAGTCATGACAGGATGTCTGTACTTTTTGTGTAAATTCAGTCAAAATAAAGCAACGAATATTGACAGGAGGTTTAAACGTGATCAGGAACAGGGGTTTTGTAGGTAAAGTGCTGGTGAAAAAAACAATAATGACAAATGAATTACTATTCGAGAACAAAAATAACATGAACATCAGCAGGAATCACCGATGTGTCTGAACTAGCAGAATTCACCAATGCTACATTCGATTTCTAGAATATTTAGCACGTTAGCAAAAGTTAAATCATGAGCAACTGTTTGAAGCTAACATTAAGTAGTATAACAGCAGTGAGCTTCGGAATTGAGACCAAACGGTCACCATTTCCTGAACGTTTTCAACACCTCTTCTGAAAAGAAAACACACCCAGTGTTAAAATACTGTTTCTCCTCGTCATGTCCCTCACGTTCCTCTCTAAATAAACCTTTAGCTAGAAACATGCTGACTCCAATAAAACACAATATTTCATTTTGTAGACAGGAGTTTTTAAATAAATGTGTAATTCGAGGCCATTCGGTAGCAACTAAAGAGAAATCCCTTGATATTTGAGGAGTACTCCACCTAGTGGAATGGGATGCAAACTACAGCTAGTTCAACCAGAAGAAAAACATAGCAATTCACATAGGCCCTGTTTACACTCGGCATTTACAAGCATCCCAGGTGATCAGATCACAAGTGGACAGCTGAGACACATGTGACCACTTATGATTGCATTTCATACATTGTTTCCGCTAGATGAAGGATATCATGCACATTTATTAGGTCAGTATTCTGCTTCATTTATTGCTTTATTCACAGTATTTATGTGCTTTTGTTTTTAGGCAGAAATGTGATCTGATGTATCTTTACTGTCAGTATCACACAACAATGGAACTGCTAAAAATGTAGGATACAACAGCAAATCCACTTATCATTCTTTTTCTATATTAGAGTGATTTTTTTTTTATATTTATTTTGGTTGTTACAGTTACAACCTACAGAGTGTGGGACAGGATTGTGAAAAGCATTTCACCTTTCAGTGGTGTCCTTCCTGCATCAATCCACCTTTTAATACCATCATTATGACAACAAGAATGCAGAAACAATCAGTATTGTAGAGAATCGCAGTAGAACAGAGCACTGCATCGCAGACAGGAATCTCATACAGTGAGAATGAATGTTATAACTAAAGCAAGAAACCCAGTGAACACAACACAACTCAACACATCTCCTTTCACTGTAGCTACAACTGCACCACCGCATACATCATCTCCAGCAGAAGCATCGATATCAACCTCAAAAAATGACCCCCCTGGACTTTTGAGCATTTTTTTTGGTGCATTATGGTTTTCCTGGAGATTTGAAATGAGGGCAAATTGTGTGTTTTTCGTGCAGAGACGAAAAAGAAAAAGTCAAAATTGTTCATGAAAAAAACTGTTTTGGCCGACTTTTCCTCACGATGCCCATCTTTTCTTGAAAAAAATCCATCTTGTAAATGTCCTTTTACGTGTATCTGCGTCCAAATCAAAAGGACGTGAACATGTCAACCGGTTCTGATGACCAAATTGCAGTTTGATTGGTTAAAGCAACAGCTGCGAGCAACAAGAATTTATGCTAAAGAAGCCTCACTACTGATTGGATAGCAATTGGCCAGCAGAGGGGGCCTTGCGTCTGGCCCGCCATTGGTTAGAATATATTCCTCTGTGTGTGTGTGTGTGTGTGTGTGTGTGTGTGTGTGTGTGTGTGTGTGTGTGTGTGTGCTTGAGGCAATAATAACCAGTGAGAACACACTCTCCCGAGGAGCACTGGAGCTAGACTCCACAATACACACTCTCTCTCACTGACATGTGCATGGTGCCATTATTTATCACCATGTTGGTGTCTAAAAACACACTCCTGTCCTGCTTTCTGAGCTTCTGAAACCTGTCCAGTTCTCCAGCTGTGAAGTGGGTCAGAGCAGTCGAGATTTGTACAGATGGGTCAAACCACTGTGTGCCCTCTCCCCAAACCCCCCCTTCATCTCCTCCAGATGTTCAGTTTAAATAAGTGGTGTTAGGAGAGGAATATCTGGAATGTAGCCAGCTTCAGAAACAGCTGTACCGTTTTGCCACCGCTGTTTCTGGATGTAATGAAGAAAACATGCTAGTTATTACAGGTAGTTGTAGTGGAAAGACACTGGCAGGAGATTTGTGCGGCTATTTTAGACCTGGTAAGCTTTAAATAGTTCAGTATTTAAAGATATAAATGTGTAATTTTTTATATTCTTAACGTTTATGGCATTTGGCAGACGCTCTTATCCAGAGCGAATTAATTCATCTCTCAGTGTTTCATCGCAAAATCAGGAGCTGTTTCAAACTATTTAAGACCTAGAACAGCAAATTTAAGACATTTAAGGCGTAAATGATAGATTTTTACATTTTTGTAGACTTTTTAAGACTCCACAGAAACCCTGAACTGTGCAGCTATGGGTTTGAAGGGCCTTGCACAGGGGCCCAGAAGTCCAATGCCTTCCGATCTAAGCTACTACATCCCCTTATGTTCTTATTATGCTCTTAAATGAATGACCTTATCAATCATCATCAATCATTCACTTTCAATAAGCAATAATTCACCTTCTCCTGTTCTGGAGAGTGGATCTGTAGTCTATTCCAGTAACACTGGAGATGAGACAAGATCACATGGTATGATAAACACCAGTCTGTTACATGACACATTTATTCCTATGCGACAATTTATAGCCATCAGTCCATTGGCACAATGTTTGGACAGTGGAGAAGCTGAAAGAAACCATATATATAAATTACAATAAACACAATAAACCTGGATCTACAATAAAACATCGATAGTTATCACTAAGTAATCACTAAGTTAATATGGCAGTAAGAAGTAAAACAAGGTGCAACAGCAACACCCAGAATTCAACAACCCCAAACCCAAACATGAAGAAAAACGAATCAGCATCGAACTGTCTGTCTTCTTTTAGCCCTGAGAACTGATGAAAAGCACCAACCGAGTGCCACCTGGCATCCTTGACTGGTGAATAATCTATACCAATTTCCAACTTTTCTACAGCTTGGCCTGGGAGCCATTAATTCTAGCAGAGCGGTGGGCAGGCTTTGTAGGCAGAGATTTATAGTACGGGCAGACAGCTGTGGATGATGAATTGGCACGTCATCGCAGGCCGACCACAGACAGAGAGGGGGCTACGGGCACGCACAGGCCCATGCATGGCCATTCTCCTAGCACCCACACTCCATGCCAATAGAATCCGCAACCTACAGCCTTTCACTCCTCCATACCACGATGGCATTTCCAGTGGTATTGATATTGTCAGAAAGCAGCTTGACAGAATACCAAATGTGGATTTAGATCCATATTGAACAGACTAGTATTGACACTAGTTAGAAAAACTCTCTGAGACGACATCAGGAACAAAAACGGACTCAAAGGAGATCCCATTTTCTTTTGGAGCACTATCAGTGTGATTATGAACATTGACGCCATGCACAGAAATTTTGGATCATTTTAAGGCTTTGGTTCTTTGAATCTCGATCATCAAATCTTTTCTTGAGTCATAGGGGGACGAGCTGGGTGTCCCAACCCCCACCACTGGAATGGCAATTTAGTCACAATGAAGCAGTGGATGTTCCAACATCTTTTGATTGCTTACTGCCAATGCACCAATAGAAGTTCTTCGAAACATATTGCCTGGACACCTCATTTCACGATTCAGCGATGTGCCATGGCCCCAAAGGTCTCCAGACTTGTCATCATGTGATTTCTTTCTATAAGAGTACCTGAATAGCTGTGTGTACACTCATAAACCCCATCATTAAAATGACTTGAAGGATGCCATCTGACAAAAAAGTGCTCATGATTGGCCAACAGCTGTTGGCCAAAGAGATGGACAATTTCAAGCCAAGGATTGAAAGCTGCAATCAAAAGGGTGGTCTGCATCTAGATGACATTATTTTTTAACTGAATAAGTAACTCAAATGTCTTGACCTCTGTTTTTGTAAAAACAAATACATTTCGAGTCAGTATAACCCCATATTGTATATGGAGTCACATGATAAAAGAACGTCAGGAGAAGCTTGTTCTGTACTGCACCTCCATTTCCCCCTTTCCAGTTTATTTCCAAACGAGCCTGCAAGGTGAGATAACAGCTTGATGAAATTCGACTCCACATATTCAAACAAGTATTATTCAGCCATTGCGCCCAGTCGGCCTTCACATTCGCTCAATCCGTTTCATCTACAGACTTGAAATAGGCACATGCTCACGCCGAGTCTGTTCTAGTTCCTCTATAGAAGAAGGCTCAATTACTCCCCATTCTATTACCTCATGTCCCGGCAGACACACCTTACACCAGGTGCAGATAGATAAAGCGACGCTATTCCATTCAAATGTCACGATGGCATTGCTGCTGTTTTTCAAGGCGGCCTTGACTCGCCAGTCTTCACGCCCAAGGGGACGAATATTTGTTCTCCGCACCGATGTTTTTCAACCCCGGATGATGCCGGTAACCTTTCTGCGGCGATTAATCACCCCTCTCAAAGTCAATTAATTCAATTTTGTGCTCTTGAGAGGATCGTTTTTGACAAACAGTTTAAACGCTTTCGACACATGAAATGTGATTTCAGAAGTCCAGAGCAGATCGGTTCCGAGAGGAGAACGGACAGTTCATGGGCAGCGGCCCAGCTGGAATTAGCCAGCTGACATTTCAGGTGTCGTTTGAGTTGATCAACGTGACAGCGCTTTAGGACGATTTAAACCGAGGAGGATCAGCTGTCTCGCATGATGAATGAAGATCGCTGGGATGAATCGCGATACTAAAAACGAACGGGATTAACACTGGGAAGGCGTGCACGAACGTATAAAGGAAAATACTAATACATTTTTATTCAGATTGTTGATTTATTTTATTACAGAGTAGTGCCACTGTCTGAGAAAATACGTCAGAGGGAAGTAACTTGGGCAGTAAATATAAATGGATAAGTGTAAAAATATGTTGTCATTTTTTTTTTTTACAAAAAACCTCCTCCAAACCTAATCAATCATGAATAAATCATTGTGTATTTCCGAATAATAATGAATAATAATGAGATAAACATTTTTCCTTCAGGTTTTGTGTGAGATTCGAACAGATGCAGTGCAGGGCAACTTCCAGAACTGACCAATAGAAAGTGTTGACACAAATAGATATGGCGACAATCTGTTTCCTGCCATGAGGAAGTGTATTGTGTGTACGTATGTGTGATACATGGTGTTTGACCTATGCACGGCTGTGTTTGAGGAATGGATCACTGCATGGATGATGGTGTTTATGATCCCACTGATAAAGGCTGCTGGAAGAGAGACTCATCCTCCATGGGGACAGCAAACAATCCTTCAGCTCGTTCTTTCCTCCAGGATGGCGGAGAGCGATGGCCTGATTTTAAAGCCAGGATTATCTATAATCTCAAGGCTGGGAAATGTGGCTGATGACTGCACCTAATCCGAGAGTAAATCCAGGCAGCCCTGCGGCGCAGAAAAGATCTACATTCGTAGAGAAAAGCTGGTGATTTTGCACCTCGACAGAATCTGACGCTGCAGTTCCAAGGTGTTGCTGGTGCAGGAGAATGTGTGTGTGTGTGTGTGTGTGTGTGTGTGTGTGTGTGTGTGTGTGTGTGTGTGTGTGTGAACTGGAGATTTTTTTTTTTTCCACTTTACCTGACAAACACAACCCAGTGGCGTGACGTGATATTTTTAAACGAGTCGAGGGGAAAGTCTGGTGCTTCTGCACTCTTTGTGATAGCGAGCGCTATCACAGGTTTTTTTCCTCTCCGTCTTTCTTCTCCGTATTAGCATAGCTATCAGAAAAAGCAGACGCTGATACACACGGTACCTCGGCTGTAGTCAGTTACCATTGAGAGCTATTCATTGTGAAGAAATGACCTGACCTATTGGTATTAGCTCTGGTCCTGCTTTTCAGCGCTGGGAAACTTCTCTTTAGAACTTCACCACAAAATCACCTGTTGCTGTTTTTCCACTCCATTTCCCACTGCCTGTAGAAATCAGAAAAATCAGCCTGAAGGATGAGAGTGAAATGTGCAAAGTGCAAGCATGGAAATGTTCCACGTTTGTTTTAGGAGTTCGTAGTCAAAGTGACCTCCTGGTTCCACAACTCCATCTGACTGTATAAGACTATAGAAAGGACATATCAGTGATTATTTCTCTGTATTAATGCAGGTCGTGTACAAGAACAACGACATCCGCTTGGAACTTTCCCGGCTGGCACGCATCGTGGACCCAAAGATGAAGATCCAGGGAGACGTTGTGTTTAAGTGCGAGAACGTAGCCACATTGGACCCCATCTCGTTCGAGACCCCCGAGGCCTACATCAGCCTCCCGAAGTGGAACACCAAGCGCATGGGCTCTATCTCGTTTGACTTCCGCACCTCGGAGCCCAACGGCCTGATCCTGTTCACACACGGCAAGCCACAGGACAGGAAGCTGGCAGGGAGCCAGAAGAACGCCAAGGTGGACTTTTTCGCTGTGGAGCTTCTGGACGGGAGTCTGTACCTGCTGCTGGACATGGGCTCGGGCACCATCAAGGTCAAAGCCACGCAGAATAAAGTGAACGATGGCTCGTGGTACCACGTGGACATCCAGAGAGATGGCCGATCAGGTCAGTGTGTCTTTTTTTTTTTATTCCAGCAATGCAATTTTTTTTTCACTTCATTAAAACTGCATCTTCGTTTCAGTGAGAAGCTCACAGCTTTTTTTGTGGCAAAAAATAAATCATATAATAACATATAAATCATGTTATCAGCACTTAACAGGAGATATGCTAACTAACTAAATAAACAAACATCAGTGGTGATGGTTAATTATTTGCATTTTAATAGTTTAAGCAAAACCCGTGCAAAGACACATTTTGAGAGGAAAAGCCATTTTTTCCTACATCATTCCTGCTTACATATTTTTTTTCCTTCCTGTGTTCGTTTCCTTGCATGCTCTCGGCCTTGATTCCTTCTGCACACAGCCGAATCGATCAGCAACTTCTCCGTATCAGTCCATACCACATGCTTGTGGGAAAGGTCTCAAAGGATATTAATAATGCAGCTGATTAGACAATGGTGTTCATGGGACCAGGCCGTGTCACTTCTGCAGAGATTAGCTCTATTGATCCTTTCCTCTTCACTCCGGCTGCTTGGTTTACACTTTAGGACATCTGTGTGTGTGTGTGTGTGTGTGTGCAGGTGTGTGTATACGAAAGCTAGGTTTACACAATTCACACCCGCACATCAAGGTCATAAACACTGGATAAGACTCCAATACACCAGAGACCAACTGCTACCCCCTCTTTTCTGGTATAAATGTTTCTAGAAGGGATAAACTCTCTCTGTCTTTCAAAGATAAACAAGACGTCAATATGAGGGCTTGTTTTTGTGGAAATCCACGTCAGATTATCGACCGTCTTATTCCGGACTGTATTTTGTGCTGCTAAGTGCAAGAGCACCCCCAAGAGTCAGGATAAATTCACACAGAATTTGATTAAGTAGCTAAAAGACCAATCAGAATACACCTTGACAATACACATGATGTAATTGTATATATTTATAACAAACTTATAAATTGTAATGTAAAGCTGCTCTTAGACAATGTCCATTGTTAAAAGTGCTTTACAAATAAAAAAATAAATTGCATTGTATATTTAGCGAATTTTGGTTTGTTCGAAAGGGATGAAATAAATTAAAAGTGTATTTTGGAGTGTATACCTACGAAGAATACAACTTTGTGTTATCGTATCCGTCTCTTTCTGTAGGTACTATATCCGTGAACAGCCGGCGTACCCCGTTCACAGCCAGCGGCGAGAGCGAGATCCTGGACCTGGAGGGTGATATGTACCTTGGTGGACTTCCTGAGAATCGAGCCGGCCTTATCCTGCCCACGGAGCTCTGGACCGCCATGCTCAACTACGGCTATGTGGGCTGCATCAGGGACCTGTTCATCGACGGGCGCAGTAAAGACATCAGGCAGATAGCCGAAGAGCAGAACGGTGCCGGAATCAAACCCTCCTGCAACAAGGTGTCAGGGAAGCAGTGTGAAAGCTACCCGTGCAAGAACAAGGGGGTGTGCAAAGAGGGCTGGAACCGCTTCATCTGCGACTGCACTGGCACTGGATTCTGGTCTCGTACCTGCGAGAGGGGTGAGTGCGAGCGTGTTTATATCT
>MU570271.1:4671542-4673829 GCA_024362625.1 Silurus asotus
AAAAAAAGAAAACATTCCTTGAAATTTATTCCTGTGAAATTTATTTATAATATACAGTATATAAATAATTCTAATATTGTAGAAATGTGACAGAATTCTAAATATTACTTTGCCCATGCCAGCAGGCGAAACAAAAAGAGGTTTTGTTTTAAAAGAATACATTCTAGAAATAAATTTGATATGTTTTTTGAAAGAACTCGAGACAAGAAACGCTATATATAGCGAAGCATTTACGTGGACGGTATCTAAAGCTAGCTTTAAAACAAAGTAAACATTCAAAAGCTCCGCCCTTCAGTGTTCTCTCCAAAGCCCCGCCCCCAAAACTCACACATTTGCATGTTCAGTCAGGAAAGCCAAATAAACCGTGCACCCACATACAACATGCATAAAATTCTTTCAATATTTAGCGATGGATGAAGCGTATCCCGAATCCACCTGTCACTTTGGTAATGTACAGTAAAGCTGAAATCTTTATTATACACATAAATTTGACGAATTTATGAATCTGTCTGTAAATAAACAGACAGACAGACAGACTGACAGACAGACAGGCAGGCAGACAGACATACAGGCAGACAGGCAGGCAGACAGACAGGTAGACTGAATGGAAATAGACAGACCAAATCACTAGCATACATACTGATAAAGTGAATTTATTCGAAATGATTTGATGATATAATGATGCTGGCGGACATTTTTACAAGATTTGTGTTACCAGAGTTACTAATCAGAATTTAGTTGCTTTTCTAGCTAACAGCTAAACATGTAACCATTCCAACACCTGCCTCTGGAAAAGGACTTTCAGCATGCAGAACTCCTGCAGGTGGCAACTGCATATGACACCATATATATATTATTTTATTTAGGCAGCTATAATAAATTATTTCTCCATCTACAATCAATCAACATGTTACATGTCTTCACATGATACAAATTCACACGTCAGATTCCCCCAAACTTGAAAATTGAAACTTCGAAAAGAGAAATTTCTTCACACTGACTGCGTTTCCAATTTCCACCATATGCAAGTGTGTGCAAGGAAGTCAACAGAACCAACCGTGTCATTTGACTTCTGTATCGATCTGCAGATTTTTATGAAAGAAACCACAAAGCATAAACTCTTGTATTCTGAAGATGTCAGAAAAGCTTCTGATTCTTACGAAGCTCTGACACTGAACTCCCTCCATAAATGCATAAATATATCTTACTAAATCTTACAAAAAAATTATAAAATTCAACACAATTCCATCTTCACAACAACATATAACTTGTACAATAGCATCATAATGTTATTTTTACAAAATATATAATTTGGTATAAATCAACTGAAAGTTTTTCTCTCTCTCTCTTTTCCACTGTGTCACTTTTTATCACGTTTTTCTAAAGCAAAAGGGGTGAAAGATTCTCCCGGTGATATGAGACACAAGTCCATCAGTTATGCTGTGAATCTTTTTCACCTTTAATCACAGAGAAAGCTTGGAAGATGGACGAGCCGAGTCATATTGCGCCTGCTCTTTCTGACAGAGATGAAAGACGCTCAATTTGTTGCAGCTGATAGTTTGTGTGTCTTTTATCCAATAAAGAGGAAAACAAAGAAAATGGGAAAGAATAAAAAAAAAAAAACAAAGAAAATGGGAAAGAATAAAAAAAAAAAATATGGCAGGAGGGTTGGAATGTGTGTAATCTGTGTATCAGGGTGGAATATTGTGATGAATGAACAGTGTGATGATCATCCAGGGTGATATCATGGCTTCAGAACATCACCTCACACATAACCTCCAGTTTTATTAATAATAATAATAATAAAACATATTAAATAATACATAGGAAAGCAGCAGAAGTTCAGAGGTTTTAAATTCAGCATATAACATAACAGCAAAACATGACCACACAACATGTGATTTATACAACATTTCTGAGACATTTCTGGTGATCTCAACAATTTGAATTTTATTTATTTAATTTATTTTTTTATTTTTTTACAATATTATGACATCATAACATTGCGAATGATAAAATCAAAGTTGTACAGGTATGTGAAAGGAATTTCTTCAATTATTAACATTTAACATCAACCGAAAAACCTAACAAGATTTACAATAGAATAAAATCTAATTCTTTTGCAGACTTTAGTACAGCTTTTTGTTTTTTTTTTGTTTTTTTTACTAAATATGTGCTAAATATTTTTATTAAATATATTTTTACTAAATATTTATAGAATATATATTTTTTTACTAAATATATTTTTACTAAATATTTATAGAATATATATTTTTTTACTAAATAT
>MU570271.1:4675975-4698565 GCA_024362625.1 Silurus asotus
GTGGGGGTGACAATGGAGGGGGTGGACAATGGGGGGGTGACAATGGAAATCTTGACCAGGGTGCCACAAAGGCTAGACACGGCCTTGGTAAGGACTGCTGGGGCCGTGAGGGTGCGTTTATTTTTGCATTGTGAAACTCACTAGAAATATCTGGGCTTTGCCTCCACCTAGAGGACACGGTGCAATTAATTTTTGTCCTCACATTTTTAGGCACACAGAGGACATTTTAAATGCATATGAAATGTGGCTCAGGGTGCCACAAAGGCTAGACACGGCCTTGGTAAGGACTGCTGGGGCCGTGAGGGTGCGTTTATTTTTGCATTGTGAAACTCACTAGAAATATCTGGGCTTTGCCTCCACCTAGAGGACACGGTGCAATTAATTTTTGTCCTCACATTTTTAGGCACACAGAGGACATTTTAAATGCATATGAAATGTGGCTTGTGCATACACACGGCTGCCGGAGGAATTCTGATGTTCAGTGCATGAACTGCAAGTGCCATTTTGTTTGCACATTTTCCCGAAGCCTCGAAAGAAATAATGTAAGGCATGATACCGATTTAGCTCATTTTTAATTAAATAATTTCATAAAAACTTTTGTCCACTGCACAAACACGATTCATTCTGACAGTATAATTGGAGGCATTTTTTTTTTCTTCTACGCTGATTGTTTCGATTCTCTTTTCATTTCGACTTTGTCTGCGATTTCGTTTATCTCCTTTTTTCAGTCTTTTCTAAAAAATAACAAAAAAAACCTCCTCTAAACCGAAGCGTTCTGTGTTGACAGGGAATCATCGTTGGCTTCATGTTAATAACACCCTCTTTTCACAAGCGCTGCTTTGTGCAATTATGCAAAACCGAGTCTAATTTTACTGTCGCACCTTGAACTCTCTTCCTTTCCCTCTCCTGAACGAAACGAACGATCATTTCAAACTACCACATTCTCCTCCATCGTGAGGCATAACACACGTCTGTAAAGCTGATGTGAATAGTGTGTGACTCAAACAGGATCTGTGCTTCAAAATACATGATATAAGACCATGCTAGCATGAAAATAGGATGCTAGCATGAAACTATGATGTATTAAAAGAACATTTTACACATTAAAAGTAATATTTTTCTATGCTGAGTCTACAATAATCAGTTTATATAAGAAATATTAATGTTTTGGGCACAAAAAGCTACACTACACATGATCGTTTTTCTTATTTTGAGTTCCAATGTGGGAAATTAGCCACGGCTAGAACGCAAGCGAGAAATAGCATTCGTTGGTTTTGAGAATGAAAAGTTTCACTCCTGTAAAATGCCAAAAGTCAAATTGATAATTTAAACAATTGATTGATTTATTTCTCATTTATTTAATAAATAATTCACCTCAGGATGCTGTGTGATAAGAAGCTCATAAACACTCCACAAAACAATCCACAAATTAACTATTAAACAATTAACAATTAATAATTAATTCACAATATTAGCCATGACAAGGTTAAGCTAATACTTTAACATTTTACATTTATACTATATGATTTTAACAAGCAAAGGTTTTATGCATTTTAAAGAACCCAAAGCATTTTAACTTTCTTCCAAATGTACCTCATTTTGCTATATTTTTCCTGAGGAGATTTATTTGCTAGCTAGCATCCGGCTCTGGAGTTTTAATGAAGACAAAGCATTTTAACTTCCTGATAAATAGTTAAAAAAAAATGTAACAAACATGTTGAACAATCTGCTAACCCTTTAGTATTTTTGTTTTATGCATTTATTTTTGCTAAATTTTCTCCTGAGGAGATTTTTTTTGCTAGTTAGCATCCGGCTCACTTAACTAGCGAATCGTTTTTCAACTGAAAATCTTTATTTCTTTTTGAGGTATTTGTAAACATGTAAATGCTTTTAAAATACATTTTAATCCCCCAATTTAAACTCTGTTTCACTCGATTTTATTTGTAATCCTCATCTAACTCACTCGCTAGCACATGTTTTGGTAAATTAAACCTGTTCACACACCACAGAAAGAAAATAAGCTGTGAAGGCATTTTAGTGAAGAAAAGCTTTTTAACTTCCTGACAAATAGTAAAATAGTTGTTATTTCTGGTTTCGTATTTTAAAATATGTAAACACGTAAACAATCTGCATTTTATAATGTAACTCTTTTTGCTGCATTCGCCTGAGAAAATATTCGCTGAGCTAGTTAGCCTTTAGCTTACTCAATGAGAATTCATTTGATCAATATATATATTTTTTAATGCAGTATTTTATAAGACTTTTACAAACGCATTTCATTTTATGTCAAATCTTTTACTTTGGCCAATTTTTTTTTTACCTTGTTCTTTTTGAGGAAATAAATTCGCCAGCTAGCATCCAATTCACAATCAGCATTTTAAGAACAAAAAAACATTTAAATTTTTTGGTATTTTATAATTTTTTTGAAGAATAAATCATTACCATTTTGCTAGCTAGCTTTTAACGCTCTTGCTAGTAAAGAGTTTTAAAATAATTGAAAAGACATTTTTAATGATTATAATGAATATTATGTTTGGAAACATTACAGTATCAGTGTTTATGCCTGTAGCCTAAAGCAGTCTTGTCCTTGTCGTTCTCTTTATCTGAGGAGACTGAATTGGCAGTTTAATGAACATCGATTAGCTCTTTAAAGCCAGCTGTTTTCCCTCATTACGGGATTGAGAGGAACTTCTCAGCTCTCCTCCTGCTCCTCCAAGCGTCCGCCGTCCTCACAGCACTGATTACACACAGCCGTCTTAATCATGGAACCTGCTCGAGGATTTTATTAGATGCAGTGAAAAAAAATACAGCTAGCTAAAACATGTATTTAGCCTAGCTAGCTTTCGGCTGTTTAACAGTTCTCGGCTAAACTCGATTGTGTCGATAGAGAACGACTGTGCAAAAATAGAAATAATGAATAGCTAAATATGGCATTGCGCTGCAATAATGCTGTTTTTAACTCTGCTAGCAAATGTTGAATGTCTGTCTGTCTGTCTGTCTGTCTGTCTGTCTGTCTGTCTGTCCGTCGAATATGGTCAATAATGCTCACGTTCTTGTAGTAAAGGTGTTATTAATCATTATAAATCCTTTATTACTTTATAAGTAAGAATGACCAGTGATTAATTGTATTATAGAAAACATATATAACGTTATAAACAGTTATTATGCCGTGGATGAAGAATCTGACAATGACAAAGAGACGACATTTTGTTTATGTCTTTATTCGAGCCTTATGATGCATTATAAGAGTTTATAAATTTGTTGCAGTAATGTGAATGTTTTCAGCATGTTTTATTTTTCAGTAATGAGCGATGGCGGCTGATGGATTTACGTGCGCTCTCTACAGCGCTCCGTAATGAAATTAATATTCATGTTCAGCACAAAAAGCTTTTTCCGCGAAGCGTTCCATCACGACAGCCATCAATTACACGAGCGAGACGTCACCTACCTCCCTTTATGTATGAAATTAGCAATCTTCTAGGAGCCTTTGTGCACCTCATCGGACTTTCATGAAGCGTGTTGCAGTCAGGCTCGTGATGGGATTGGACTTTTTCTATTCATTATCCTGTTCGAACAAAGGGAATGACAGATCAGGGTCAATAACACACCAACGAATAAACCAGGAGCAGCGCTTGTACTGTTCAAATACTCTTTCTCTCTTTCTATCTGTCTGCATATTGTGTTCATCTCTAGCTACATTATGTTCCTATCTTTCTTCTTCTTGACCCATCTGTCTCATATGCAGCGTCTCACAAAATTGAGTACACCCTAATAACCGTGCAAAGCCACGTGTCCTGTTCATCATGTTCATGTTTTTGTCTGCTTGGCAGAACCAGACAAATGTGGTGCTTTATGTCCAATTTTCTCAAACTGAACACTGGATGTTCTTCATGCACCTCATAATAAAGACTCTCTGAGGATCTGAGTATTTGAATTGTTGCTCTTCACAAAGATGCCGAGGCTGTTTGAAGGTCAGTATCACCCTGAGTTACAGTACAGTGGTCAGGGTCATACAGACGTTTTCCAAGACGGGTTCCACTCGGAACAGACCCCGCGAGGGTCCACAAAGAGGTCGAGTCCTTGTGCTGTGCGTCAAGTGCAGAAGCTGCTTCAAGAAACAGACGCATGAGTGCTGCAGCGCTGCTTTAGAGGTTGCAGGAACTGAAGGTCCGCTAGTCGGTTTGCAGGCCGTCGTTTTCTGGAGAAAAGCAGTTCAAGAGCATGACCAAGAGCTTTCGTTTCTCTGCATGGCTCTCTTTATCTCTCTTTCACTACTTGTCTCTCGCTTTCTATCTGTCTTTCCATCACTTTTTTCTTCTTCTTAGTGGTGCTGTGCTTTTCCTGAGATAGCTGTCAATATGCTGTGTGTGTGTGTGTGTGTGTGTGTGTGTGTGTGTGCGTGTGTGTGTGTGCGTGTGTGTGTGTGTGTGTGTGTGTGTGTGTGTGTGTGTGTGTGCTGTCACTCACACTGTGTGTGTGTGTGTGTGTGTGTGTGTGTGTGTGTGTGCTGTCACTCACACTGATCCCGTTGGTGTGAAAGTGTCAGTGAACATCGGCTCACTGCTCAATAACACTGACGCTGAATCTTTGTGATGCGCTCACTCACTTCAGGGCAAGAGATTAAAGGTCACATCTCTCTCTCTCTCTCTCTCTCTCTCTCTCTCTCTCTCTCTCTATCTCTCTCCCTCTCTCTCTCTCTCTCAATCTATTATTTCTATCTGTCTATCTTTGTCACCTGATTTTCTTACACTTTATATCTTTCTGTCTCTATGTCTCTGCATATCCCCATTCCGCATTCCTCCCTTCACTTCTCTTTCTCTCCTTGTCCCTTTTTAAATCCTCGTCTTCGTCTCTTTCCTCTTCCTCTCTCGCTTTCTCTCTACGTCTCATTATATTTCTTTTTATGTCTTTCCCATGCTTGTATCACTATTTCTCTTTTCCTGATCATCTTTGTTTCTTCGTCTAGTCTGTGTATTTTTCTCCTTTTAATATTTTTCTTTTATTGCTTTGTTTTACTTCTTTTTTTTTTGTCTGTCACTCGCCTGTCGTTTTTTTTTTCTCCTCCTCTTACGTCTTTCATTTTTCTCGATCGGTCTCAACTGTTCATGTTTTGTTTCTCTCAATTTGTCTTTCTGTCTCATATTCTCTTTCTGTCATGTTCATTCTCAGTTGTTCTCTTTGTCCCTCTTCATAAGACTCTCAATTCCTCCTCCTCTTTTTCTCTCTCACTCTGAAGTTCGTTTTATTGGATGACAAAAAATTGGATATTTCTATTGCTGAAGTATTGAACATGCAGACACATAACAGTAGAAATACCAGTGTCAGAAATAACAATAAACTATAATAATAATATACTATAATATAACGATAATAATATAATAATTATACAAAGATTTAAAATAAAATAAAATGTTAAAAAATGAAAAAATTTATATAAAATTTTAATAAAAAAGGAAAGTTAATGTCTTTATCTCCTTCCTTCTCTCTCTCTCTCTCTCTCTCTCTCTCTCTCTGTCTCTGTCTCACTCCCTTTTATCTACCACTTCCTCAGACACTTCTATTTTTCATTTTTTTATCTCCCTCCTTATTTGTCATTTATTTTTTGGACTCTTTTTTATCTGTCTCTATCTGTCTTTTCCTCATCCCTTCTTTATCTACCACATCCTCACTTCTTTTATCAACCTGTATGTCAAAATTTTTTTTCTGTATCTCCTTTCAATTTTTATATTCTTTCTTTCTTTCTTTCTTTCTTTCTTTCTTTCTTTCTTTCTTTCTTTCTTTCTTTCTTTCTTTCTTTCTGTCTGTCTGTCTGTCTGTCTGTCTTAATTTCACCACCAGACACATGTCTACTTCTTCTTCCTTATCTCCTTATTTTATATAATTATATCATTACACCCCCCCTCTCTCTCTCTCTCTCTCTCTCTTTCTCTTTAGCTTCAGCTTTGTCTCATCCCAACTTTTCTTCCACATCCCCAGAATTTACTTCTCTTATCAAACTTTATGCCGAACTCTGTTTCTATATCTCTCTCTTTTTTATAATCTCTCTCCTTCTCCCTCTCCCTCTCCCTCTCTTTTTCCCTCTCCCTCCCTCCCTCTCTCTCTCTCTCTCTCTCTCTCTCTCTTTCTGCAGTTTGTATTCTGTAGTAAGCAGGGTGTAAAATTAGGACTGGCACGGCCCCAGAGACGCCTGAAAAGCGACTAATCTCACATAATAACACCCTGATGGCTGTGTAATTGCAGTTTGTCAGCAGTTTGTTTGCTGCACTCCTGAAGTTTTCACAGCTGCAGTGGAATAAATGAGTATCTTTCTTTCTGCTGGATTCGGTTTATCCAGAGAAAAGTGGATCAGCTTTATTTTTTTTTTATTTATGTTTAAACTCGTTTTCTCGACTTTCTTGATTTTCACTAATCAGGCTCATTCACTCGGCGGCGTCGGTGGCACATTTCAGCGCATACCGCAGGACTGATCTAATTTCCTTCACACTTGTTTTATATTAACTCCATGCAGACACTTGAAGATGAACAGGTTGCTTTCTGTAAGGCTGAAGATATCGAGACTGACTGATGAAAAACATCTCCCTTTCTGCTTCACTGATTTACACCACAACACTGCTGACTTCTGGATTCTGATGGACTCAGTTTGAACATTTCTAATGTATGAATAATCCTTGTGATGGTGGTTAGGAAAACCATGTAGAAGAAACTTTGAGAGACTCATAAGAGAGACCCATCCTCATCTATGTGATTATAAAAGCACTATTGTATACACAGTGCTGTTTAGCTCTCAGTCAGATTACTTTTGCTGTGATGTCACTAAGTCAGATCCTTGTCTGGAATATGAAGGAGATGAATGCAGACATGAAGCAGAGTAAATTAAAATGATGTAACACACTCCAAGCTGTTTATTTACCTCACATGTACCTTTGTTACTTACCAACACTGACAAGTTTAAGCTGTGATGGATTTTTGCACTGCAAATTAGGGATTCATTTGTTAGTTATCAGTGACGGGCCATCAGAGCCAGCAAGATCTTCTCTTCTCTTCTCTAACAAACACTAGCAGAATCACTGATTACATTTCATTAGATTTTTGTTCATGATGGTTCCAGGGTTGCGACGGTTCGACCTACAAATTTACTATCTTGCGATAACGATAGTGACAACAAAATTGGAAAATTTCACACAACAGGCATCAGTGTATGAAGTACAATAGGTTGGACACACGGCTAAAGGGGCGTATCGCTCGCTACCGGTCGACGGAGTAAAGTTGTCTCAGTGTTAGTGTGTATTTCTTTCTGTTTTAAACAGAAGTTTTTTCGTGATAAAAGCATCTTTTCCAAGCGCCCAAGTACGTCTCCTGCTGCTAGGGTTTGAAAGAAGAGGAAAGCCATCAGTCTGGAGAAGAAAATCAAAATTATATCCAGCATGAAGCAGGAAAGACTCTCACAGTCAAAGCACCATCTTCGAATTTTTGACTTTTTGACTGAGATTTTTGCCTTTCGATGGGGTGGTGCAGCTGTGGCTACAGTGAAAGGAGACTTGTTGAATTGTGCTCATTGGGTCGGTGTTGATGTTATCTCCTTGTGCTCTTTTTTTTGTTTGTTTGTTTGTTTTTTTACATTTTCTTCTCCACTTCATCAAAATCATCTTGTGGTTCATTTATCAAAAATAAAATCAGCCAATCAGAATCCGGCATAAAACTCTGAAAGATTAAACAACCATTTCACTCGTCCACAGAGGCGTCGATCCTGAGCTACGACGGCAGCATGTACATGAAGGTGATGATGCCCACAGTGATGCACACGGAGGCCGAGGACGTGTCTCTGCGCTTCATGTCTCAGAGAGCGTACGGTCTGCTCATGGCCACCACGTCTCGCGAGTCGGCCGACACCTTGCGCCTGGAGCTGGACGGCAGCCGTGTCAAACTCACTGTCAACTTAGGTATCGTATATGAGTCCCTCCTCCCATCAGGATGCACTGGCTCCTCTGTTTTTTTCTCTCTCTATCTGTTTGCCATCCTGTTTCGTTATTTTCCCTCATGCTCCTAATCACTCCTTATTTTTATAAAAGATGTGCTCTTTTGTGTCTATGCATGGACCACGAGATTACAATCAAATGCATTCGATTTGATATTCGACACAAGAATTTGTTATTTTTTTTTCTCACATTTCACAAATCTAACTCGAACATGAACTATTAATTAACATAATTAACATTACGGTTCATCTTTTGAACTTTTTCAACCTTTTCATGGTTGTGAAAAAAAAAAATCCAGAGAGTCACAGCACTAGATGAAGCATTTTATATTTAACAACATACACATTCTTTGTTTTTTTTACAATTTTTACAATCTTTACAAATTTACGTGCTGTGACTTTCTAACGATCAACCGAACATTTTTCCAAATTGATTCTTCTTCATTAAGTCTCCATCTGATTTCAGTTGTATTTTCCTGGTTGTTGTTTTTATTTATTTATTTATTTTTTTATCTTATCTTTTAAATCATTCCTATTTCTCAGATACACATTCTCCATGCTTTGTCAAAAGATGGTATTCACCCCTTCAAAGGCCTTTAGCCTGCGGCCCGGTCGGCAAACAGCCCGATAACAGAGCGCTCGGCTGGACCTGCAGCTGGTAGCATGTCACCGTCCTCAATTTTTACCGCCCAATTTTTTTTACGCTTTAATAATTTCTCTTCTCTTAGCAAACCGTAATTAATAGACTAAACCCAGAGGTACTTTAGTGTGGGTTAAAGCAATATCAAGAAATAGTGAGATATAAATGATATAATCATAAATTAAGAGCTCTGATCCTAAATTTATAATCGTGAATCTACTATATTTAAAAAATGCATACTCAGTATTTTATTGTAGCAGACGCAGATTATGCGTTTCTGTCCCTCATTGCGTAAAGATGCATGTTTTTTGCGATTATTTGACAAATTCGACGCGTTTTTTTCATTTTTCCGTGTCGTAGTGCGTACTGTAGCCGGAGTAGGAGGTACAGTGGCCACTGCAAGGTGCTGGTGCTAATTGGATCGAGGCTGTTTGCTCCCACTTTTCTGTTGCGGTTGACGACACATGAACCATCCAGCCACATGGAGCACCTTTACCCAGATCACATGACACTCCTAATCATGGCGCATGCAAAAAGATTGTTAAAGAGAGAAATATCAGAAATCGATCATTTGGTATTTTTTTGGAAGGGAAAGGGGGATTTAGAGGTTTAAAAAAATATATACATTAATAAATAAAAAAAAAGATCTGGGTCGGCGAATCTATGTGGCTGGTAAAATATAAGCGGCCATTTTACGAATATAGTCTTCACTCAGCTTCCAGCTTGTGTTTCACACTTAACAATGAATCAGCTTCATTCTTTAATGTGTTGCTGTGGTAAGTGAGATAGAAAAAAGAAGAAAAGATTATATGCACAATTATACTTTATTATTTCATTCCAAATTTGAACATTTGCCCTACAAATATATAAATATATATATAAATGTCCGATCTGATGAAATGTATAAAACATACACATACTCCATCAAGCATCAAATCCAATCCAAATGCTAATGAACCATGTTTTAGTAAAAAAAAAAAAAAAAAAAATGTGTGTGTGTGTGTGTGTGTGTGTGTGTGTAAAATGGCCGCCACTCTGCATGTGGACGTCCCCGGAAGGGTGGAATTCTTGTTTTTGGATGTCTGCAGCTGTAACCTTGAAGGATGCAATTTCATCTGTCATTTATTCTTCCCCATCTAGACTGTATCAGGATTAACTGTAACTCCAGTAAGTTAACACTCAAGTTTCATTTTGTTTCTAATGATTGTTGTATGTACTGCGTCTCTTGCTCTTTTTATTTTTTTTCTTTAGCACTCGGATGATGAATCCAAAAACTCTCTGATATGAGCTGGTGGTGACTTAATAATTCTGCATTAATCGGTAACACTTTGCTCCAGGAGACGTGTTCATAAGGTTATATGAGTCCTGCATAAGCCCTTCGTAATAACAGACATATCGATGTTTATAAAGGCTTGTTTCATAAAGACCGAAGACTCTAAAGTCAAGTTGATTGACATACGGTTGTGTTATAACGTTTCCTGGGGTCGAGTTAAAGCCTTGTTCAGCTTTGAGTGTTGAGGTGTTCATAAAATGTATTATAATAATCGTCACTATGTGGTGTTATAAAGCAGATTTACCCAATCTATCCACAGAATCCAGGCATTATATGACTCACATGGCTCAGTATGTCATGCCGTTTAAACCTTATAACAGATCTGCCCACCTTTTTCTATGAAGTGCCAAAAAACTATGCAAATGTTGATGTGAATGTTCTCGCCACCGTTCTTTGAGAAAGCTGAGGGAAATTTCACGCGCATTGAATTAAAAAAGTCTAAATAAGCTGTATTCTCTTGAGCTAATTACATTTTACATTTATTACAATTAAAACAAATACGTGAGATTAAATTGGAAATGAAGAATTATGTGAATGGTATTTTTCCCTTCTCTTATATATGACATAATCGCTCAAAATTAAAGTATATACTGTAGTTTTGGTGTTTCTGCTTTAGAGGAACAGTCTGATATAACCTTCACTATGTCACACTGATTTATCACCAGCTTATAAACAAGCTATAGCCATTATTTGAATTATGGATTCTCATAAAATATCATGACCAATAAAAGGTCACAGAGTCATGACACTGCTATTACATCTTCATATTTTATTAGAAATATTTAAACCAGATTATTAGAGTTATAAAGTCAGTTTTTTCCAGCTGTAGTTCCAACGTCAAGCTGTAGTTTATCACCAAGGTAACAACCTACGACCAATGTGATTGACATATCATGACATTAGAACTTCATAAAATAGAAACTTTATTTACAGTCATTTACACTTTACAGATGTTGTGTTTCAGTTTGTTTTTATAATCACTAATATGACAGGTCTTACACTGGACATTACATAGAAAGTCAGGACATTAATACCTTATAACCAATAATAGAGATTTTGAGAACCTTCAGCAGAACTACTGTATAATTTCCCATAAACAATCAACAATCTATAACTTATAATGTCATTAGAACCTTATGACCAGGTATAGGGAACTCTCTTCAATGGTTATAACCTTCACTAGGTCACAGTGTAATAAAGCATGTTTTATTATAGTGTTATACACCAGCTATAGGCATGATCAGAACCCTATAACCAGAAATCTACTTTCCTAACGTTTCAGTCTCACTGCTGTTAAGACTTTAATACCTAACTGTAATGAGACTCTTAAGGAAATGACATTCTCATGTACTGTAGGTCCAAAAACAGCAGCCATAACCATCTCTTATGTCAGGTTGACCCTGGGGTTACACTACATAGACAGAAGTTTGTAGACACCTGGACATAAGATTGTTATGTGCCTCCACGATGTTCTACTAGATTTTGGAGTGTGTTTGTGGAGATTTGTGTGAGATGTACAGTAGCAGGAGATCTTCCACTCCAACCCATGAGAAACAGACCTTCATGGAGCTGGCTTTGTGCACAGGGTTATTGTCATGCTGGAACAGATTTGGATCTTCTAGTTCAATTGAAATGATAATTTCATGCCACAGAATCCAAAGACGTCTTATAGCAATGTGTGCTTCCAACTTAGTGATAACAGTTCGGAAAAGAAGCACAAATGTCTGAAAAAATCAGGTGTCCCAATACTTTTGTCTGTAAAGTGTAAATCAGTGGAAATGATATTAAAATATAAATATGGAATAAGCCTTTATAAAAACGGGTTTGTTGGTTTCTTGTTGTCATGAAAGGTGTATAAAGGCATTATGTAGCCCTTATGAACACTGCTAAGTAAACAAGTGTTGCTCATTAATCTAATTAATTAATGTTGTGTACAAAGTATTTTTTGTCTTCTACTAATAATTCAGTCTATTCTCAGTATATTTCATGACTGCTAAGAAAGAAAGGTTTTAAATATATGCATGCAAATTAAATTAGAATATGTATATATATGCATAATTTCCTGCATGATGTAATAAAGTATTTCATTCTAATATCTGTGTTACGGACTAAAATGGATCTATGTTTAAATTAAGATTATGAAGTCACCACTTGTCTTTTAATTCCTCTTGTAATTAGAGGTTTCTTTATTTTATGGGACACACAGGTTTGCATTTTACATTTCTGTTTTATGACATAATATAACATGTTATATTTGGCATAGACGCTGCAACTAGGCTAATTTACATATTATTTAAATTACCAGTAATTTATTCAAGATCTTACTTTTTTTTTTTTTTGGGTGGGGTCCAAAATTTATTGAGAGGTTTTGCCCACAAACCTGTACATGTGTGTGGATTCATTTATGTGTCCTTTATAAGTCATTATAACAACCTAAATCTGCAGCTTTTACTCATAAAGAGGTTTTGAATACCGTCCTAAAAAAGTGTTCTATTTTTTTTTAAGAGTTTTATTTGGATAGACTTAAACAGAGCGTAATGTTTTTATGAATTTTAAATCATTTGGCACTTTGTGTATTCATAATGCATTATAACCTGTATACAATTTTATTTGATTCATTAATGATTCTTTCCCGTCACATTATAAACACAAAAATCGCAGCAATGTATAGATTTATGTAGAGGAAATATCCTAGAGTTCAAAACAAAAAGGAATAGGTTGTTTTTAACAGTTATAACAAAGTTATAACAAACAGTTATAATGCGTTATGCATCCTGGTTTCGTGAAAACTATCGTTTTTTGCTATAGACGAGAATATGAGATTAAAATACAGGTTTAGTATATAATCAAGCTGAATTTATTTAAAGCATGTAAGCGAGAGCGTGTGCAGCCGTTTGTACTAATCTGTAAAGAAGCTTGTGTGACTTTCGGATGGAAATTCGTATCAGTGTAATTACAGTGCCTGAGCGAGCCACGTGTGTTGTCCATAATTTGGGACTCATAAACCGTCGACATCAATCACGCAGCGAGACGAGCGGAGAGGGATATCTAGAGCCATCGCCACGCTAGATTAGTCTCATGTCCTTCAGCTCCATCACCTCGTAATTTCCACCTTTCATATCGACAGAGCCGTGATGAACTCGCTTTTAATTACACTAATTACTCCTGCTTCATCTCCACACCCAGCTGTCCTCCACGCTTACACACTCTCACTGCAGGAGGTCCCACAGTCCCAAAAACACGGCCGAACAACTTATCTTTCACTTCTTCAGAGAAAGTATTTAATCATTTATTTATTTATTTATTTCGTTATTCATATAAAGAAGGGCTTCAGAACTTTATACCGTAAGAAGAAGTAAAAAAAATATATATATAATTTATCATTTAAACTAATTACTAAATAAGAGTTTAATAGTTACAGATATAACGAAAAAAAAAAATGTATAGCGGACATAACTAGAAACAGGACCTGTGAAATAATGAGAATTATCTAATAATATGAACATGACAAAAAAGGTAATGCAAAGGCACAATAAAAATAATGTCATGCTTTAAAATTTGTAAAAAAAAATGGAAAGAAGAAATAATAATAATAAAAAAAAAATACGTCTTTTTATATAAAATAATGAATGTTATTGAAACTACAAAAAATGTTTAAATGTTAATTGACTTAAAGGTAAAAGTGATAAAATATGATAAACAATAATATTTATGTTAAACGATGCATTCATTAAATGAATAAAATATGAATTATTTAAATACCAACACATTAAAGTACAAGAACAAGGTCAACAAAAGTATATAAAAGATAAACATGCATTAATTACAATATATTTATATATATATTTATATATATATTGTATAACTGAATATATTTCAAACATAACTACCACCTGCTATAATATTAAGTGTTTTAAAAGCAGATCTTGAAGTTTTTCTATGCTGTCTGGAGCAGCTGAGCTATTTCAGTGATCTAAGTGACAGGTATGATTAGACTTGTAGAACATACATCTGCTTTTTTGCTGGAATCTAATTTGTCACCCAGGGTTACTTTTCACACCATCAATCATTTCTGAGTTAATAAGAGCTCACAGTGACCACCGCCGCTGCCCAGTCAGCCATTATAACAGCAGAATAACAGAACATAACAAAAACCTTTATATTAATAACTGCTTAGCAACAGTTTTCAAGTCAGTTTGGTCTCAAGTTTTCAGCTTAGAGTCTCCTTGAACATACAGCATAATGAATCTTGTTAAAATCTTTTACAACATTGTTGAACTCTGCAGCTAAATGCTGATTGGTTGGAACGTTTTCTAGAACGTTGTGTTCTGCAAATGTTCGGGAAAAAAAAGTCTTATGATCTTCAAATATTCTTGGATAGCATTTCGGTAACTCTGCATTTCGAGTACAAAATTATTTTTATAAGACATGAATTTCAAAAACATTAACTTTCAGAGGAACGTGAAACACTGAATTTTCTTACAACTATAAGTTTCCACAATAAAAATTTAGCTCTAAAGTTATAAAACTGTAACTTAAAAGCGTTAAGTAGAATATTCAGAGAAAAATGGAGAAATTTTGTAAACATAGTAAGAACAGATTTTAACAGGACACTTAGAAAACTTTTAACTGAGGTTTGCTAGCTAGGAATGTTAATAAATATTACTTTAAAACTTTGTGAGAACCAAACGTTCTTTGAAACATAACATTCAGATTTGTATTGTTAGCTAAGAAAGTAAGATTGATGAACTAATCAAATGAGTAAAATCTAATTTCCTGTTGTTTAGTTTTTCTTGCTACTTGCTAGGTCAGGATGAAAAAATTCTACTGCCAAAAAAATGTAAAAATGACTTTAAGCTCATTCGTGTGCAAATTTTAGGTTGTAGATTTTTAATAATGAAACAATAATATAAGAGTAAAACCATAAATAAATGTGTAAAACCATGCTAAACCAAACCTAGCTAGAATGCAGAAAGTTACCTTAGTTTTGCTTTACTTTTTACATAGAAATGTTGTAAAAGTGCTAAAAGATAAATTCAGTATTTTTCTTGTTTGATCAGGTGTTTTCCCGAAGGAGCTTTTTTTGTGCTATTTATTCACACTGTGGCTTTAATTAAATATACTTTCTAATAATAAAAAAATAATAAATTGTGTGCACAAAAATTATGATTCTGTACTTTTTTTCAGGCATTCTGTTGATTTGCTGGTGAGCTTGGGATCATTTTCTTGTTGCATGAGCCAAAGCCTCACATTTGACTCTAGAATACCCTGGTATACAGAGGAATACTGTATACATTGGTATTTATGGTCGACTCAGTAACTGCAGGATGCTCAGGTCCTGTGACTGCAAAACAAGCCCAAATCATCACCACTAGAAATTAGATGTTTATGCTGATACTTTGGTCTAGTTTGTTCAGAGAACAATGTTTCAGAAGTCTTGTGGTTTGTGCAGATACTACTTTGCAAACCTCAGGCATTTGCTGTCATGTTCTTATTAGAGAGACGTTGCTTTCTCATGGGGATCCTTCCAAACAAACCATTATTGTTCAGTCTGTTTCTAATTCATGAAATACACGACTAATGATCTTTTAACTTTTAACATGCTAACTGAGGCCTAGGACGTCCACGCTTTGGAAGATTGGCAACTGTCTTGAATGTTTTCCACTTGTGAAAAATGTTTCTCAGTGTAGAGTAATCAGCTTTAAATTGTTTGGAAATTGCCGAATAATCTGTCCCTGATTGGTGGGCAGTAGCAAATGCTTCTCTAAGATCATTGCTGATGTCTTAAATGTTTTTGGGATTGTGTTAACACACACTTGAATATTCCAGACCAGAAAAACTGCTGATGATCAATTACTTTAGGGCATTGTTGATTAGAAGCAACTGGCTGGTACTTAGCCTGTAAGTTCTATAAAAGCTGTAAGGGCGTACTTGGATTTTCAGACATGGCATTTTTTATTTTGGCTAATCTTTGTAAAAATAAATAATGACGGTGTAATATGTCTTGTTTTTGTTTATCTGACCTAAGGACCGGACGATTTTTCCCTGATATGTAAAAGCATACAATTTTCTTTTTATTATATAACTGTATATTTAAAAAATACTGTAATGATGATACATCCTGAATGAAAAAACAGGTATATAACTAAAAATCTTGCCAGGGGTCGGGTTTGGGACACTTTTTATTCTCAGCACACTCAATAAAACTCAGCTACTAATTAAAAATGAGCTGAAACCTGAGACCTGAATCATCTTCTGATCTGTTTTGTAAGAAAGTATGGTTATTATTATTAAGCAAAATAATAAGTACATCTTCCCACTATGGCCACAGTTGTTGAGCAGATTTGAGTGTGAATATCATATTACAGGACAAGTGTATTATGCTTGGTTTAGGGTTAGAGCCTCATCCCTGAAGGCGTTCATGTGATGGCTAATCATACATTTGACTAGACCATTGGAATGAACATAAAATATGCTGATGTGGTAATTTGATGTGATTTATCTTGAGAGTGTGCAAATGTTTTCCAAAATGCATACCACAAAGATTCTGACAGAAATCCAGTTCCTTCCTCTCCTGACCTTTGGAACACGGTTAGACTGCTATGAGCTGTACCATCCTTATGACAGCTTGTAGACTGTTTGGTTGGGATGCATACCTTTGTTTCGTATTTATAATGAAAATGTGTGAAAATTAAACATACCTTTATATAGAACCCTAATGATCTAATAGACATCCAATAGATGTTATTAAGCTCAAGAAAGGAAAATGACCAGGAGTGGGTGGTATATCAAACCTCTTAATGAGTAAAAGCCATTTAGTTTGTTGAGGTAGATTTTTTTAAATCCAGAAGCTTATTTATTGGTTTAGAAATACTGCATACTGTCCAAACAACTGCAATACTGCATACTGTTTCCTTTCTCTTTTTTTTATTTTTTTTAATTTTTTGCTATAAGACTACATTCTAAATCAAACTTCTGCTTTCTATTAGAATTATACCACTGAGTTTAAACCAGACATTAGAATTAATGAGATGATTAATGATTCATTTTGCAGAATTGTGTAGATAAAGAAGGAAATAATTGGAAACTGTTTTTTTTTCCCAAACAGATAGAAAGCAAAGGTTTGATTGGGAGTGATTGTTTAGGAATGACATTAACTTTTCATGACCGTCATCCTCAGGCAAGGGACCAGAGACACTGTATGCTGGACAAAAACTCAATGACAATGAGTGGCATACGGTGCGGGTGATCCGGCGCGGTAAAACCTACAAGCTCACAGTTGACGATGACGTAGCTGAAGGTACTTCCCTCGGTTTTGAATCTGAAAGACAAGAGATTTTCTCACCTAAAAAGCATAGTGTCTCAGGTTAAAACTGTTAAAACTGATTACAGTAATAGCCCAAAATGATGCTGGATTGAGTCAGCGAGGAAGTGAGAAAGTAGTTCGAAAATTCTGTGGCTTCTGAACCCATGTAAGGAAAAAAATGCTCTGACTAATGAAGCCATACTCTGAGATCGCAGTGTTTCTCTTCAGGGTTAGAAAGTACTTCTGTGCATGGTGGGTTCTTTACAAGGAGAAACTTCCCAAACTACCTAAAGAGTTTAGGCAATAAGTTGTGCTCTGTGTTCCGATACTGTTTTTGCATTTTTATCGACTTTCTTGACTCCAGGGTGTGATAACTTTAATCCTGCCATCATACATGGCACAGTTAATTTAGAGAATATAAACTGAAACACACGCAATATTTCACTGCATTTTTATGTGGTTTTAATGGAGGCATTATTGTACCTCCATAAAGCTTTATTCGGACTGGATTGGTTTTTCATAACGTGGTGGAAAAATGTAGTTATTGTATGTAATATTTTGTGTTTAGCTGATTAGCTGGGTCCCTAAAAATCATGTTTGAGGGTCTCAAGTGTGTATATGGACTAGTCTAGACATCATATAGGGCTTATGTACATTTATAACCATTCACATTTATAAATATAACTACAATATAACATTTGTCATCCACTATATTTTTCAATGGGCACCAGGATCAAGTTTTCGTCAAGTTTTCTGCAAAATGCACTTTTACAATGAGTTGTGCAGGGATAATGGTAAAAAGCCAATAAAGGCAATTTGAAAAAACATTATTGGAACACAGCCATATAGTGTTTACTTAAAAAAAATAACAATACTTGAGCTACAGTGTAAAGTCAGTGGAAGGAAGAGTATAGCTGCCTTTTTTCTTTCTTCCCCTCCTGTCCCAACCTGCTTGGGTTGCAGGTCAGATGGTGGGCGACCATACTCGCCTGGAGTTCCACAACATCGAGACAGGTGTGATGACCGAGCGTCGCTTCGTCTCGCACATCCCTTCCAGCTTCATTGGCCACTTGCAGAGCCTTAGGTTTAACGGCCTTCTCTACATCGACCTGTGCAAGAACGGAGACATCGACTACTGCGAGCTGAACGCACGCTTTGGCATGCGCTCCATCATCGCCGACCCGGTGACCTTCAAAGCCAAGAGCAGCTACCTGAGCCTGGCCACGCTGCAGGCCTACACCTCCATGCACCTGTTCTTCCAGTTCAAGACCACTTCAGCAGACGGCATCATCCTGTTCAACAGCGGTGATGGGAGCGACTTCATTGCCGTGGAGCTCGTGAAAGGGTAAGAACTTTCAGCATGAAGACTGGATGGACATGCATTTTAGTTCTGGAAAGATTTATTGTATATGTTTTAATTATTTTAGGGTTTGACATTAAACAATTTACTTGGGATTTCCAAAGAAATGTTACTTTACTATGTTCCACGACAAACAGTTTCTCAATGGGTATTTGGGCAGCTTTTTATTTGGAACAAACAACATTTTGAAGCATTTTTTGTTGGTTAAATATCCATATTTGTTTGTTCCTATTCTTTTCATTGTATATGGTATTTAAAGCTAATGAAAGACAAGACAGACACTTTCTTCTTTTCCCTCTCAGTTACATCCATTACGTGTTTGACCTCGGTAACGGCCCGAACCTCATTAAAGGAAACAGTGACAGAGCGCTGCATGACAATCAGTGGCACCATGTGGTCATCACCAGAGACAACAGCAATCTGCATACCCTCAAAGTCGATGCCAAGGTTGTCAGTCAAGTGGTTAATGGTGCCAAGAACCTGGATCTAAAAGGTACATGAGCTGAAACCTTTTGAAGGGTAACGAACTGAAACATTTGCACATTGTGTTTTATGTTATAACGGATTAACAATTTTAACAAAGAAAAAAAACTTGATCTGCTTCTCCAGTCCACATTTTTATTACTGATTATTTTTATTTTATTTTTTTTTTGAAGGCAGGTGTTTTGAGTAGAAGTGCTCGGATACTTTACTTCTACTCAAATATGTCCAACTACTAAGAGAAATAACATACTGTTTTGGTTTTGTAGCCCCGAACAATGAACTTTTGAGGTTTTTTTTGACAATACAAGACAAGTCCGTCCTGCTGTAGTAAAGTGGTCTGCAACTAGGAAGTAGTAGCTCAGTGTTTAAGGTTTTGTGATCAGAATGTCATTTGTTCAAATTCAACCACCACTAAGGTGTCAATTTATTGTTATGATTATTATTTTAATATTTGCAGTGGTTAGTGGGAAGCGGTAAGTGGTTAAAATGTTGAGCTTCTGATCAGAAGGTTATTAGTTTAAATCCCAGCACCACCAAATGCCAGTACTGGGCCCGTTGGCAAAGTGTATAAATAAAATAACTGTAAGTCACTCTGAATATTCGTCTACCATCACATGTTTTATGAGTGTATAGCAGAATTTATATAGAAATCTACATGTTTCACAGGTGATCTTTTCATTGCTGGTTTGGGGCCCAACATGTACAACAGCCTGCCCAAGCTGGTAGCCTCAAGGGAGGGCTTCAAAGGTTGCCTGGCATCAGTGGACCTGAACGGGCGTCTGCCAGACCTGATCAACGACGCTCTGTTCCGCAGCGGGCAGATTGAGCGTGGATGCGAAGGTACACCCTCTTACAACTCGAGCTCAGGCAGCCCGTTCTTCCTAATGAATGCTAACAGTAGCTCCATTAGCATTTCATTGAGCCATCAGTCCATCCTACTGACCCTGCTCATCATTTCTCTCACCTGCTAGACCTAGTGGCTCACCAATATACTGCTCTTTTATAGGCCACGTTGGTCTTACAGTCAGTCAAGCCCTGGTTTTTCACCCCAATTAAATAATCCTTAATAATCTATAATTGTATTATAAGGTCTGTGTACGTTGTGAATTTTTGGTTAAAAATGAAAAAAAAAAAAAAGCCTTTAAAACAGTAGATATTGAAAAATAAATTCCTTTGCATTTTTTTATTACTTTAAATACTTTTTTGGGATAAAATTCATAAAAGATCTTGAACTTGATCCAGTTGTGTAGCCGCTAACATTAGAGTTACTCTCTCATGTATTGCTAATATTCGTCACAACATGCTGGTGTTGTGATTTAAAACTAAATGTAAAACTGATTCCTGCATTTCTTTAATTTTTCTTTTCTTTTCTTTTCATTTTTTTTTTTTTAAATGGAAACACATCTGTACATTCGATAAATAATTTTATTCACACTGGAATCAATTTTTTTAAATGAGCATGAAAAAAAACTTGAAAAAAAAACTTGAAAAAAAAAAAAAAAAAAAAAAAAAAAAAAAAAAAAAAAAAACAGTAAAAAAAAAAAAGAAAATCAGTAATTAATATATATTAAAAAAAAGACATTTGATAAAAAAAAAATGTGCCAAGAAAAACAAAATCAAAACCCAGAAATATTTTTCAATATTACACTTTTTTTTTTTTTTCTGCAAAATGAGAAACCAATAAACACAATTTTGAAGTACACAGACCTTTCAGGAATGTCCGAAGTATTTTGGGGCACCAAATAAAAAAATTTAAAAAAATTAAAAACACACTTTTACATTTTAACTCATGAAGTCGTTTACATGTAAAAGGTGCTGTAAAAATATTATGCTCTTTTTATGAAGCCTGGATTCATAAATCACAAACTTTTTAGTTTTATAACCTCAAATGTTCTTCTGAGAGCAATCGTATTGATTTATAAATATGGGCTTTTTATAAAGTGTTTAATTGCTTTAAAAAAAAAAATACAAAAATAATAGTACAAAAAGTTTATATTTTTAAATCCCTGAAGGTGTTTACATGTGTACGATGCTGGGACCGTTTTTTTTGTTTTTTTTTACTTATATTTTAGTCAATAAATTATGTTTTTCTAACTATTTCAGACACAAATAATTGGTCAGATTTGTATATACAGAATATATAGTGATTTTTTATTTAAAAACTAATTCTAAACTGGATAGTATGTGATCAAGTCTCATATGAAGTATCTCTGCCTTTGAAAATAATATTAAATAGTGAATATAGTGTGAATTTACTTCACGCCATTTCTAGACTGGCATCCACTCGTATATACAAAACATCCACAGATTCCATTTGACCATTGTTAGTTTACGGTTGGTAGATGGTTAGTGGTTTATGGTTATGCTTATTACTTAAAAAATAAATAAATAAATAAATAAATAAATAAATAAATAAATAAATAAAAAATGTTCATTCAAAGGTTTGCACCTCCCTTCATAAATCTAATATAACTAGTTGAATTGTCAGTCTATAAATATCCATAAACAACTCTGTGTTTGTAAATATTTATTGGTGCACATCTAAAAAGAAAATCCAACAGAATTATTATTATTATTATTATTATTATTATTATTATTATTATTATTATTATTATTATTATTATTATTATTATTATTATTATTATTATTATTATTATTATTATTATTATTATTATTATTATTATTATTATTATTATTATTATTATTATTATTATTATTATTATTATTATTATTATTATTATTATTATTATTATTATTATTATTATTATTATTATTATTATTATTATTATTATTATTATTATTATTATTATTATTATTATTATTATTATTATTATTATTATTATTATTATTATTATTATTATTATTATTATTATTATTATTATTATTATTATTATTATTATTATTATTATTATTATTATTATTATTATTATTATTATTATTATTATTATTATTATTATTATTATTATTATTATTATTATTATTATTATTATTATTATTATTATTATTATTATTATTATTATTATTATTATTATTATTATTATTATTATTATTATTATTATTATTATTATTATTATTATTATTATTATTATTATTATTATTATTATTATTATTATTATTATTATTATTATTATTATTATTATTATTATTATTATTATTATTATTATTATTATTATTATTATTGTTGTTGTTTCATAAAAGATCTGCAATTTAGATCTGAAAACAAACGTAGCCGTCAGTTTGAGGTGAATTATTTCAGCCGATTCATTAAAATGCCAAACATTTTCATCCATGTATCATTCAGTGCATATTCAACCTGCATATTCTGTAAATGCCCTCTCTCTCTCTCTCTCTCTCTTTCTCTCTCTCTCTCTCTCTCTCTCTCTCTCTCTCTCTCTCTCTCTCTCTTTTGCTTTCTCTCGCTCTCTCTCTCTCTCTCTCTCTCTCTCGCTCTCTCTCGCTTTCTCTCTCTCTCTCTCTCTCTCTTTCTCTCTCT
>MU570271.1:4700036-4722485 GCA_024362625.1 Silurus asotus
TTTATTATTATTTTTATTATTATTAATATTATTATTATTAATATTATTATTATTATTATTATTATTATTATTATTATTATTATTATTATTTTAATTATAGCTTGGGAGCTTTTATTCCAAATATAGAAAAATAGTTTACAGAAAAAAGGCTTGAAATTGTAATGTAGTTAAAGGTGTTAATGGAAATTAACCTCTAAATGATATTTTGTAAAATAAAATAAAAAAAAATGTAGATGCACATTCACACAGTTCACTATATGTATGTTTATTGCTTACTTAATTAATTATTTAATTCATGCATTAAAATTATTTTTTTTTTATTAAATACAATTTTACCCAAAAAAAAGTAAAAAAAAAAAATTTAATGAAAGATGTACATTTTGGAAATACAGTGTGGTTCAGTGATTTATTAAGAAATGAATGGTGCAATTGCCAAGTGGGCGGAGCTTAAAGCCTTTTTTTTTAACTTGCTCTGTTTAAGATAATTGAGTTGAGGTTGTACTTTTATAATTTTTTTTTTAATTGCATCTGTCATCCATTAAAATGAAACGGTTTTTGTTGCCTGTAGTGTCTTGCCTTAAAAGCGTAGACTCTTTTTTTTCCTCTCTGCTCAGGTTTTGTGTTTATTAAGCATTTAGACATTCGGGACACCGTGTGGCGTCTCGTCCTGCTTCTCTGTGACGCCATACGGTCTCCTTTCAGCCATTTAGCACCAGCTCATCCTCCCCAACCCACCGTTAGCGTAGACCTTTTTAACGCAAACCCCTTCCTAAGAATGGTAGAGCATGCGTGTTAGTAAAGCACTTGCTTTATTAACAAAAGTCATTGACCACCTACTAACTTGTTTGACTGTTTCTTCTCGCTTTTTGTTGTTTCTGTTTTTTCTTTCGCTAACAAAGTTGGTTTCGCCAAAGCAGACCTGCAAGGTAGACGGTTCCCTCTCCATTCTGAGCTTTGGCTCAAAAGCTGCTCTGTGTGATGTATCGTGTTATCAATTTATATATTTAATTTTTTTTTTAATTTTATTTTTTTTTTCTAAACCCAGACATTTAGTTGTCTCGCTTCACTGTGGCAGTGTCTTGTGATAAAATGGTTCACTTCTTTCTTTAAAAAAAAATGAAAGAAAAGATGAAAGAGATCTGAAGAACAGCACAGCAGCTGCGAGGTTGTACAGTGTAAATACAATAGCAGACGTTCGTGTGTAATTGTGCCGCTGGATGTTTGCTTGCTGGATCTCATCCTGGTCTCTGGTCATGCTACGAAAATTCTTATAGAAACATGGTTTTTCTACATTCAGCTTTCAGAGCGAAACCATGATCATCTTCAGATCAAAATTCTAATAATTCTACTGTGATCAAAAAATTTGAACTCGTATTCATTTATATTAAAAACTTTACACTTTTTTATACTGAAACATTTTATTTTTTGGAGCAGAGCAATGACCTGGACCATTTGGACTGAAATAGAGCTTCTGAATTAAATGGAAAAATAAATGTTTAAAGTTAATTTATATTTTATAATTTCATATAATATTTTTATACTCTTTAATAAAAAAATGTAATTATTATAAAAAATGTATAAATATTCTTTAAAAAAAAACAAAACAAATTTCAGTGTTTCCAATTTCATTTTTTTTATTATTCTTTTTTTTATTTATTTTTTTTAATTAAATATTTTTTTTTATAAATTTTTTTTTATTTGGCTTTTTTATTAATGTAATTTTTTTATTGCAGACCATTTTTTTTTACATACAGCGTATAAAACAAAACAGAAACAAATCTAATCCAAGAACGATGTAAACTGGGGGTGAATCATTTTATGGTTTAACATGTAACATGACGTCTTCAACTGCACTGCACATTTCACATGAACTGCACTTCTGGTATATTTGTTTTCGACCTGTTTGTGTGTGATTAACCCTGTTTAACACCAGTGTGGTGCGAATCGCACTTAAAGGTGCAGTATGTAGATTTTTGTTGACAAAATTCTTCAAATAAAACAAAACGATTGTCTTAATGTACAATGGAAATTATGCGATTCCTAATAATTGATCCTGATAAGATCTCTCGAGTTATTATTTTATGAGATTGGCATCTTTTCTGTGCCGTAAAACAGAATTCAGTAATGTGCTAAATGATATGTAGCGAATTTCAGCGACTGAAATACTGAAAATCCGTCATTGCACTTTTTTCAACTAAAACTACTAACTGCACCTTTAATCACACTGTAGCTGCAGTTATTCATGTTTACATGGACGTTTGTTGGTAGAATATTTCTTAGCATAATGAATAAAACGTGTACAAACTTTTAGCATCGCATTTTTTATTTATTTTTTTATTAAATTTTTGGAAATTCTTATATTGGACCTTTTTATTAGACATTATTTTCTGGGTCGGAAATGCAAATGATAAAAAAAAAAAAAAAGCGACCTACTGTACATTACAATGAAGCTGCGGAAATATTGGGAATGAATAATTTTGCTTTTTGACGACCAAATGTACCCAACTGCACCTTTAATTGCAGTTAATTTACTAATTGTTCATATTCACAAAAGTTTTGTTGTTGATTTTAATAGAAAGTCTAGAATAGTGAGGGAAAGATTCGAAGGAGTTTATGGTAATCTGTGGAAAATTTTTTTTTCCTATTTATTTTCTGGGCCAGAAAAATGCAGACAAAAATGAATTTTTTAAAACAATAATTCCAACATTACAGTTGTTAAGTAAATGAAATATTATTATAAATCCACTCACTGGACTCCTTTGGTTTGTGTTAGAATAAAAAAAAATCTTTGACAACAAAATGTACTAATTGCACCTTTAATTATAATCTCATGGGTCTTGATTTCTTTTTCAGTTATGGTTTTTTTTCAGTGAATGACAGTAGTTGCTTCATAGACACTGAATCACTACACACACTAATTTGCTATTGACTGTCAATTGGTTATTAACTCTGTTTGTACGTGGTGACCCCCTGGCGAGTTCTGCCTGTGTGTGAAACCCCCCCACCCCTCACACCACCCCCTGCCCGAACCTCCCCTTCCACCTGACCCAAACACCCCCCCTCCTGCCCCTGTCTGAATCCACGTTCGGGAATGTCTGCAGCGCTATGTTTTGTCCACCTTGTTACTAAAACCTCCTCGGAGAGAATGCCCAGGCTCACTTTGATTTGTTTGTATGAATATCCTTCTTTTCATTTTATTTTTTATTTTTTTTCGTTTGTAACCTTTGAGAATTTTTTACTACTAACCTTGAATGCATGCCAACTTGAAGTGCATACCTGCATGGCACCTAACGGCTCGCCGCCGGCTGCTCTGCCCCGCTGTTACAGCCCTGTGCTCTGCCACCGTAGGTCCTAGCACCACGTGTCAGGAGGACTCCTGCGCCAACATGGGGGTCTGCATCCAGCAGTGGGAGAACTACACCTGCGACTGCTCCATGACCTCCTTCACCGGCATGCACTGCAACGACCGTAAGTCACTGTTTCTTCCTATTCTGCACTGTACAGCACACTGTATTGTCTTACTGATAATCACACACACACACACACACACACACACACACACACACACTATATATGGTCTGCATCTCGGATTCCGATTGGCCGAAAGACGTACGTTTAGACCACTGAACACCTGAACACTTTTCCTAATGACCCTATGCAACCCTATGTTGGTTGTTGGATGATCGTCATATGAGAACGACTGAAGGACTAAAGTGATCTGCATCACGCTCCTTATCTAGACATGTGTGTCACGGTGTGAAGAACTGAATCCCGCTGCACCACTAGCAGCACTCAGTGAAGGGCATTGTGGGTAAACGAGCATCTACATGACCACTGGTATTTAGCATGACGTCAACCTTCTAGGGTTAAATAGTTGGACTTATAATAATGATGATTTGAAGCTTTTTCTTACGAAACCTTTCCTGCGAGGCATTACGAAGGGTTTATTCAGCACTTACGGATGCATTAATAAGTGTTTAGATCACAGGGAAAATGAAATGAAAGATTTATGAATGTCTTTGTTGATTCTTTAAAAAGAACCCCGGGTTTGGTTTCACAGCGTGTGAGCTGGGATTAATTGCGTATCTCTGCGGAGAAGCCGCGAGAGATGAAACACATCAGCACGATCGGCCACACGAGCCCGAATCTGGCTTCAAGAACCGAACATGATGGTACGGGCTTATGATGTTTATCTGATCATATCAGATTATCTGTAATGACTGGTTCCAGAACAAACACAGAAAATATCAGAATATCAGAACGATAAACTGGAACTCCACGTTTTCATTTTTACATATGGGGGCATGATTATAAAACGACGACTCAGCATTTCTATATTATTTATTTTTATAATGTTCAAAACGTGCATTAATTACAAGGAAAAAAAGATTTACTCTTTGTTTAAAAACAGGTCAATATTTAAGTCTTAACATTATAAAAAAAAAACCTGTATATGGGCATGTCATTGTTAATTTAGGTGTTTTTATTTATTTATTTAATAAGCATTATAATAAAGAAAAACATAAACATAGTACAAACTACATTATATGGACAAAAGTATTGGGACACCTGTGGGTAAAAACTGTTACTACATGTTTTTTGTATGCAGTAGAATACATTTTTTTGAACTTCTTCTTGAACTAGGAGACCCTGCTTTCCATTGGCTAAAGTGAAAGATCTCCTGCGATCCAGTGGATTAAATCCAGATTAAATGCGGAATTAGATGTTCGGAAAACATGTACTGTACCAGTCGTATGGTCAGGTGTCTATAATCGTTTTTGTCCATGTAGTGAACCTATAAAATATCTTATATTCTTCTTATTTTGTATTCAATTTGTAGTAAGTGAGACGGATTTATTTATTTATTTATTTATTTATACCCTACGCTGATTGCTATTAGTGTTGTATCGCTGTTGCTCAAAAAACTGCTGTACAAACTTTTAGAATGAACCCACAACATTATGCAAATTAGTGTAAGTGAGGTTAAGCATATGTATATATGGTAAAATATGCGTATAGATTTTCTAAATGTTTGTAAAGTCATAATAAGGAACTTTGATATCACTAAGCAAAAGCTGCAAATTTAATTGGAAAAAAAAAAAATCCTCACCTGAAATCCTGTTAATTAAAATCATTTAAATGACGACCAGCTGATTATAATTATGGCTCCAGTAACAAAAATGTATAGTTTGAAGTTTGAAAGTTGGTCAAATCAATAGTTATTAATAATAATATTAATAATAATAATAATAATAATAATAATAATAATAATAATAATAACAATTAAACAATTAAACAATGAAGAAAAAAAGTGAAAGAAAAATGCTATTATATTATAATAAAGTCATATAATCGACCGTCGAAACACACGTTCGACCTTCTGATAATTGAAGACTGACACCTGGAACAATCACGTTCATCTGCTCATCTTCTGTCCAGATATCTTGGATTTTTTTGCAAAGCTGAGCTCTGAATCAGAGGCATGTTGAATGAGATAGGAGGAGAGGAAACACAATGATACTTGTGCGTTCCAGGTGTGTGTATGTGTGTGTGTGTGTGTGTGTGTGTGTGTGTGTGTGTGTGTGTGACCGAGCTTTGTTGTCTTTTGAGGACACTGCACTTGTCCTGAGTGAACACCCCATATCTGTTTCCTCAGATAGCAAAACCTAGACAGCTTCTTATGATGAGAGATCATTATGTCATTACGGAGAGAGAGAGAGAGAGAGAGAGAGAGAGTGTGTGNNNTGTGTGTGTGTGTGTGTGTGTGTGTGTGTGTGTGTGTGTGTGTGTGTGTGAGTGTGAGTGTGTGTGTTGATTGGATGTTGTGTATGAACACTAGGTGGCAGTAAAGCATCAGATAATGACGATCTGTGTGCCAATGGTCTTTTCAGCATTTTAACTCTCACTGTTATATCACTATGAAGCATGATGAAGTCAAACCATCCTTTAGGCTTCTACACACATTTCTTCTTCTGATCTGTCCATATTCTAAACACTTGACATCGAACCCTGCTCATTATGTGGTTCATTATGAGTATCTATGCATGAAGAATGTATATTAATTCAGCTATCGATCCCTCCATAGTGCAGTAAATAACTAAATGACAGGAAGACAATGAAGAGTCAGCATAGGGATGATATACACACCTCTATAACACACTTATCAAATCCAATACACACCTCCATCACACACTCATTCATTCTGGAGATACTGGAAAAAAACGATCGTCAAATTTCCGGCCAAAATTCTAATTGAATTAACGGCATCTTTGTGTCTCGCCATCAGAAAGGTCAACGCTTTCCTGTTCATGAACGAGCTCACAGCCACCTGAAATTGAATTATTTAGTAATTAGTCGCGCTCGCGGTCAAGATTGACTTTGTGACATTTCCATGCCGGAGCGTTTCACGGACGGAATTAGAAACCCCGTGTGTGTTCCTGCATCGTCACGCCAAAAACACGGCCTGTTTAAGATCATCGATTAATTTTTTTTGAAAGAAGTACGTCTGGAAGCGGCTGATACTGAACTACATTTTTTTTTATATCATCTACACAAACATACAATAATAATAATACAAAGCATTTATATATTTATTTAGAACATTATTTACGAAACTGCATTACACTGTATAGCGCTATTTATTGTGCATTGTTTACATGACCTATAAGTGGATCTAAAATAATCCAATAATAAAAGTACACTTCGGCTGCTAAGAAACACAACAGACAAAAATTAGTGTATTTAAAGCACGATAAACGTGACTGATGCATTGATTTGCACAATTAAGAATTCAGCCAATCGGATTTTAGAATAGAAATCTGTGAAAAATATTATTATTTAGAGATCTATTCCATATAATATTTAACATATTGCATTACATGTGCAGGTAAAAAGCTACAAACATTTACAAAAAACACTGCAAATCGCAAGGGGCATTTATCAAAGCTACTCTCACCCCAGTCATGGACTTGTCACCCTTCTCCCATTGGGCAGAAGCTTCCGGTTCCTCAGAGCCGACACCAAGACTGAAATTGAGCTTTTCTTCTCCTCCTCTGGCTGTTATACGCTGAACAGCTGATGATAGAATGTGAACAAATACACGACTGCACTGTCACTTTCTGTCTCTACTGCACTTCTTCATCCTCTTTGCATCATTGCACTCCTGTATATTCAACCCATATTTATTCTGTAAATACTGAATCATACAGACATTCATCTTTACACAGTTATACTGTATATTACTAAAACCATATCCTACCACCTACCGCACCTTCTGCACACTAATCACACTCACACCTGTACCATACCTTTCATTTAACTGGTGAGACCTGAGATGTTGTATGGATTAGAGACAGTGGCATTGAATAAAAGACACGAGGTGGAGCTGGAGGTAGCAGAGGTGAAGATGTTGAGGTTTTCGTTGGGAGAGACGACGATGGACAGGATTAAAAACGGGTTTATTAGAGCGACAGCGCATGTAGGATGAGGGAGGTGAGATTGAGATGGTTTGGACATGTACAGAGGAGGAACATGGGGTATATCAGTAGGAGAATGCTGAGGATGGAGACACCGGGAAAGGAGGAAAAGAGGAAGACCAAGGAGGAGGTTTATGGATGTGGTGAGGAGAGACATGCAGGTAGTTGGGGTGAAAGAGGCAGATGTAGAGGACAGGGGTATGGAGACAGATGATCCGCTGTGGCGCCCCCTAATGGAAGAAGACGAAAAAAGAAGATTAAGATTGCTATTCATTGTAAATAGGCCACTGATACACTGGTTAGATGCTAAATTTCTGATGCTGATGAATTCTGGAATCTGATTGGAGCTCAGTGATACAGCTCTGCAGGCATTGCTTAGCGTTTCTATAGCACTGGAATATTTACATGAGCGTTTATGTGGCATGAATGGAAGGAGTCTCCAGTGTCAGCGATTTGGAGCAACCAGATAAAAAAGCTTGAGATTTCCGACACTATGTTTATACTGTAGACGCTCATTGACCACAGGAACTGATATGTTTGTTTTGCATGGTGTTGGATTGTAATTGTTGTCTGTGGAACTTCAGGCTGTGGTGTGATGAGGAAATAATTCCACGTCAGGGTTCATCAGTGATGAACGAGCTGTAATAGTAACCCGTTATGTCGGTGTGCCGCCTGCTTTTAAAGGGAAGTAAAAGCAATAAAGTGTGCACCCGGGTGAGTTATAGCTCAGGAATATTAGAAGCATGTTCTTTGGATTAACAACAGGAATTCACCTCATGCATCTCCGACGTGTTCCTTATTAACGGGAGCGAACGAAGCAATCATGTTGATTGAGCTGTACTAATAAATTACTTGTTAGCAGCTTCATTGCCTGTTAAATGAACTCGCCCTAAATTAATATTGCATAAAGGCATCGACTTCACCGGGACTCGTTTTTGCTTTCGATCAGCGCCTTTTTTTTTCTCTCCATTTCCTTTCGTTCGTATTTTTTATTTTTTGACCTTTCCGCCGAACGCGACCTTTCCACGACCTTCGCTGCCGCAACCGTAATCGCTCCACTTTTTACGACCCGTTTATGTTTATTTCTTCGAAAAAAGATAGAGGCCCGAATTTCCCGAAAGCACCTCCAGTAATGACTTTCGAAAGCGTCTCTTCATTTCCGACTCGATGATTCCCGTCGTCACGGTGTCGTTTCGGCGCGACTCCACGCTGCGCTTTCGGACCTCCATTTCCCTTCCTGCACTTTAAGCTGCGGATGGGATGGTCCCCGTAGCGCATATAAACACGCGTTAAAACCGATGTCCTGGAAAATACGCTTCTCTCGTCTGGCGTCGATGTCAGTTTAAGATCACGCCGAGTCGCCTCGTGCTCATGCGATACACGTGTCTGCGATTTTGATTTGTACTTCTTCCAAACGAAATATTGATTTTCTAACAGCGTTAATTACTGAGATTAATATGAAAAATGTCCTCTTCTGTTCCAAATAATGGCCCGAGGGTATTATTTCCTTTTCCATCTCCACCATGGTGCAAATATATAAATGTAATCGAAGATAAATGCACAGCTAGGGAGCTGAGAGGATGGATTTGTTTTCCTCACGGCGCCTCTGACACGAACAGGAGCGCCGTAATTAAGGAGCATCTTTTTTCCTCCTCTTCCTCCCCCTCCTCCACCTTCTCCTCGCGGCCCTGAAACTTCATCAAGTCCTTTTCCTTTTCCACCATTAGAAACAGGAGAACCTGACGCCCGAACAGGCCATCAATTAAAGCAACAACAAAAGCACAGGCCGAGTTTTCTCTCCGCTCGCCGGAGTCTAATGTAGTGTTGCACGGACGATACGTATCTGCCAGGCGAGAGACACATTATGGATGAATACAAGCTCCTGTGCGATCTTAAGTAACATTTGTCTGGGGAAGGAAATGTTCAGAAATTGAATTACCAATCGGGTTTAATGCGCCCACACCTGCGTGATGCATTAACACCGTGGAATGATTTTCTTCTTGGCTGTAAAAATTAAATAGACCTTTTAAATGTGGAAATGCTGTTTTTCTTCTTTATTCTATATATAATGCGGAAAGTAGGTTGAATATCTGTTATATAAGGAATAAAAAGGAGTTCCACCACTGATATTTTTCTATAAGGAGCATCTCGATAAGTTTCGTTTCTCCTGCACACTGTTTTAGAAAACTGATGTTATTGGTCAACTCCCAATTATAAAACATGGTTTGGATAAAAAAAAAAAAATAAAATACAAATTTTATTTGAACTTAATTTGATTTCCATTCAAAACTCGCAAAGCCGTGTGGATATAAAAATGGTGGAGGAATAAATAGTAGAGGTTTCTTCACTCCTCTCTGATTGAGTCCTCTAAGCGCAGCCGAGAGGGCACGAGCTGTGGACGAGACGTCTCCGAGGCGCTGAGCGAAATCGGCGGCTTTTGATGAAGGGTCCGCAGAGCCAGGAAAGACGAATGACTCGCGTGAGCTCATATTCATCACTCCGCTGTCCTGCACTTCCACCTTCGCCTATGACACAAGATGAAGAGCGGTGGGACGTGCAGATCGACCCTGGCTGACAGCCCCGAACAGGAGCCGCGGCACAGCAGAAACGCATTACTGGAGCTCTGGAGAAATATTGCAGCGCCGCGTTTTCACGAATAGCGTGATGTGCGGCCCGACTAGGCTCGGCCCGGCTCCCGTTCGGGCCTATCACGCCAGCCGAATGGATAGCGTTTTATTATTTTATTCTGGTTTATGGAGAGCGAGCGGCTGAGGCGCTCAGAGAGAAGAGAGCTGTCTAAAAATATATGACCAGATCGATCTGCACGGGTTTAATGTCTTTCATTTCTTCCAATCGACCGCGTGGCTCTCTTTTTGTCAGCAGCGCCATATACTGTATGACTTAATGCCGTGTGTCCTGGTGTGTACTTCCGCTCTCATTCCTTTTTTTATCATTCGGACTCGAGAGTTTTTCAGTCTTCTGCACTTTCGGATAAGTCATTGAAATGATGTGGTGTTAGATGATAAGAATCTGATCTTAAAAAGCCTTAGATGTAGACTTCTTCTCAGATTATTGTTGTTGTGAAACCTCGGACCACACAACCCATAGGTTTGTGGTCTGAGAACTCGTTAGGATTTGCCATTTTTGACATGTCTTTCCTCAGAATGGAGAAAGCTCACTGAAATGGCACTCACCTGCTGATTATTCTTTACAGACCTAAACGTAGGAGGTCATACATGTTATGCAATTTGTTCACTTTTCTATCAAAATCAAGCACCGGATACGAGCGGAGGCTAAAAGTTACGAACCGCTGCTTTAATTCAAACAGCTCGTGATTCTGAAGTCATACGTATCTAGACATCGTGTTTCCATGTACGGTCCTGCTCTGGCACATAGGGAAAAAGAAATCCTATTATCTTTTATCTGAGACTTTTATCCGATCTCAGAGGAGACACTTTTCTTCCGTCACGCGTTGACGGACGCAGTCGAACCCGTCATCGCACGCATTCAATCCCGTCATCGAACAACTTCCCACGACTTCATATTGAAAACCAAAGAGTATTAAAAATTATATTTTTCCCATTAGGCAGAAAAGTGACCTTGGTTTGACATTGTTTTTGCTTTAAGGTCTAATCTCTCGAGCGGAGCCATCCATCAGCTCGCGTTTCCAGGAAAAACAAATTACGGCCCTCCGCTGGCACATAAACATGACCGATCAATATCGGAGCGCCCTGCCCTGAAATGCCACCCGTTTTATATCATTTCTAATCATCTTGTTGTCTTTCCACTTGTGCCACGTCGATGCCGTGTGTGCGTTTGTGTGTGTATATGCCAAAGGAAGAGATGGTAAAAATATATCCTTTTTGATAGCAAAATATCTGTGCTGAGGTTATGATACTATACTTTAACCCTCCTTACAACCGACACACACTCATACACACATTCGTACACACTTACGTGCGCATTTATGCCGTGTAACACACTCCAGGCAAAATGAGTACGGAAAAACTTTCATAGTTTACCGACACTACGCACAGTGTACACACTCATTATAATTCTGAGTGGGTTTCTTTTTTTTTCTCCTCCACTGGTCCGTCCTCTGGGAACGAACTTTCTGGTGAAAACACTCGTATAATATATGTGTGAGCCTCTTGTGTGTCTTTAGGCCTTTTTTCTTTTCCTTTTTTCCTCACGTTCAAATGCTTCCCTCAGCGTGGGCAGTTTCAGGCTGAAATCGCCACACGGAATTTCATTTTTATTCAAGCTGACGGCTCAAAAACGGCGTGATGCGTGCGTACTTCGCTCAGCTCGGATACTATTTCTACTCCCTCGACTAGTCATGTGACTATTTCGAATTCAATTGACCGATATGTACTGTATGTTTGAACAAATCACTCTTTCATATTTCATTCCTTCGTAGCAACTCGCCAAACTAAAAAGTTATCATATTTGAACTTTACTAGCTATCAAGTTCATATGCTAATTAGCTAGCCCAGTGTTTAGTCTCATATTAAGTCACTCATTACTTATAATCCAATTCGAAGGCTATATGCTGTAAGCTTGCTGTCTAACTAGCTAAGTACTGTAGCTAGCATGTTGATTAGCTAGTTTGGGATTTAGCATGAATTGTATCAGTTGTAGACGCATGTTGTAAATACATGTTTAATTAAACACAGATATACTGGCTTGCTAACTAACTAGATGTAGTTTGGAAGGGAACTAGCATTGTAGCTAGCAGAGTAAAAAAGTGATTTTACCATATGCTAATTTGCTTGTGGTTTGTTATTCAGAATTTGACCACAAAATAAAACATTCCAAAACATTAACTGAACTGCATAAAAAAAAAAAAGAATGTCAACCCCTTAGTTTACATAAATATGAGTTTTTATCCAAAACAACTTGCTGGTTTTAAAAGGCAGTTGCATCAGATCGCTATGCCTTTACTTTATCGACGTTCTTTCCCTCAAATCTCAGAGGACTCGTCTAACAAACTTCACTCAAGATAATAAAGTATCACATGATATTTAAGACAGTAATGGTGATTCCCTCAAGGGTTAGCGGTGAAAGTGTGTTTAAAACTGTATTGAAACGCAGCCAGTGTGTGCAGTAGGAAAGTCCAATTAAATATAAACAAAACACAGAAAATTCCAGTGGCTCATTTGAATATTCATTAAATAATTATACTAATTTGTATATCAAAACATGTTACATGAACAGGGTGGAAGGGCTTTAACAAAATGAGTTATCTGTAGGATAAAAAAATAGTGATCAGTGATTGAATGTTGGGGAATGATGGTGATCAGTGATTGGATGTTGGGGAATAATTGTGTTTGGTTGATAGAAAACAATGGTGATATACGATTGTTTGCTGTAGTGATTAGTGATTAGTTGCTGGAAAACAATGGTGATATGTGATTGGTCGTTGTGGTGATTAGCAGTGGTGTAAAGCTACATGTATTCGAACACGTGTTCAGTACACACGTGTACCGATTCCAATCCAGAACAAAGCTAAATTCTGAGTTCCCCTTCAAAACGTTTTAATTGGCAGACCGCAAGTTTGTTTAGTCTCTGCCTCAGACTTTGAGTGCATTTTTGTAGTTATTATTAAACTTAAAAACATCCTTGAAAATGATTAAACATGAAAACATCCTCTTCACCACATCTGTGTACGACTCACTCTCGATTCACGTCATGATGCCTCGCTCACATGTTTTTACCTCCATCTGCTACCTTCTTACAGGAGATGCTCCGGCCAGTAACTCATAATACATTACCGCTAAATTGAAACCCCCAAGCGAGCAAAATGAACAAATAACAACACAGTGGATTCACGTTTATTATTAGATTTAGAAAATACCAGTTTTAATGTATCATTTTATTGTGTTGTATTTATCCATTACACCTTAAAGGCCGGTCCATGAAAATATTCCGTCCGTGGCGCAAAAAATGTTGGGGGACCGCTGCACCAGTGCACGTCATGTCTACACTGAGGTTTTTTGTTTCTTCTTTTTTTTTGGTTCAACAACTGTGTGTATTGATTTCGGAGATAACTCGTGGCTCTCCACCTGATATTAGATTAGTAGATTATTACAGCACCTTTGTCGGGAGGACGCGCGAGACGATCGAATCCTATCGATCATAAAAACAAACGCATCTCTCCATCTTATTGGACCCTAATATCACAGAATCACTTGTTGTACAGTGTGTGGGTAGTTTTTTCTTCTTCTCCTTTTTTTTTCTTTTGCCCTTTACCTCTGTTCCATGGTGATGGGGAAATTGTTCCTGGAAAGACAGGCAGGATTCCTGGAAGGCATTAATTACTGAGAAATGGGGCTATCAATCAGACGTGTGACAATCTGACGTTTGACACTACAGTGAGGGAAGAGGGACAAAAAGACTATTATAAAACGAGGCAGACGTCATTAAGATGTATTGGCTTTTAGGGATATTATTATTGTACTTGGTTCACAGGTAACAAGCTTTGTGCTTTCGTTCATCTTGAAACAATTCCCTCAGCATGGCACGACGGGAAATGTGTTGGGGAATAATGTAGAGGAGCGCCGTTGACTAAAAGAGAGAAAATTACGCCTATTTTCATCACACAGTAATGTTCAGCAGCAGGTGTGTGATATTGTGCGTGTAAATAGCTGCTCGGTGGCGTTCGCCAGCCAAATTCTGAAATATACCCATCATACCTGTCAGGGAAAAAAAAGAAATCTTCCCGAAGCTTGTTTTCGGATGCCGCTGTAAATATGATTACTTTTTTATGAATCTAGTATTTCCTAGCAGGGATACGATTGGTTCTGAAAGGCCCTCTCAGCAATATCGATAAAGCCACACATGCATCGTGATGGAGTGCCTTAATACTGACCCGTATCGAGCTCTTTGACTGTCCTGAGTCTGCCTGAAGCTAATTAACCTCACTAATGCTCTTCCTGACGTCTCACTCCTGACCGCTGTGTCCCTGCTCTGTATATTATCAGCCTGTCTCTGCAGTTTCCCGGATCGGCGGTGGCTCCAGGGTTATAAATGAGTGCTTCAGCAACCTGGCTTTACTTTACACACCATTTCCTTTAGCATTGGCAGATTGGCCGCTTCGCTTTCACTCTGCGTCTTTTCAGGAATGATTGTGTTTTGCTCGACGATGTTTTTCTTTTGGAAAATTCTGCCCGTAATTTGAACAGTTATGAGAAAAAAATTTAATTCTGGTTAAACATTAATGTTTTTTTTATCAACCATGTCAAATATAAAACGTGCAAATATGCATTTATATATACATTTTTGGGGGAGTGGTAGCTCAGTGGGTGACTGATCGAATGGTCAGAGTATCGCCAAGCTGCCTCTCTTGGGCCAGTGAGCAAGGCCCTTAACCCTCTGTGCTCCAGGGGTTCCGTATCATGGCTGTCCCTGCTTCTGAGCAAGCTGGGATATGCAAAGAAAAAATTTCACTGTGCTGTAATTTATATGTGACAAAAAAAGGCTATTCTAATTCATACAAAAAATACATTTTTCAATTTAAATAAACTTTATGAAAGAAACTAAGTGTTTTTTTTTCTATACTGAGGTGGTTATCAAGCCCATCATACAGTGTGCCACTGACTGAATTCTAAAAAAAAGAAAAGAACATTTTTAGATAAAAAAAACCTGGTGTTGATCAAAAGTTGTTTTTTTTTAGTCAATCAGATATAAACTAAGTCTTTCCTTTTTCCTTTTGCACGTTATTTCTGATCTTTCATGAGGACCGTTTTAGCTCCACAAAGCACACAAAACATTTGATTACTTCTGGTTTTGGATCATGAAGTCATACTCAGTGTGAAATCAAGATTAGCTTTCTGACCATTTTGATTCAGACTCTCCAGACTGCCCTGAGAGGTTCTGTGTCCTCAAAGTGATCTGATTTATGCAAAGCCAAAAAGCTCCATTCTCCGCTTCGTTGTAATGAACGAGCGTCCTTGTGCGTTCATTAACACTTTTACTGGGGTCTTTGCCAAGACCAGCGTTCCTTTCTCGTTTGTGATTGTATCATCTCCTTTTTGGAGAAGCTCTCCGGGGTGTTGTCCTCTTCCACGGCGCTTGTATCGGAGGCTCGGGTGGCGTCCGAGCCGATGGCGAGCCTGCTGGTCTGATTTACAGCAAGCCGCTTAATGGCTGCTCAATTTGGAGCTGAAACTGGATAATGAGCCCACAATAATTAGCCGAGCTCCACCGAGCGCCGCCAGTAAAGGGCCAGCTGGTGTGACTAATTGCAAAAAAAAAATCCCTTTACCTACACTGAGAACCGAGTAACACCTCAATGCAGAGTCGATATCAGCCGAGGTGAAATACAGAGCACTTAAACCCAAATAAAGCCTCTTTAAGGTTTGTTTGAGGTTTATTGGATTATTAAAGGGGTTTCAGGTTCCAAAAGAACAGACATAATGGAAAATGGGGGGGACATGTGCTTTTATTATATACAGGAAAGCAGTTTACAATGTTATATATTCGGTAGTATTTTGCTGAATGAGCAAATCCTCATAGATCTACATGCAGTTTAGAGTGATTTTCACCCAGTCATTTTGGCTAAATTGCTCCAAGTTCTTCAGGTTGACTTCATGTTGTATGTTGATTGCAATTTTTGCTAACAGTTTCTCAATGGACTTTGACTTTTCATCTGTGAGCATTGACAAGATTGTTTTTACCCTCTTGCATCGCTTTGACTGTGTGTTTGGGACCATTATCTTTCTGAAAGACTAAAACTAGCATTGTTTTATTTTAGGTTTTTCACATAAACTTTCCAGAAGCACAGACTCTAAGGATAAAAAGCATCCCCAGAGCATGAAGCTACCACCACCATGTTTCACTGTAGACAAAGCGTTAAACGATTTGAAACTTGTCTTATTGGTATTTTTTAAAAATCATTTTATATTTATGCAAATTTATCCAAATATTACTGTTTTATTATCACTTTCTACGCCAATATATTTATATTTTTCTTTTGGAATTTTATCATTTAGTTTTTAGGACAAAACTTTATACGATGTTGAAGATCTTCATGAAAAATAGAAACCAGTCCTCCACAATGCCCCTTTTTTCTCTCTTCTGATCCACAATGCATTTAGAATATTTAGCTTTTATCGAATGTGTCATGATGTGCTAAATATATGGCTGTGTAGTGTAAGATTTTACATCCTGGCTGTCAGCTCAGCTTCACTTACTTTTCAGATCCTACTGAGGGATTCGGGGTTTTTTTTTTTTCTTTCTTTTTGGTTTCTTTTTTTTTTTTTTTTTTTTATAATTTTTTTTTTTTTTTTTTATAAGGGAAGAATACGTTAAGATGAAAGCATGAGCCCTCCTCCAGGAGTATGTACAATGAATAATTGAAGGGAAATTTAAAAGGAGGGAAAAATGAAAACTCAATTCCGTTCATTGTTTTTTTAAAATGTCTGTCATATTGGTTAATATCTTAACTGCGCTGAAATGGAAAAAAGGAATTGGCTTCGTTTCGGAGGCTCCTCCGTGTGCAGGCAGAGTCGAGACTGTCTGTTTGTCTGTCTGTCTGTCTGTCTGTTTGTCTGTCTGTCTGTCTGTCTGTTTGTCTGTCTGTGAAACTTCTCACTGTATGTAAATTTGAATATTTGCTCTTAGAGGGCAAAAAAAGCACAATAAATAAAACAGTGTAAAATCTATAGACATTTTTCCAGAACTTTCTTGAAAACAGGAAGCATCTGTTCCAATGCCAGGTATTGGGATGTGACCTGGTGGTTGAAGACCTCGTTATTTTGCACCAAAACTTTCCAAAATGTGAATGAAAGGATCTAGGTTATATTTACATATACTTTTGGATAGGACAGAAGTATTAACAGTAATTTCCAAATCTTTGCCTGGCATCAATGAATATTCATGATATGCAGATGCCCTCCTGCCATCCAAACAGCTAGCTAATAAGGCACTAATAATTTTTAATTAAAGGTTGATAGGAGGCTTGATATTTTATTTTTCCACAATTTTTGTAACCACAAAAACTCAAATGTATATACACAATAAAATGTATTATATACAATAAGGACTAAAGTATTGGGACACCTGACTTTTCCAGCCAAATGTGGTTCTTCCCCAAACTGTTACCATAAATTTGAAAGCACACAATTGTCCAGGGACGTCTTTTTGGATGCCGCAGAATTTAATTTGCTTTTTACAAACCTGTTCCAGCGTCACAATGCCCCTGTGCACAAAACCAGCTCCATGAAGATCTACTTTACAAGGTTTGGAGTAGAAGATCTCTTGCTATAGATCTCTAATCCTACTAAACACTTTTGAGATAAAAGTGATTGCTGACTGCACCTCGGGTCTCCTCGCCTCACCTACATCAGTACCTGACTTTACTAACACCCCTGTGGCTGAATGAATCTCCACAAATCTCCTCAAGATTTTGTGGAACATCTTCCCAGAATGGAGTTTAATATAACAGCAATTGGGGATTAAATTTGGAATAAGATGTTCCAAAAGCATATACCAATCTTATAGTCAGGTGTCCACAAACGTTTTGGTAATATAGTGTATACTGTAATTGGCAAACCCAGAGGAAGCTCAGAGGTTGTTGTGCTTCTGATCAGGATATTCAATCTTTTGTGTTTAATTGTATGTGAATGTAACTTGACATCTGGAAAAAAAAATCATGAAGGAACAGGAACTTCTGGTTGTTGAAGTCACCTTATACTTTGTCCGATCTACATGGCATTTGCTAGACTCCTTTATCCAGAGTGGCTTCCACATATCTCATAACTGAGCATTTGTGGAGTTAAGGGCATTGCTCAAAGGCTCAGCCGTGTCAGCTTAAAGGGATTTGAATTCATGACCTTTCGATCAGACGTCCAACCTCATACCCAGTGCACCACCACTGCCTAAGAATGTAATATGATGAAATCGTGGTGATGAATTTGTCAGGAACATGAAGTAAGTTAGGAATAGCAAGCTAATCGGTTATAATGCTATAAATATAACTGCAGTGTTAGCAACCCTCAGGTGTTTCTCAGAATCAAAAACCTCTTATAATACGAAGCAGATCAGTTCTGCTTCTTCAACCCGACCTATGAACTGTTTTTCCTGTCATTTCACACTGTTGTGTATTTACAGGACAGATTATGCGTTCGAGTTTCAAGTTTATTTCTGTATCGCTTTTTACAATGGACATTGGAATTAAGGTGAATGATGTGTGTTTATCTCTGATGATGAAGGCAAGAAAAAACTTTCTTAGAAACCTTGAGAGGAACCAGCCTCAAAAGGAGAACCTCATCCTCATTTGAGTGATATTAAGGGTGTGATTATGAATCTTAAGAACAATACAAAAACACCGGAGAACCATCACAAGTGTGTGATTATGAGGAACGTCCTTTCTACAGTTTTACAGTCAGATGACGTTGTGGAACGAGGAGCTGCTGAGCTACTGAGATCATCGTATCCTATGATATATCAACAGCTAAGATCTGTGATGTTCGACGGCCACATGCAGCCCAAAACTCTCCCTTTTTTTTCTTCTTCATCTTTTGTCGTCTGTCTAAACACTTTCCTCTCAAAAGAAATTCCAAGCCACGTTTCTGGCAGACGGCTAAATCTTACGCCTGCTGCTCCTCATTTCGTAGAGGTGTAAGGTTGAGGGGGAGAATCCCATCTGCTGCAGGTGAAAGAAAAAGAAAAGGACGCATGATGAAATCGTTTTTTACTTCTTTTTTCGGAGAGGTTTTTTTTTTCTTCTTCATAAGATTGATTGATAGTCAAAAGGAAAGGAGGAAAAAAGCAAACTGTTATTGCTGATGAGGGAGGATGAGAGAGACACGGCCAGAGAAGTGATTGTAATGTGTAGTGGATGAATGCAGCATGATTAGTGAAGGCATCTGTCTGATTTGAATGCTCTGAACAGCAAAGTTCCTTTCTTTCTATCTTTTTTTGGGGGGGGATTTTTGCTGCCGGGGAATGAAAGAAAGAAAGTCTGGCTGACTCGCTCTCTTTTTTTAATCACTTCTATCCATGTCGCTGTTGGCGTGCCTTCACAAGTTGACAAATTTCACAGCTTTCTTATTGCCACAACTGCTGTATTATTTGTAACTGCACCACTCAGCACTTTAGAGAGCTGCAAGGGTTTTTTTTTTCTCCTTTCTTCATTTTCAGGGCCGTATTTAACTCCTGATAAAGTCTTGTTGAGTTCGGCGCTTTTGTCTTATCTACAGCTCTATATTGGGCAACTTTTATGGACCGTAATCCTTCTGCTGGTTCTTTTTTTTTTTGTTGTTGTTGTTGTTGTTTTTTTAATTGAAAGTATCAATCTGGTGCGTTATATTCTGAGATACAGATCAGAGAATCAGATGTTCCATTATTTTATTTTATAGCACATCCTTCAGACTGAAGGTGTGGAAAGCATTTCTATAACAGCACAATTTTAAGGGGGAAAAACAAGATTTATTTATTTTAACGCACTCATAACAGCTTACTCAATGCAGACACTCAAAAAAGAGAGAAGCACAGTGATAAATGGATAAAGAAAACATGTTAAGGAAATGTGATAAAGAAAATAAAAACACCTCATTTAAGGAAGGAGTCTCCAGTCCCGATTACGCCTTTTAATAGTAATATGACATCAACATCTTATTACTTTTCGAAGGAGAAATGCACAGAAATAAATAGTGAATAAGTGAAGAACACTGATTCTCTTCATCATGGTACCTGCTAGTGGGTGGATTTATATATTAGGCAACATTTTGCCCTCAAAGTTGATGTTAGAAGCAGGAAAAATGGGTGAGCGTGAGGATTCGTGCGGGTTTTACAGATTATGACGTCTAGACGTCTGGGTCAGAGCGTCTCCGAAACTGCAGCTCTTGTGGGATGTTCTGGTCTGCAGTATTCAGTATCTATTAAAAGTGTTCCAAGGAAGGAACAGTGGTGAACCAGCGACGGAGTCAGGGGCGGTTGATGCACGTGAGGAGCGAATGCTGGTCCGTGTGGTCCGATCCAACAGACGAGCTCCTGGGGCTCAGACTTCTGGAGAACTTCATGCTGTTAATGCTCAACAGGTCAGGACTGTTTTAGCAGCTGATTGCTGTATAAAAGCATAATAAGGATTCATTAACAAATGATAAAAAAATGCAATTGTCGTAGTGTATGAGGAACAATATTGATTCAAAACAGGAATCGATGTTGTAACAGTCCCAGTCAGATTCTTTTCTCGATACAGCATCGTGTTTTATTGCTTATTTATCCCTCTTTTCGCAATAATCCTTTCTTTGGTCGAGTCTCCCTCGTGGTTCGATGATAAACCTGAACAAACCCGCGTCTCTGCTTCCCGTCCTGTACCCTATAATTCACTTATTGTTGTTTATTTGTGCCGTGACCAAATGGCCTGTCACACACCAGTCCTCTGAGAGCCCTCAGCTGGAGGTCCGATGACTCTGGGCTTTATTTCTTTCCAGCGTTTGTGTTTGGGCGGTTATTTGGTGGCTCAAGCCTTGTGTGTGTGTGTGTCTCCTTTTTTTTTTTTTGCTTGAATAATGCACGGTACAATTCTGCCTCTCCGGCTTTAATGAGAGAGGAAGACAGAACCACACTCGGAGCGAAGAGCTTTTTATGGATGGAGGCCAAAGCATCTCCCATTCCATCCCTGAGAGAGAGAGAGAGAGAGAGAGAGAGAGAGAGAGAGAAAGATGGGGACAGAATGAGGCTAATTTTAGCTGGAATGTCTCACCGCTATCCTCGATCCAGCCCTTGTGCTCAGTAATAAGTCCTGTTTAAGCCTGTGCTCACTTCTGCCCCTGCTCATTCCTCTTTAAGAGGCTTTATTTTACTTTTTTTTTGGTTGGGTTTGTTTGTTTGCTCACCCACTCCACTCTCTGAATGCATTATTTATCATGTGCAGTGTAATTGGAGCTTGTGGGCCTGGGGTTTTTTGGTGCTTTTTTCTTTTTTTTTTTTAGAGGAAGAATTTTTATAGAATATGACAGCCTTGTCAAATCAATAAAACACAATGGGAAAGATAAGACTGCGGGCCAAACAAAGGAGCTCGGATATCAAAAAGCAGAGATATCAGTTTTGGTTTTCGGATCGTTTCCAAAATGATATAAAATCTCAAAGAGGAAATATTACATTTACAGATTATACATCAGAACAGAATTCTATTATTATAGGGGATCTATATAACTTTCAATAATTAATGCTTCACCCTTAGAAAGTATTCATCTGCTAAACTAAATGTATGGAGTTGTCCTGTGTAAACTGAGAATGTCACATGATCTTAGTATAAAAATACTCCTGTTCCTGGAACAACCCAGTTTGTTAGAGCACATAGCTTGATGAACAGCACCAAAAAGACCATGGAGTCAATTCTTGGGACGAAGATCTATAAAAGTCACCTATCGTTGTAAAAATATCCAAAAATTTGCGATGCAGAACGTGATACCACCACCACCACCGTGCTTCAAAAGGGGGGAGGGGGCGGGGCTTATGCAAAATTGTCATGTTTTTCTGTAGACAATCTCCCGCATTACTACAAATATGCTATCGAAACTTTTTCAGACACCAAAACATACTCGCGTTTCCCGTTGCTTTATTTTTAAACATCATTTCTGCCCTCGTTATTTCGTCTCATTACCGATGGAGGGAGGCGACGACCTCATGTTCCAGAAACAGCATCAGGCACCCATGCACATTTGAGAGACGTCTTAATAACAGCCTGCAATTATGTCACTTCGGTCCCCACAACCGAGCACACGGAGGGGGGGGGGAATCAGACAGCATGACCCGAATTTCACTTTCTCTAAGGGAAAAAAACAACACTTTCATCCTCCTTTCATCTGTTCTTACGCCAAACTGACTGCGATACTCATCTGGAATGAAACATCTGCATCCTCACTTATTCTGGATATTGATTTAGTCTTCTTTTAAGTGATTTTGATAACTTACACATTTTTATGAAGATAATATTTACACCCTACACCTCCAGGCCATCCCC
>MU570271.1:4722505-4808351 GCA_024362625.1 Silurus asotus
CCCCCCCCCGCCTCCTCATTGGTCTTCCTCTTTTCCTTCTTCCTGGTGGCTTCATCCTCAGCAATTTCCTACTGATATGTCCCTCCACTGCACATGTCCAAACCATCTCAATCTCAGTGCACAAAGCCAACTCCATGAAGATATGGTTTGGAGTGGAAGATCTCCTGCTTCAGAGCTTTGATCTGAACCCTATTGAACACCTTTGGGATGAACTAAAATGCTGACCGCACCCCAGGCCTCCTCACCTCATTTACATCAATACCTGATTTTACTTACAGCCTTGTGTCTAAATGAGCACAAATCGACTCAAATCTAGTGGAACATCTTCCCAGAAGAGTGAAGGTTATTATAACAGTAGATGGAGACTAAACACTGAATGGAATGTTCACAAAGCACTTGCGAATCTTACGACACTACAATGTACATTCTAAACAAAATGATGTGTCATAAATGAATGATAACGTACATAATGCCTTATAAATGTATCATAACGTTATGAATGTATTCGTAGTTCTTTAGGAAGCATTTCTCATAGGCAGGAACGGTGGTCAGATTTTACTACACCGCTGAGCTACAGCTTCGTTACAGCGCTCACTTGAAAGCAGCTTTTTTTTTATCGCCGTCCAAACCTCAGGATCTTGGGAGACATAAGACAGCAGAGTTTGTCCATCGACTGTGAGGAGAGCTCGATGATATAATGTCCGGTTTGTCGATGCAGCTCTTCTGTATTTGATTAGGATGATATAAACCTGTCATATCCTGTACTCCACATCGCTCGGACTCACTGCTGCAGCGGCTGCTGTGGTTTAACATCTGTTTTTTTTCTGTCTTCAGTAGAACAGTACAGTCAGTGCTGCTAATCGCTGCTCGTTTCATCATTAGTGTGATTTTCCAAACTAAGGAGCCGAACTAATCTCTGCTGTGTAGATGGGCAGAGGTGGGATACTTCAAAGGTGTCTCCTGTGTTCAGTGCTTTCAGCCCAGGTTTTAGGAGAAGGTAGTGAATATGTGGCCAGAAGTTGTCACATGACTGTCGACTAATTTGCATATTCATTAAGTTACTGTGATCATTTGAATATTAAAACATAGTTTCGGAGAACGTGCTGAAATCCTACAAAGAGATCTTCGCGCCTGAGGTTTCACGAGCTCCTTACGAAAGCTTTTCTTCCCTTTAATGAGGCGAAAGACATTGTGTTATAATGTTACACTGACAAACCCGAACTGTTGCGTCGCACACACCCTCCGTCGTCGTGACCTTGTTTCATCTGCCGCATAAATAACATCATTAACTTTCCAATATCCTGATATCTCTGAGGGCCTCTATAGCCAAGCTGTGGAAGAATGGTATTCACAAAGGTTTTTTTTATTTTTTTCTGAAGGTTAAATTTACCTTTTTTCTTCTGCTCTATTATGTGAGCAGCTGTGCCATTCTCACTTCAGCCTAAAAACCCATAAAATTTTATTCTCGCCTTTCCCAGGACGTCGCGAACTCCATGTCTGCAGGTGTGATCTTCGGTGAAGGATGTTTGCCGGCGTAAAGTCATCTTTTTAAAAAAGTCCCTTTAGAGTCCTTCTGAGGTTTTCCGACTGTGCGGCTCTGTAAACAATGCCGAGTGTTAGCGGATCGCTCATTTGCCGGTGCATATTTACTCCAGGGCTTTCGCCTGGCGTGATGTTTGGCCACATCTAAAGAGTTTATGAGCTTCATCTAGTGGCAGATGGAGTTTTAAATGGAGTTGTAAGGGAATATCTATGTGTTTTATTGCAGCTTTTGGGCTGCAAATAGGCGACGTGCTTAGCAGCGACGGATGGATTAAGTGTGGTAGCAGAAACCATGTTCCTGCTCTTGCTCTTTTTTGTATTATTGTGTGTTGCACAAAGACACAAAAAGCTGTTCAAATGTTTCGTTCCCCACATGCCCAGTGGGTGAGCTAATGAATTTATGACTAGCTAGACGTGATTAGCAATCGCTTAGCCATTTTGTCGATCTGCAAACCTATATAATGTACATCTTCCTCTCTAAAGAAAGACAATATTGTTTTGCGAGGCTCTTAAGTTAAGGTTGAGTCTAAAGAGCCAAAATTCTGCAGCGGTAAATAAAAATCCTAAATGATAACACAGGTGTTTGTTGTTGTACGATAAGGGATAACGTCGCAGCTTGAACATGTGCACTTGTTCCGCTCTAGAGCTAAAACCGCAGCTTCATAATGGTTTCAAAGTCACCGCTTGCGTATCCGTCGTATCTGACGCTCTTTATGACTCGAGCGATAACAGTATCGGATATCTGTAAACCCAGCTCGCTCCATCCGCCGTACAGAATGGGGTTGTGTTAAAGCCATAGGTTCCCTAAGAAGTGCGTATCAAAGGCAGTAGACACACATGACAGCATGGATATCAGGGTCTGCATCTTTGCGATAAATTCATGCATTCAGGACGTCTCCTCCGGCCTTCTTCCTGCTGAAGGCAGGAGCTCTCGCATAATCAAGAAACTCTGCTTTTTCCAGAAAGCATGACAACGTTCTCGCCGAAATTCACAAATATCCAACAGACTTTTTTATACCTGGATTTCTTACAAATACAAAACAGCCGCATTTATTTATTTAATTATTTACTAACGTTTATTTATTTATTTAATTAACAAAAAAAAAAATCATGCAAATTTAAAAAAATGCGATGTGCATTAATGTGATTATGGAATTACAGGGTAAAGATATTACTGCTTAGGAATGTGTATTTATTTACAATTTCTTTATTTGCCTTAAAAAATTACAGAATTTATTTAGAAAACATAAAACAATATATATATTTATCGGTTTAATTTTAAATTGATTTATTTAATTTTATAAAAAAAAAAAAAAAATTCTGCTCAGCAAATACAATTATTTCTAGAAAACATCTGAACAGCTACATAATGCATCATATACTGTATATTTTATAAGAAGTTTTAAATTGTGTTATAATGCACTGTAACACTCCTATCAATACTGCTAAACACAAAATAAGGGTCTTAAAAAAACCTGAGAATAATATTATGATATTTTTAATACTAGTGTGTAGTGTTATGCATGCTATAAGATGCCTTATAAATGCAGTGAGTACTTGGTATATATTATTTTTGCATTCTATTTGACTATTATGTATATTCATGTTCATAAGTAGGCATAGCTACATGTAGTCTAAATGTTTTTAGCTTGCATGATATACTATGCTATATTATCATGCTTCTGTCATTAGTATTCTTAATTTTTATTTTTTTTTAAACTTAGGCTTCCAGGTTGAACCTTTTACTTAGTACTTAATGCATGAATACATCAGGTGCCATACAGCATGCGTAGTTCTATTATATAATGTACTTATCAGTGTTATTAATATGGTAATATTATGTTCAGGGCATTTAAATGCATTCATTATATATGCTATATGACAAAAGCATTTATAATTCATGTTTAATTCTTTATACTCGTTATGACGGATATATAATAATAATAATATATGGATTTTTAGGGTAAATGTCAAATCATTGAGTCAATTTTGAAATGTAAAATGTTGAGAATGTTAAATATTGGTCATTGTTGATTATTTTTTATGGATATAATGCATTATACTTCCTTAAAAAAGCAGCATAATGGAAAACAGAAACTTTGTTTATACTGTATGTTATATATGAAATTGAAAACGAAGCGCATGAGTGCGGACACTGTGCTCGAAAGGGTTAAGGAGTTTTCACTGAACACATATTTATATCCAGGTTGATGATGTCGCTCTGCAGGAACGACTCAAGATGAAAGACAGAATAGGATTTGAAAGGATTTGAAAGGTTTTTTTTCTTGCTCTTCTCAGTTTCCTCTCTCTGTGTATCCAGCACGGTCTCACACTTACAAATCTGTGAGAATTCACATGACTCGCTGGTGTTCGTCTTCATGTTTGCACCTTTCCTTGCAACTTTATTTATAACATTTGTGAAAGAAATGGAATAAAATCCGATTCGTATTCATTTTTCGTGAGAACGTGTTGATTGACGCGTGTCAGCGAACTGTTATAAATCAGTCAAGCACCCATAATGCATTGCAAATGCGTATATACAGTATTGTATATGAGTATGCACTTGGTATATATTTTCTATCCACATGCTTATAACATATACGTTTTTAAGTCTTACAGCTTTTGTTGTGTTTGGGGAAAAAAAAAACGTTTTGGCATGAGATCAGATTTTCGTCTCTGTTTATCTTTGCTTTTGTCTGCAATCTGTCTGACTTTTCAGTGATAAAGCATGAGACAGGACTGAGATCACCAGCGATGAGCTCACTAACCATGAGATCCCTTTCGCTGCATGTGCTCTAACTACTAATCGTTCATCTCTCCTGCTTCGTCTTTGTCACGCTCATCAGTGCTCATTTCATTCTTATCCAGGACCCTAATCCTACGCTTTCTCTCGGTTCTCGCTGCTGTTCCATCACCTGCTCCTTGTTTTAGCTTAGCTCAGGTTTGAGATGTTGCATGGTATCTCATGTAGAGGAAAAGGATAACACATTAAAAAAGAAGCTTCATATTGAGTTTTTTTCTGCGGGATTAGAAATCACAGCGTTGAGCGGTCAGAAGGTGGACATACACGTTTCATAGTCAAATTAAACGGAGAGTCTCCAGTGTCGGAGATTTTTCTGGTAATCCTCAGGACAGAAATGTTCCAACTGCCTTGTGAATGTCCTTGTAAATGTATCTGCAACCAAATCAACGTCTCCTCTGTCAACTATTGTGGAATGATTATAACAGCCATTAAATCCACACCAATACATTTTAGGTTTTGCAGTTTGCTACAGATGCAGGTTGCGAGCTTTGACTAGTGCTCTCTCTCTCTCTCTCTCTCTCTCTCTCTCACACCATCCAATTAAAGGGTATGATTTGATCAAGGGTAGGGACATGATTGGACGCCTGGTAGCTGGCCTTGGAGTGACCAAATCACAGTCTGATTGGTTAAAGCAGCAGCTTTAAGCAGCATACATTTGAACCCACCAAGAGCCAATGCTATGTTTATTTCTAGCAGTATGTGATGTGAGGGCAGAAATCTGATTGGATAGAAGCTCCAACCTGAACTTACACTTGGAAGCGCTGCTCCTGGGAGAAACAGAAGGGCTAGTGTTTCTGGAAATGAAAAGAATACACTATTATGAATAATATAATACACATTCATGGGCAATGATAGCCAGTGATTCTGACGGAGATTAATCCAGCACAGACTCTGACGGCCAACCAAATGCTGAGATTATCAGCGGACTTCAGGTCTTCAGGTGCAAGTTTGTGCATCTTTCAGCTTTTCCACACAGGTTTTGATCCTAAATCTCATCCGAGAAAAACCCTTCCTTATTTTCAGTATTAATATCAGCCCTAATGTTTACTGTATTCATGTCTTACTTCTAAAACAGTTAACCTCACTCATTCCATCTCTCTCTCTCTCTCTCTCTGTCTCTCTCTCTCTCTCTGTCTCTCTCTCTCTCTGTCTCTGTCTCGAATAGAGGCCGGATTAATTCTCCTTTCTTCATCGTCAGTGCATTCAAAAGCAATCCAGCCGTCAAGTGATTTGTCATTTAGCTGTGAGTTATGAAGACAGATGAGATACGATATCTTGAAGAATCCGCTCTCGATTCCAGACACTCCGGGAAGTAATCACGCTTTTATCTCATCACGCTTTGAAGGACACACTTGTGCGAGGCCCGAACAGGTGCTCGCATCTTAAAAATATGAATAAAAAAAAAAAAGAACTGACATCCGAAGGAGCAATTACATCTGCGAGCTTAACGAGGATGCACAGTAATGATACGACATCTAATTAAATTATTCTACACTGAATACTGAAGCTAGAACAGATTTGTGCTGCAGTTTCGTCTTTTTTTTTTACATTCCATTTTGCTGATTTACTCACAAGGATCAATTGTTTGGTCTTCATTTCTTTACAAAAGAATCATAAAGATTTACGCAGGACCGAACATTTTAACACTTATACCGTTAATGCAAAATAATTATATAAATATTTATACTATTAACACACTTATATTCTGTTCTTTTTCAATCTGCTTTAAGATATATTGAGTGAGTATAATGCATTATGAATGCCTCTCACTATGTAGCCTGTCGATATAAAGCTATATAGGATGCTATGCATGCATGTAGCTAAGCCTACTTATGAACATGAATAGTCTCTAGTCAAATAGAATGCAAAAAAATATATACCAAGTACCCACTGCATTTATAAGGCATCTTATAGCATGCATAACACTACATAACACGTTTTTTTAAGACCCTTATTTTGTGAAGCATTATAACACTGTTAAAGATGCTATAAGAGTATCTATTTAGTACACAAGAATTTCACTATGTAGCCTGTCGACATAAAGCTATACAGTGTTATGCATGTAGCTATAACTTCTTATGAACATGAATAGACTCTAGTCAAATAGAATGCAAAAATTATATAAACGGAGTACTCACCGCATTTATGAGGCATCTTATAGCATGCATAACACTACATACTAGTATTAATAATATGATAATATTTTTCTCAGGTTTTTTTAAGACCCTTATTTTGTGAAGCATTATAACACTGTTAAAGACGCTATGAGAGTATCTATTTAATGAATCTCATTTTGTAGCCTGATGATATAAAGCTATATAGTGCTATGCATGTAGCTATGACTTCTTATGAACATGAATAGCCCCCAGTCATATGTATAAAAGCAAAATATATAAATCAAGTACATTCATAAGGCATCCTATAGCATGTATAATGATACGTATTAGTACTATTATGATGATATTATTTTCCAGGGTTAAAATTTGAGGCCTGTGTCAATGTTAATAAATAGTTACAATGACATACATGATATTATATCAGTGAAATTGTAATAAGATGTCATAATAGCATTATAATGCATTACACAGTAACGCCATTACTTATTAACTTTTTAAGTAGCATGATGTCGTGATGAAGCCATGTACTGTTTGTTGAAGTATCGAGCATCTATTACAGGCTAATGTCAGGAATTATAAGGCGTTATGTATGCTGTATGACACACATAAGAGTGGTCGTTGCATAAGCTTGGTGAGGCCCGGCAGCCGTCATTCAGCTCAATTACTCACCACTTGTTATGGAAAGTAGCATCTTTCTTACTTTTTTATGCATAATTCAAATCTGGAACGTTTCCTTTTTTTCCTCCTATTTTTGTTGAAAAATTACCCCAAAAGCGATTTGTTTTAGCGAGGGATTTAACTGTAACCCCCTGCTGTTTATAAAGCCATTTTAAACATCCCAAAGATGCGAGGGCAAAGCTGATATATTTCCTGCTCTCCGTGGAAAATAGCTCAAATCACTTAGAGGGCAGGTTCTCTCATTCTCTCGGTTCTGCCTCTTCTTTCCCTCTCCTTCTCCCCCTCTGGGTTACAGCATCACGCTGAGATCCACCAAGCTCCCAGAGGTTGAACAGATCAGCCATGGAGGTGGTTATTGCTGGAGGCTGTGACATAATCCTTTCACATAATCTCTCCACGTTTGTTTGGAGGTGAGCTCCAAACATGCTATTATTAGAGTGACATATTATCCGACCTGTGAAGTTAAGCAGGCTTGCAAAATTGGATGCACCGGAGGGAGGGAGCGAAGGCTGAGATCATCATAAATCCCATTTCGCCTAGGATTTATATTTCTCTTTTCAGCCTCTCGCGGTTTGTTTCAAAAAGCAGGACCGTTTCTGGATCACATGTTCATTATTGAATCAGTGGATTTGTTGAAAGTGTCGTGTGGAGCACGAGCATTCCTCTTCGCCCGTGGGACGAATTCATGACACGATCGAGGTTTCATTTGCGTGTGAGTGCATGAGTTTGTGTCGTTTTTCTCGCAAATATGTAACAACGCACCGGTTTGTGCGCTACGTAAATCCTAAGAGGCCACGCGTTATGATAGTTTTTTTCTTACTTGTTTTCTCGTGATCTCACGTCAATGATCATGACTTCATTTTATCGCGATTTCGAGATAACGAACATGGTTTCCTCGTCATCAGGACTTTTTTTCAGTGCATTTGGAATGAAAACATGTCCCAGACGCAGACTTGTGATGATGCTGTTTCCATATTTGGGCATGAAATTTGTTACATTAATAGATGCGCACTCCATGTACACCAGAAACATTCACAAGGCGGCGAGATTTACCCGTGTAAGAAAACAGGTTTTTAACGCCGAGATCGCAAGAAGTTAAAATCACGGAAACGAGAAAACAACTTTTATTTCATTTTTGAGAAAATGAATTCGTGATCATGAGAATACAAGAAAATTTTTTTATAATGCATTATTGTGCATTATACAGGTACATGTTCCTGTAGGCCATAAAAACCAAAATTTTTTATTTTTTCTAGTTGGTGCATTTGAGATCACAAGAATAGTAACAGGATCATTTTTTTGGGTGAAACGTATTTCCTCCGATTCAGCGAGTCTCAAAAACGACAGGAACGTAAACGGTGTCAGATTTAAATTTTATTTCGAAAATGGCTTTGAATGAATATTATTACACCTCATGATGGAGAAATACAAAATAAATAAAAATAAAAAAAACACATTAAAATGGAATATTTTTATTAATGAACGAACCTGAAAAAAATAAAAAAAAACTGGTGTTGCTGAAGAGAGACAGTTTTTTTATTGGTGAGAAATATCCATTGAAAAATTTGAGTCGTTGTTTAATTAACACGCAGGTAATTAATTCAATAATTTGTAGTGCGTTTGTTTGTGTCACAGTTTGTACTCGTTCTGATCCCGTCAATGCTCAGGGCTGTTTGTTTTCACTTTCGTTAGTGCGGTTATGTTGAACCCTGTTGTTTCGTTTATATTCGTTTTGTTTCTTAATCAAGCCCAAGACTTCGTGTTCTGGATCTTGGTCTTGGTTTTGCAGATGTTGTTCTACACTGAGTGTGTGTACCAGTGGTGTAAAGTATTTAAGTAAATATAATTCGTTATTGTACTTAAGTAAATTTTTGGCAACCTTTTTGTTTTCAAAGATCAAAGCCTTAAAGATTAAAGCTTTTCCTCTCTACTCAAATACATTTATATTTTTTAATCCACTGTAATTCAAATATCAATGATTCTAAGCTTTAACGACTGCATTCTGCACCTCCATTGAAAACATTTTCTGAAATGAAGAGTGGGAGCTCAGTGGTTAAGGTGCTGGGTTACTGATAGGAAGGTCGGGGGTTCAAGCCCCGGTATCGCCAAGCTGCCACTCTTGGGCCCCTGAGCAAGGCCCTTAACTCTTTGTGCTTCAGGGGTGCCGTATCATGGCCGACCCTGTGCTCTGACTCCAGTCTCTGGGATATGCGAAGAACAAATTTCACTGTGCTGTGATGTATACGTGACGAAAAGGTCTATTCCATTCTCAATTCTATTCTATTCTATTCTAAACAGTGCAGGTATACAATTTTAAAAGCAACTTTTGTTGAATTTGAATACAAAATACTGACATCAACTTACCATCAGCTCTGAATATTTGGTTTTACTTGATCAAAAAAAGATTTTCATTTTAATTGTCTATTAAATATCAACTACTTTGTGACACGATATTGTACTTTTATTTGTAATTAGTTCACTAAAGATTTTTACTTTTTTTTGCTTTTCTACTTGTTTGATCTGTATTTTATTCTGGCATGTTTAAGAGGCTGTTGTGTTGATGGTTTAAAGCAGTGTTTCTAAATCTGTGTTTTAGGAAATAAACGCTTACAAATGAACCGTATTCGGCTTTTCACCAACACGTGTCGAGAACTATTTCATCTTTGAGCCTACGTTCAGTCAAATACTTAAATACTGCTCAAATCAAGTCAAATTAAAGTTTATTTCTATTGCGCTTTTCACAACAGACATTGTCTCGAAGCAGCTTTACAGAAATCAACAGTGATGGTGAACGGTGTGTGTTTATGCCTGATGAGCAGCCGTGGCGACTGTGACAAGGAAAAACTCCCTTAGATGTAATGAGGAAGAAACCTTGAGAGGAACCAGACTCAAAAGGGGAACCCAGTCTCATTTGAGTGAAGGTCTCCAGTCATATTGGAATCGGTGACTTTTAACTTAAGTTTTGCAGTAAGGAATCTCTACTTTTATGAGTTTATGATTTTCAGGTTCTCTTTCCACCTCTGGTATCTACTCACGTCCATATTTATGGAACATGTGGCTCTGCTTTCAGTTCAGCAGCTCACAGCTGCAAAAAATATGCTGCATCCCAAAACACATTGCGCATTTAATATAATCCCTTGAGAAGAACCAGACTCAAAAGGGGAACCCATTCTCATTTGAGTGAAGGTCTCCAGTCATATTGGAGTCGGTGACTTTTAACTTAAGTTTTGTTGTAAGGAATCTCTACTTTTATGAGTTTATGATTTTCAGGTTCTCTTTCCACCTCTGGTATCTACTCACGTCCATATTTATGGAACGCGTGGCTCTGGTTTCAGCTCAGAAGCTCACAGCTGCAAAAAAATTTTGCGCATTTAATATAATTTGTGCATGTGATTTGACGATTCCAGTTCACCTGGTTGACACCTGAGCGTAACTGCAGCTTCTCACCTGAGTTGCAGATGTGTTTTTTCTGGTATGTTGATTCTGTGCAGATTTACTACAAATGGTTCACTCGTACCTCCTACAATCACCGTCGTTCGTCTCAGTTACACATCAAGCAAACCATTACAGCATTTAGTCATGCAATTTGTGTAGCAGATCGCTGACCCAAGGCTTCGATTTGATGGCAGATATCCATCTAACAGCACTGTTTCCTGCAGACACGGATCGATAGATCGATAGATTGCATTAAAAGCAGCTCAACGCTATCAACAGAGCTTTAGATTAGCACTCAGCGAGGATTTCATTAGCACGCCATGAGATGGTAAAGTGTTCTGTACGGCACACAGCTCTACTCAGAGGCTTTCTAACCGCAGCCCCTGGAGCCCTACGGAGGTTTTACATCATAAATATGTTTAGCAAAATGAAATCATCATTTTCTGATTGTTTCAAGGTCAGTTTTTTGGAATTTACAAATACAAACAAATAAAATGACTGCTAATGACTGCAGTTTTCGACCGCACACACACAGACTCCGTACTGAATGTGAAAGAATTAGAAGTATAAGTAACAAAATATTTTTGTGGGAATGAAGTGAGGGGTTCGATCGACGAATGATGGAACGTTTGATCGAACGTTTGGTTGATTGCATCTATGGAAGGATGGATATATAGATGGATAAATGGATGGATGGATGGATGAATGGATGGATGGATGGATGGATGGATGGATGGATGGATGGATGGATGGAAGAATGGCTGGCTGGCTGGCTGAATGGATGGATGAATGGATGGATGGATAATTGGATGGATGAATGGATGGATGAGTGGATGGATGGATGGATGGATGGGTGGATAAATAGCCAGGTGGATGGATGGATGGATGAATGGATGAATGGTTGGAAAAATGGGTGGATGGATAAAATAAAGGATAGATGGTTGGAAAAATGGGTGGATGGATAGAAAAAAGGATAGATGGTTGGATGGATGCATTTGTGGGTGCGTAGGCACATGGTTGGACAAATTGAAGGCTGGATAGGTAAATGGACGGATAAATGGATGGATGGAAGGATGGATGGATGGGTGGATGATAGATGGCTTTTATGACCCACTTTCACTTGGAAATTCTGTAAAAAATCTCTTGTACCTTGTACCTGATTATTTTCAGCATTACAGTGTTTTATTCTTCATGTAGCTCACCGGCGTCTCTGCCATGCAGGTACATGCAGCACATTCACAGAAATACACAGTGGAACTGGAGAACGTGTGTTCTAGAGGTCATGTTCTGGATGCTATCTTGCCCTGGTGCTTTTTTTAATTTCTTCACCACCTGTTTAGCTCTGAATAAATTCACATCTTACTTTAGTGCCTTTAATTCAATTAAGCCTCTTAATCATAATTGCATCTGGCAGTTGGAGGAAAGAAGAGAATCAGAACAGAGAGAAAAAAACTCATGAATTCAGTGTGACTTTGTATGTTCACGCTTTACACAGTAGATTTATATTCCTGAGAGCATTTGAGAGCAATGAGATCATATTTAATGCATTTTATTTCTGCTTCATCACCATTTTTTCAATGGCGATTGTTTGTTTATTTATATGTTTATTGTGGTCTCATTACAGTACAGTTCTCCCGTTCATTTTTATTTAAAATAGCGATAAATAATCAACCCTCACTTTTTAGGTCATGTAACCAATAATCATTTTTTTATTTTATTATAAATGGAGGACAGCGTGCTCTGAATGTACGTACCAGACTGAAATGAGAGTTTTGGTGCATCACAGATTATTACTGAGCAACGTGAGCAGCTCTGATGTTAATGAACGAGAGAGAGATAAAGAGATAGAGGGTCTTTTTGCTTCCCCCCCCCCTCGTTCTTTCCCCGAGCGTTATCTGATTGTGTGATAATGGAAAATGTAAGATTACTGGCAGTCTGTGTGAGCTAGTTGTCGAACAGTCTTATCAACTCGCTGCATAATTAATTATTCTCTCGTCTGCGCTACACGGTTAGCGTGATTAAAAAATTTAATGGAGAGCTTCTTCGCTCTCCACCACGTACACAGTTACATCAGGCTCATGCTTATAGAACTTCATAATCAGGATATATTTATATACATATATAAGTTATATGGGCAGAAGTTTGACGCTTCTTTTTTCCACATCCCATTCCATATTTAGTCTCCATTTCCATTCAAAAAGCTTTTACTGTCATTGTAACTGTAAGTACCGTATTTTTGGGACTATAAGCCGCTACTTTTTTCCCCACGTTTTGAACCCTGTGGCTTAAACAACAAAGCGGCTTATTTATGGATTTTCCCTGGATTTTTCCCAGTTTCACAAGCCAAAAAAACTGAACCCCATAACATTAGACCAATGAAATTTCCGAACGGAAACGGAAAAACGCACTTCACCTGTGTTTTGAGCTGCATGGCATCGGGAGAAAAACTTCCACCGATGATGATTTTTAAACGCCCGACGTTGCCATAGGAAAAACTTCTGAGAGAAATAGTTGTGAAAGGAAGGAGGAAGACAGTGAACAATGACTTTCTTGGTGGGCTACTGTTTAGATACAAGCCGTTGTAGCGCGTTGAGTCTGGGTGAAGAGAGAGCTCGCTAACTCCAGTTGCAACAGAAATCATATAAACACAGACAGCTTTCCAAAACTCGTGCTTTTTTTATTTTTCTTGGCAACAGCATTACGGTTTAGTCAAAGAAACTTAGAAATGAGCATCAGAAAATAATAAGGACATATTCCTCGGTCTTGCACACATGCAGTAATAGCGGAAAAATGCATCGGAAGGTATTTTCCAAAATACCGATATGCTCCTAAAGGAGGCGCAACATATTTCACCCGTTACACCGTGTAACAGACACTGTCTTTCATTAAAGCCTGTGTAAAGTTCATTAGTTTCGGTGTAGGCTTATAGACAGGTGCGGCTTATTTATGTTCAAAATAAAAATCTTTGTCAAATTCAGTGGGTGGGGCTTATATATGGGTGCGTTTAATAGTCCGGAAATTACAGTATCTGACACAATACATCTACGTACATTATCTATTAAAAAAGATACATATCTGATCATTTATTTATAAACTGAGTATGTGGGCATGAGGAGGAGATCGGCCTCACCTGCCTAACGTGGAACACCACGAACTTTTCTGGAGCAGATATTAATAAATGTTCCGAACGAAATCAGCTGATTCTGAATAACAACAACGTTTTATTACTAACATCTCTCTTTTAGCATTAAGTAAACCAGGCTTTGCAAAACCTTTGTTGCATTGCAGTGTGTATGATCTCACTGTCTCTGATCCTCGCTGTGTCGCTCGAGCTCGTATCTACGACAGATGGTGTAAACGCAACAGCTTCGGAAGTGTTTTAAAAGTTTTATACAGCGCTTGAGGCGGGAAATTGCATCATTTGTTATTTATGGAATTTGAGCTCAGCTTGTAAAGGAGACTGATGATCTCAATCCACGCATGCTTCATAACGGTCCACTCCATTCTAGATTATATCTAACATGGTAAATGTTGTAATCGAAGCGTGCGAGATGATGCATATTGCACGGGCGTGTTGTCTTTTTTTCACCTTCGGGTTTAACAAACACAACCCCGGTCTTAAAGTCTACTAGTAACGAACGCAGCTCGAGTAATTGACCTCCGATCTCTCGTTTCGTTTTTTGCTTTGTTTGATATTATTTAAAGATTTTACTTGAGCTACTATGCAGTTTATTAGGATTAGCATGCAAGGAGGTGAACATTCATAAGAAACCAAAAGACTTTGTAATAAATTTGTAAAAGATTTATAATAATTTTGCTAATTTTTTGGTTCAAATTTGTTTAATTCTTTATCTTTTTTTATATTCTTTCAGATTCAAAATTCTTCAGATAGATTTGTATTGTTTTCTTGCATCAATCTGCATTTTGTTGCTGAAAAAATGAAGTGAATTTATTATTATTATTATTATTATTATTATTATTATTATTATTATTATTATCATAGTGTTTGGGGTTGTTTGGATATTAGGGTTATACTACATTGGCAGATGTTAGCTCAGTGGTTAAGGCATTGAATTTTGTAACAGAAGGTCATGAGTTCAAATCCCAGCACCACCAAGTTGCTCCTGAACAATACCCTTAACCCCTCCTTCACTCTGGATAAACACATCTGCCAAATGCTATAAATATAACTGGATTATTAGATTATGGTTGGGGGGTTATAAAGGTAGTCACTGTTACCACATGGGAATCGGTTCTTGTGTATGAGGACTGATGAGTTTTGGCGTGATGTAGAGGTGAATAAGGATTTAGAAGATACTTAGGTTAAGGATTGATAGTTTGTAGTTTGTAGGTTAGTTTCCTAATTTCATAGTTAGTTTGTTAGTTCATTAGTTTGAAAGTTAGTTAGTAGTTTAGTTAGTTGGTTAATTGGTTTGTTACTTTGTAAGTTAGTTTGGTAATGTCTTTGTTATTTTATTAGTTTATTAATCTAAGAGTTAGTTAGTTAGTTAGTTAGTTAGTTAGTTAGTTAGTTTGTAGTTTAGTTAGTTAGATTGTAAATTAATTTGTTAGTTTGTTAATTTATTTGTTTGTTAGTTAGTTAGTTAGATTGTTATTTAGTTTGTTAGGTCATAATTTTAATATTTTGTTCATTTGTTACTAATTTAGTTTGTTAGTTTCTTAGTTAGTTGACAATAAACATAAAAACAACGTAGACATGATGATGTAAGCCAAAGAATGATTGTGTTATAACAAGTCTTCCAGTAGTGGATCTTCAGCGTTTAATCAGAGATGGAGAGCATGCAGTAACACACGGCTCCTTACAGACCACAAGATGTCTTTCTCATTCCCGACCTCTGATTCCAAATCTTTCGAATTGAAATAACCGAATGACCTGGTCGAGATTTTCCAGAGGCGCCGATCGCCTGTGAGGTTTTTCCTCCTCGGACCGAAAACGCATCTGATGAGTGGCATTTGACAAAGAGGCGAGTGTTGATCCGAAACCCCCAGGAGTGTGTTCGCTTTCTCGAATTCCTCACAAATTTCATGTCAGCAGACGAGCTTAGAGGAGTGCCAAGCGCCGAGATGCCACGCTCATCATCGTGTCCCAGAAGCGAGGAAGGCGTCTGAGTTTGGCACGGAGTTTCTCAGGTTATTGTGTGTGTTGATGGAGCCTGCTTGGCTATCGGCGGGGTGACAGCGAGTCTATTTTCTACATGACTGCGCTTTATTTGAACCCCGCCGTGCGCTAGATCACTCTGATTGATTCCCCCCTGCCGCCTCCCTCCCGCTGCCATAAAGCGTCGCGATTATGCACAGCGGCCCAACTTTAATCAGAGCTAAGTTCCTTAATCCATTATTTCAGGTGGCTCCGGAGGGCACCGAGTCGTCCTCAGATGTTTGGCCCCCGCTTCTTTCGTGCTCGCTGGGTGGCTGAAAGGAAAGACGTCCAGCCGTCTCAGGTGTGATATAAGCGGCGTCTCGCAGCCGTTAATGCGGTGTTGATAAGAAGCGGGATAATGTGTTCTCTGACCTTCACCTTGCTTCATGCGCCCAGAGAACACGCAGCTTCTGAACCGCGATGAGTCTGTGCATTTCCATTCCAGAGAGCATAAATCTGTCGGGGATCGGAAAAAAGAAAAGAAAAGCGAGGGAAAAAACAGCCATGCATCACGGCGGACAGGTCATTGGAGCAGTGCAATGCTGTGTCTGAGTGTTTCAAAGATTAGAAGGGCTAATAATTTCTGAGGGCCATGCGTTATGTTAATGTGGCAGCTCGTGCTGTATATTTCTGCTGAGACGGTGCCTTTGTGGCGCTTAATTTCCCTTTAATAGAACTGTTGTGTTAGTATCTACAACACAGACGAAGATTTACAGCCACCTGGAATTAACTGGCTTTATTACAGTAGACGTCCCCGGGATTCTTTATCATCTCACGCTGGTCTTCAGGAAGGACATGGTGCAACAGAGAAGAAAAAATAAGGAAAAAGATAATAAAGTTAAAGCGGTCGGGTTGTTTTACTTATGAATTGTGATCGTAATAGAAAAAAGGAAAGGTTAAACACACAGCCGTGCATATTTTTTCTTTATTTTTGTTGTTCTTCAGGCTGGTGACTTGGGGTTTTGTTTCCCCTAATGGAGCACTTTTTTACTTTGGATTTGTTGTAAATTGTGAACTTTTTTTGCGAAAAAAAAAAAAAATGCTAGTCACTAGACACTCAATATTATAATATTATAAGAAGCCAGACGTTATTATAGCGAGCCCTGGAAATAACGTCAATCGATTTTTTTTTTAAACTTCATGTAGAGTATCAACAAGAGCTTGAGAAAAGAAGAAAGAACAGGGATGCGGGATGAGCGTTTATAGCTGCTATAACGTAAGTCAAGGCAGCAAACTGGTTTCTTGGATGTTCAACAACAGCAAATGTAACTAGAAATGGATACAAATACACAAAATTAAATGAAAATGTTTTCCTTGTATTTTTTTTATTTGACGTATAAAGCCAGACAGACACGGACACATTTGACACAATTGCTGAGCAAATAAATAGCTTGGCTCCGATAAGCGCTCGTTTATGCGCCCAAATCGTTAGTGCAATTAGCTTCGAAGGGTGTGTGGAGGTGCTTCCCAATAATGCTGGCACAGAATCAGACACTGTGTGTACCGTGTGAATCAACCTCAGACAACACACACACACACACACACACACACACGCATGCAAAGTTAGTTTGTGGAAAAAGCCTGTCGATAAGGTCAGTCACTCAGAGACTGTTTAATTAGCTAGTGAACCAATTTTGGACGTTTAATTTAAATAAATGGAAAACTCATTACAAGTGCACCCTGGGTTTGTTCCTTTAACACCCTTGTATTCTAATTCATATGCAAATGCGGCATCAGGAAATGCATTTAACACGACTGAAAATGCAGAATGTGGCAGCGGCGCTTTTCATCAGAACATTCTCTCTCTCTCTCTCTCTCTCTCTCTCTCTCTCTCTCTCCCTCTCTCTCACTCTCTCACTCTTTCTCTCTCTCTCTCTCTCTCTCTTTCTCTCTTACTCTCTCACTCTCTCTCTCTCTCACTCGCTCTCTATCTCTTTCTCTCTCTCTCGGTTTTTATATTTCTTCAGCTTGTAAGCGGTGAAGAAAAGAAATGAATGTAAAACAGGAGAAATGTTCTGAAGTGGAGTTTAGATAGAGCTTTATCAGGTGGGTGCAGATGGGACACGTGCTGTAATGAGACAAGAAGACGACTTTTGATTCTCTCATGGACGATCAAAAAATGTGTTTTTCGATTCAATAGCATTAATAATGTTGTTTAATAATTCATTAGTTGATTTATTTCTACAGCCAGATGATGAATTTGAGGAAAAATCCTGAAAAAAAAAGAAATAATTAAATCAATTAATCATTTAAACAATCAGCACAAGGTTGATAAACTCAATTTATCTTTTAAAAATACTCATTTATATCATGCACATTATTATTTATATTAATAATCGTAGTACTATTATTAGTACTAAGTACCAATACTATTATAACTCATTCATTCATTCATTCATTACTACTATCCATTAAATAATAATATTCCTAAAATTATTAATAGAATAATTTATTAAAATAAACAAAAAAATGTAATTAATTAATTACTTTGTTGGTTATTATTATTATTATTATTATTATTATTATTATTATTGTTATTATTATTATTATTAATAATAATAACAATAATGAGTAGTAGCAGTCTTAGTAATAGTATTATGTATTTGTTTATTTAGTTATTATTGTTATTGTTAGTGGTAACTATAGTGTAATATGTTTGTTTGTTTATCTGTTTATTTATTTGTTTATTTACCTATTATTATTATTATTATTATTATAAGTGGTAGTATCATCAATACATTTGTTTATTTATTTCTTCGTTTGTTTATGTATTCGGTTATTATTAGTATGTAAATTGGTTGAAGTAGTAATAGTAGTTGTTGTTTTTGTTTGTTTGTTTGTTGGACTATTTATTTAGATATTATTAGTATTAGTAGTAGTCATAGTCATCTATCTATCTATCTATCTATTTATCTATCTATCTATCTATCTATCTATCTATCTATCTATCTATCTATCTATCTGTCTGTCTGTCTGTCTGTCTGTCTGTCTGTCTGTCTGGCTGTCTGTCTATGTGTCTGTCTATTAAATATTTATTACATTTATTACATATATTCATTATAAAATGCCACTCATGGCGCTTGTAGGAGTTCCTGGAGTTCACTTTATGAACATGTAGCTACTGAAACAGTTTACAAAAAAGTGAAAGTAGGAATATGGCACTTAATAATAAACAATTAATGTGGTGCTTGTGGCCTGTGAGAACTCAGAATCGCTACAGAGGGTCTGTGAATAGTTTTTCAGCTCAAGAGGTTGCTGTAAATGTCTCGATGTAGCAGGTCAAGGCAGCAGGACACAGCGAGTCACGCTAGGTTCGATTTCTAACGCGTAGCCTAGCTCAAATATGTTATATAAGGATACGGAACTGGCGACATTCCTCATGCCTGTGCTTTGGGTTGATGCGTATGGGAACGTTCGAGCCGAGCCATTCGTCCCCTTCGCACTGTGTAAACCCCCGACGCTCAATCTTCCAATCAATTGAATTGCTTTGAGCAATTTCACAACACAACAAGCAAAAGGGTGAGCCGGCCACGCTCGGCTGGAGGAATTGATTGTGTGGCCTGGGCCTGTGTGTATGTGTGTGTGTGTGTGTGTGTGTGTGTGCTGAGCTTCGAGAAGATCTGATAGGAAATCTGGTATAAGTAGTAAACAGTGTTGCGTAGAGATCAGAGAAAACATCAGCAGCACTCACTTCTTTTTTTTTTTTTTATTGCTTTTAAACATCTGTTCCATCATCCAATTAGAAAGACACTTTAGAGATAAAAGCAAAACGGGACAGCGGAGACACTTAACAGAGGTCAGAGTTCAGAGACGTCTCACAATCGTACATCTACATAGAACATCTCACTGGGAAAATGAAGTGCTCGGTTTTAAGGTTACGCCAAGAGACGATTTACTCACTTCCTGAACACACAAACATCCTTCAAATCTCGGGGTATAAATATGCATGACCCCCATGTTCATGCTGGGAAACTCTATTAAAGTGCAATATATACAAGTATATGGAGAAAGCATACGATGGGTATGTGCTTTATTTGAAACACCCCATTCTTCATTTAGTCTTTATTTCCTGCAGTAATAACCTCCATTCTTCTGGGGAGATGTTCTACTCGATTTGGATTTGTACACATTCAGTTACAAGGGTGTGAGTAAAATCAGGTACTGATGTAGGTGGGTTGAGGAGGTCTGGGGTGCAGTCAGCATTCACATTCATTCATGTTCAATAGCGTTGGAGCTCTATAGCAGGAGATCTTCTACTCCAAACCAGATCTTCATGGAGCCATGTCATGCTAGAACACATTTGGGTTTGCTGATTCAAGTGAAAACTTTATGCCACTGCATCCAAAGTACTTCTTCAAAAAGATTTTGAAGAAGCACACAATGTCTAGAAAAGTCAGGCGTCCCAATACGTTTGTCAGTATAGTGTGTGTGTGTGTGTGTGTGTGTGTGTGTGTGTGTGTGTGTGTGTGTGTGTGTGTGTGTAATTACGATTTTATTGGTCCGAATGTAAAAAAAAAGCACTGGATATCTGGTAATGAGAAGTTTTGAGGCTGCAGTATGAATAAAAAAACACTTGCTATAAAGAAAACCTTTCCTGATAATACAGTAAAAGTAGAACAGATTTTTTTTTCCAGACCCCCGAAAGGAAACAATAATTAATTAAAAAAAAATATCTACACCCATTCAAAAGACGTTGGATCCGGTAGACTTTAAGGCAGAAGCTCATCGTGTACGGGGTTTTGTGGTTGTCAGTTTCAATCCCTGAGTCCTGAGCAAAGCCTTTAACCCTCAGCTCTAGTTGTATCCTCGCTCTTCGGATAAAAGAGTCTCTCTGAAAGATAAAGGAAAGTTTGGAGGAGTATTACCTTCTCACGCCTTCGGCTTTTCAGCCTTTTAACTTTCAGCTCGTAATAAAACGAGCCGATTCGCAGTCCCTCGGCCACACGAGGAGTTTTTTTCTGAGGACAAAATGATGGCGTGCGGTGGCGTGTGGACGTGTACGCTGAGGGTCAGTGAGGAGGAGTTTGGAGATGGGGAGAGTCTCAGGAGACAGAAAGAGAGAACCAAATACAGTAGTGTATACTTTGTCTGTATGGAGAAATGGAGTCCCACATTTGTTATTGCTTTGCTTTTGAGCACAGAGGGTTAAGGGTCTTGCTCAAGGGCCCTAACAGTGGCAGATACTCGGGCTTGAACCCCTGACCTTCTGATCCATTAACCATTGAGCTCCAACCTCCTCGTTATTATAGTATTATAGTGAATTAATGTGATAAACCATATCAAATATATATTATGAATTATAGCATTATAACATTAGAAATGCATGTAGGACATTCAAGGTGTGAGAGGAGCGATTGAGATGGTTTGGACATGTGCAGAGGAGGGACATGGGGTTTAAGCAGGTAGGAGAATGCTGAGGATGGAGGCACCAGGCAGGTGGAAAAGAGGAAGACTAAGGAGGAGGTTTATGGATGTGATGAGGGAAGACATGCAGGAAGTTGGTTTCAAAGAGGCAGATGTAGAGGATGGGGTGATGATGCATTGTCTGCTGTGGCGCCCCCTAATGGGAGCAGCTGACAGAAGAAGAGGAATTCTACCCATCTTATGCTAAACCATTTCAGTTCTTTAGTGTTTTTTAGTCGATCATTGTTGAAAAATGACATTCCGTTTAGTAATCAATCCAATCAAATCCCATTTAAACACAATTGTGACCTTATTTAACCGTAATCAGAATTTTTCTGAATGCTGTGACTCTGAATTCTGTTTTTGATCTGCTGATCGATTTGCACTGCTGCTGATGTTTTGCTTTGGACCAGTAAACTCTGTGAGGACAATCTTTCAGGATGCAGTACAGGACATGAAGGGAATCGCTGCTGTGGAATGCAGGAGAGACGGAGCGAGGAAAGGCTCAGAGGCTCACTGCCTGTGCATTTTAAAGCAGCCTCCATAGGGAGATGGAAAGAATATGTGTGTGTGTGTGTGTGTATGTGTGTGTGTGTGTGTGTGTGTGTGTGTAGCATGATGAATTTTCGATACACTCATCCCACACATTGTTCAGCACTTCTGGCATTCCAGCAGGCAGCATGTTCATGGATAATCCAGCATTCTGGTGCAACACTCGAGTGTATTATTGATTATAAAGACACCTTTTTTATACTCGTGGCGACGACGTCACCGATTGAGCCAGTTATTTTGTTGTTGTTGTTACTAAGCAGATCGAATCCGAATAAAAACAGAATGTATTTCCCGATTCACTGGACACGCCCTCCTATTCCATAGAAATCCCATTTCGATTGATGTCCAGCTTCATAGATTAAGCTTTGCTTCCATATGGGATTTGAACCCACAGCTTTCTGTCACCTGATGTAATGTCTAACAGTGCAGCGCTCAGGGGCCACAGCTCAGGTCGTTAGCATTGCCATCATTAACGCCGTGTGGCAAGTGGTTTGACCTGAGCTGAAGTGTGTCACGATGCTTCACATACAGAGTGAGATGAGCGCTCATAGCAGAGACTGGCTTTAATATGAGCTCGGCTGCTCTCTGATTTCAGGGGTCAGTACGCTTCAGCCTGTGTGAGAGACAAAGCTTGATGTCTCTTCACTCTCAAAGCACACACACACACACACACACACACACACACACACACACACAAAGAGAGGAAATGCCGGCAGATATCTTTTAATCTGATTGCTGCTCTATTGGACTGATTTTCACTACAGTTAATCAGGGTTTGTGACCAGCACACGTCACTCGTCTGGAGGAAAGAACTCTAGTGCAGAGAGATGTAAAGTCTGTTTACACGTCTTTTCAGAGACCTGCCAGAAACCAAACACCCTCTCTATCACTGCTCCCCATTCACTACTCCCCGTTCACTACTCCTCATTCACCACTTCCCATTAACTACTCCCCATTAACTACTCCCTGTTCACTACTCCCCATTAACTACTCCCCATTAACTACTCCCTGTTCACTACTCCCCATTCACTACTCCCCGTTCACTACTTCCTATTCACTACTCCTTATTCACTACTCCCCATTCACCACTCCCTATTCATTACTCCCCGTTCACTACTCCCCGTTCACCACTCCTTATTCACTACTCTTTGTTCACTACTCCCCATTAACTACTCTCCGTTCACTACTTCCCATTCACTACTTCCTATTCACTACTCCTTGTTCACTACTCCTTATTCATTACTCCCCGTTCACTACTCCTTATTCATTACTCCCCGTTCACCACTCCGTATTCATTACTCCCCGTTCACCACTCCGTATTCATTACTCCCCGTTCACTACTCCCCGTTTACTACTCTTTGTTCACTACTCTTTGTTCACTACTCCCTATTCACTATTAATTATAATGTTCTTTTTAAACATCCAATTCCACATTCCCAATTCACTGTTCTAAATGATAAACTTCACTCTTCTGGGTAGATGATACACCAGATTTCTGAGTGTGCTTGTGCGTTCCCATGTCTGTTCTCTTAGCATGTTGTACAGTAGCATCTTTCACAGTTCTGTGTTTGTACAATTAGGACCCATCACTATGGCAGCACTGTAAATGTGTGCTGATTGGAGGAGAAGGCTGTGGGTGTTATTATGGGATGTCACTCTTTACGCTTCAGCATCCTAATGGATTTTGGCAGGAAGGTGTAAAGCAGTGCTGAGTGCCTCCCGGAGCGGCCCGCTGCTGTGGAGAGGGAGTTTAGATTGAAGTGGAGCAGGGTTTGGCGTTGTTGTTTTGGCGAGCACGTGCGGAAAAAGAGTGAATGATTACTCGTTCACCCGTTCGCCCCTCTGCGGCGCAGCATAAACACTTCATCAGCACAAAAGTTGCCCGTTTTTAATGGATGTAATCAGAGGCTTATGAGTTCCTGTTAGGTTTGGCAGCGAGCGTGTTGCTGTTTGGACTGGAGACGGAATTCTGAGATAATGCATCGTGTTTCCTTCTTATCACGAGAACACGCGTTTCCCCCCGCATCCGTAATAAATCACTGTCAGGGGCACGGTGGGAAAATGAGCTCGAAACCTGAAAGCCTGGAGTTCTTTCATGACTAGAACACATCACAGCCGGCTGGACCACCAGCTCCACCGTGCAGATTTCACCTTACAGAAACCTCTCTTCTCTTCCCTGCCTTCCATCCTTCCATCCTTCCTTTCTTCCTATACATCCAGTTAATTCTTTCAATTTTTTCATCACTTCATACTTTTTTTTTTTTTATCTCCTTCTTCTTTTGTGCCTCTGTTCCTTTTTCCTTCCTTTTTCTTTTTTTAAATATCTTTCTTTCTTTCTTTCTTTCTTTCTTTCTTTCTTTCTTTCTTTCCATTTTACCTTTCTTTCTTTCTTTCTTTCTTTCTTTCTTTCTTTCTTTCTTTCTTTAGTCCGGGTCTGTGCAGTGGTGTTGGTGTAGAAGAGCGTGTGGTCTCTGCTCTGAGTTGAGAGGGATATCATCCCTTTATCATAGTGTAAGAGAGATGGATGGATGTGTGTGTGTGTGTGTGTGTGTGTGTGTGTGTGTGTGTGTGTGAGAGAGTGTGTGTGATGAATATTTCAGGGCCGGGTGTTAATAGGACGCTGTGGTGTCTGCGTTTCTCCCCCCTGTGCATTATTACCCCATCTTTTATTTAACACACTTATTTGCGGCGCTCGTGTCTGCCGTTACAATGGAAGGCTTTAAAGCTCTCGGCCTCCTCGCGCTTCAGCAGCAGCACGACCGAGCGACACCCAAACGCATCTCAGCCCTTAAAAGCCCAAAACTTGTCAGCGCCTCATTAAATTTGGAAACATTGGCAGATGTTCGGCTTTCCCGGGCACTGATTACACCGAGACGCTTAACTAGGAATCGCACTTAGTGACGGCGGAGTGTGAGACCGAGCCCTGAGCAGGATGGAGCCGGGGGCAGAGTCACTGCTTAAGAAACACTCAAAAAGTCATTCTGGGTTCCAGGAACCTCGTTAGCATTAACGACTTTTAGCTTTTTTTCTGGATATTTGTTTCAATTATATGCTCTAAAGTTGCCATACTTAAAAGTCACTGTCACTGTGGACATGCAGCAAATAATCAAAAAACCCTGAAATTAGCCCCGCCCCCAGGGACGTTGTTTTTGCCCCACCCCTTTTTCTTAGCTCACAAGGTATACATTATTGAAGACGGCTTGATTTGTTTATTTATTCATTTTGTTTATTTTTTTGTTTACAAATCGCTTCTTTAATATAGAAAATCAGATGCAAATAAAAATTCAGAAATATGATTCATCCATCAAACTCTTGGTGTTGTTCTGGCGTTTTAGCTTCTTCACCTTCTGAACATCATGGACGGAGATCAACGTTGGACCAGAACAAAAAAAGAAATAACTTTGATACTTTTTGCTTGAAGATCCCCCTCCCCCCCCTTTGCTTTTTTTCACTTTGCAAAACTTTGGATTGTGATTGGTCAGAAGGTGTTAAGTTAACGATGGTTTGTGTGGAAGTCGAGCGCGTGAGCATCGCTACAACAGACAGATCGTAGAGCTTTTACTGTCACATGGCTCCAGGCTACTCGCTAACCTGTGCGCTACTCCTCTGTTGTTTGTGCTTTTGGGTCATTTGTCATATTATTCGAAAAGATGCAGCAGGCGAGATCTGAACGCATAATTGCCCAAAGCTGTTGAATATTAATGAGGCGAGCGCAGGAGGAACTCATTCAGGATGTGGCGAAGCTCCGCTCCCTCAGCGACCTTCTCGCTCCTCCACCTGCTTTTGTTATTCCTCTCTTTTATGATTCCTCTCTTTTATGCTTATTTATTTATTTATTTATTTATTTATTTATTTATTTATTTATCCAAAAGACAATGCAGTGGCTTTCACACACCAGAGACGCTTCCTGTGGAGCTGATTCCATTTAAAGCTGAACAAACGGTAGATTCGATCCAGACGTTATTTATCGATGATTCATGTGTCCAGATGTTACTAGTAGATGAATCATGTGTCAAAATGTTAATTAGTTGTGCAGATGTTAGTTGTGGATGATATGTCCAGTTGTTAGTTAGTTGCCCAGGCGTTAGTTGTAGATGAATTGTTGGTCCAGATGTTAGTTGTAGAATAATCATGTGTCCAGATGTTGATTCATTGTGCAGATGTTTGTAGATGAATCATGTGTTCCGATGTTAGTTGTAGAATAATTGTGTGTCCAGATGTTGCTTAGTTGTCCAGATGTTAGTTGTGGATGAATCATTTGTCCAGATGTTAGTTGTAGAGGAATCATGTGCAGATGTTAGTTGTGGATGAATCATGTATCCAGATGTTAGTTGTGTAGATGTGTTATTTGTGAATGCTCATGCATGCAGATGTTGGTTGTAGATGAATTATGTGTCCACATATTAGTTGCAGATGAATTGTGTTTCCAGACGTTAGTTGTGAAAAAATCATGAGGACAGATGATATTTGTATTTAAATCATGAGGAATCGTGTGCAGATGTTAGTTGTTATGAATTGTGGCCAGATGGTAGTTGTAGATAAATCATGTTCATAGATGTTTGCTGTGGATGTATTGCATGTCCAGATGTTAGGTTTGGATAATTCAGGAGTACAGATGTTAGTTGTAGATGAATCATGTGTCCAGATGTTAGTTGTAGATGAATCGTGTGTCCAGATGTTAGTTGTAGATTAATCATGTGTCCAGATGTTAGTTGTAGATGAATCGTGTGTCCAGATGTTAGTTGTAGATTAATCAGGAGTACAGATGTTAGTTGTAGATACATTATGAGTACAGATGTTAGCTATAGATGAATCACATGCCCAGATGTTAGTTGTAGATTAATCATGTGTCCAGATGTTAGTTGTAGATTAATCATGAGTACAGATGTTAGTTGTAGATAAATAATGTGTCCAGATGTTAGTTGTAGATGAATCAGGAGTACAGATGTTAGTTGTAGATAAATCGTGTGTCCAGATGTTAGTTGTAGATGAATCATGAGTACAGATGTTAGTTGTAGATGAATCATGAGTACAGATGTTAGTTGTAGATTAATCATGTGTCCAGATGTTAGTTGTAGATGAATCAGGAGTACAGATGCTAGTTGTAGATAAATCGTGTGTCCAGATGTTAGTTGTAGATAAATTATGAGTACAGATGTTAACGATAGATGAATCACATGCCCAGATGTTAGTTGCAGATGAATCATATGTGCAGATTGTTGGAGATATCTACAGATGTGTACATGGCTTTTGGTGGCTATTCAGGACTGATATGAATCTGAAATGACAGATGATGATAGAGCAGGGAGATGGAGAGAGAGAGAGAGAGAGAGAGAGAGAGAGAGAGAGAGAGAGAGAGAGAGAGAGAGAGACAGGCTGCCGGAGAACAGAGTAAAGCTTGGGGAGAAAGAGAGAAAAGAAAAATGAGGATAAGCAGGAAGCAGGTTGAGGTGAACTGAAAGTGCAGACACGATGATGAGAAGATCAGTAAGAGCGGAGCACAATAAAAGAGCATTTCTGTCAGACGGAGAGAAAAAGCGAGAGAACGATGAGAGACTGAACGCGCCACTACAGTACAAACTGCTAGTCTACGCATGTCTACGTTTGAGAGAAGACATGTTTTATTATGCCGTACAGCTCATCCTCACGCCTCCAGGCTTTCTGCCCTTGGATTTTCTTCCTCTGGGTGAAAAAAAAAAACACACCACCACCTCGTTTCTGATATGAATTGTTAGGAAAGTGGAATTAGATTCAGCAGCCAAGCGATCGCTCCCCTCCTGAGAGATGCCGAGGCAGCGCTGGTGCCAGACGCTCCCGGCCTGTCTTATGATGCCTTCTTTCCCGAGCCGTTGATTGTGCATTATCAGTGCCCCTCACACACACTGAAAATTACCTGTACCACCAGGGGTAGCCATGACAATGACATCCCGTTTCCATGGCAATCAAAGGACCCATTGGAAAGTGGTGAGGCCTGTCTCATAGTGATAATAGGGCTACTCATTTCAGTTTAATTGAAAAAAAAAAATGCTTTCCAGAAGAAAAGGAAATGGTTCCACCTCCAAAACTGCTGGCAAGGACCCATTCTAGAGATAAAGAGAGAGAGAGAGAGAGAGAGAGAGAGAGAGAGAGAGAGAGAGGGATGGGTGCAGCACATTAAAAGAAAAAATGAGCAGACTTTCCTGTGACTTCCATCTAAACATCATACTTGAAGTCCTGACATAATGGTTTAAAGTTAATAAAGTGAATAATTAAATAGCTCCTTGCTGAATAAAGCGTCTGATAAATTATTTTTGGAAACTGAACACAGATACACAGGGTAGAGGAGGTCCTCCATTTTTGGATGAATTTAGCAAGTTTTTAGCAACAGGCTGTTTTTTGCTTCCTCAAGCCCCCAAAATGCAATCGAAATTCCATTCGGAAATCCTCGACACGCTGCACGCTAAACTGTCCGGCGTCAACGATGCTAAATATAAATACAAATATATCCATAGCGTTACCATCAAACTGTACTTCAAACTTACAGCATTTTCCACCTCAAAGAAAATTCCATCATTCCTTTTATTTTCGTAAAAAGATTTTTTTTTTTCAACAATTTAGCACTAAAATTAGTTGAAATACAGCAATAATACAACATTTAGTTTGATTTTCTTTAAAAGACTTACCGTAATTTCCGGACTATTAAACGCACCCATATATAAGCCGCACCCACTGAATTTTACAAAGATTTTTATTTTGAACATAAATACGCCGCACCTGTCTATAAGCCGCACCTGTTTATAAGCCTGTCTACATTGAAACTAATGAACTTTACACAGGCTTTAATGAAAGACAGTGTCTGTTACACTGCTTGTATCTAAACAGTAGCCTACCAGGAAAGTCATTGTTCACTGTCTTCCTCCTTCCTTTCACAACTATTTCTCTCGGGAGTTTTTCTTTTGGCATCGTCGTGTGTTTAAAAATCACCATAGGTGAAGCTTTTCTCCCGATGCCGTGCAGCTCAGAACACAGGTGAAGTGTGTTTTCATGCCCAGTTGTTTTCGGCGTGTGAATGATTCACATTTCCTGTAGACAGTCCGAGTGAGCGGCAGGTCAAACGTCAGAGGAACATCATCCATATTTATGATGTGGTGCGGCCCGATTCAGTGGGAGCGCATCTGATTTAATATAAAGAGTTTCATTGGTTCACCTGAACCTGTTCTGCAATTTCATTGGTCTAATATTATGGGGTTCAGATTTTTGGTTCGATTTCTGGCGGAAACGTACGGCCAAGAGCGAGAACTTCACCAGAACGCAGAAGTGTGAGTGAAAGAAAAGAAATAAGCAGCAGCTCAGAGAGAAGTGTTTATAGAGTGGTGAATAATTCACCAGGCACTAAGAGGATTCCTGATCCACTCAGAAATACTGCAGAAATCTCCAACAGCACTTTCTGTTGATTTAACTGCGAACTGTGTGGGAAGCTTTCAGGACGATTGGAGGAAAAATTTCAGAAAGGAACCATGAACTGTAAAGGGGTTAATATGAATTATTGATTTCTTCCATAAGTATTCTACACTTCCACAAACAGAGAAAAGGAAAGGAAAACCGTAGCCTTCACACCTTCCTGCATTTGGGAACGTAGAGGCTGGTTAAATTTCTAAAAGTGCGAAAGTCTGCCAACCGTCGACAATAAATCAATTTCTATTTAGATCACAGAGATTCGAATGCGAGGGTCTAATGTGGCGACGAACAAACAAGGCCGAGCAGATGATGAATGCGAGGTGTGACGTGATGGGCGGCCCGCTATCATGAGCATTCATCTTCCTCAAGTCCTGCTTCAGTCTGCCTCAATCAGCAGGCTCCTGTCCAACACACTCAGATGAGCCGCCAAAGAGACGCTCTCCGAATCAAACGTGAACGTGGCCAGGTCTGAATTTCTGGGTAAAGAAAAACAAACAAAAGGCGAACAAGAATTATAACAAATCAATGACTCTGTGGGTAAAAAAAAATATCTAAGCATGTATGAGGGGATTTTTCAAACCTAACAATAAACCATTAACTAGAAAAAACAAAAAACCCAAAAAAAACTAACAGCCAAACGTAAAATAAACACCAAATAAAATCTAATAATTCAGAACAGACAACTTGCTGCGGCCCCAGACACAAAAACAAGTGTAAATACAGACAGACAGACAGACAGACAGACAGACAGACAGACAGACAGACAGACAGGTAAAAAAATAAACTAATAAATACATGGCATCTAAAAATTCTAAAAAATAAAGAGGCGATAATTTCTTACTACATGCAAGAACATTTTTAATTAAATAATAAAATCAATAAAAAGTCAAATAAAATAAAATAAATAAATAAATGAAAAAATTAACAAAAAAACCCTCTATAAATAAAACTATTAATTGTTTTTATGTTTTTAAAATATTAAATAAATACAATATTTTTTATATTATTAAGTATATAATTATATAGTATTCAGGTAACTGAGACACCCGACTTTTCCAGACGAATTTAATTCTTCCCCAAACTGTTACCACAAAGTTGGGGGATGTTTTTAGATGCAGTAGCATGAAATTCTGCGTTCACTTGATCTAAGGAGCCCCAAATCTGTTCCAGCATGACATTTGCCTTAATGAGTGGAAGATCTCCTGCTGTAGAGCTCCAACCCTATGGAACATGAATGGCCTCCTCACCTGACCTTCATCAGAACCTGACTTTAGCAAAAACCCTTGTAGCTCAATAGAGATTAAATGTGGAATGTTCATGCCATATATCTTAATATTTTGCCCATACAGTGTTTATCAGTTTTGGAAATGTAAAATTTAATGAATAAAATAAGACACAAAACTTTTACAAGAATTAAAAAGAGAAATGTTTCAGGGTTGTAATGATATAATCAGTCGTGTACAGGATCCTGATGAATTTGCGTCCTCCGACTTTCGAACGCTCGTATTTCACCTGCTGACACGGCTATAAAAGAGATGCAAAAAAACACGATTAAGGCACTCTGTCATACCTGTAATGGCTTTGAGATGAATGTCTGATGGAGGACCTGCGACGTGCGATACGCTGAAAAGTCTCGATAACGAACCGGAGATCTTTCTTTCTTTACCAGATCATTTGTTAACTGAAAGCCCACGTGCAAGTCTTCCGTTTTTTTCCGGGTTTCAATTAATAGTATTAAATTCACTGATTGCTGTCATTTGGCATTTTATCTGATTAAAATGTTTATTACTGTTATGAGCGTAGGGATAAATCCCAAAACGGTTCCTGAACTGAAAACAAGGATAAAAAAGGGAAAGTGAGTGATGATAGAAGTGGAATTACAGAGAATAAGGGGCCGGTGTTTTCTGAGTGAAAAAAAAAACCCTAAGAGTGGATTTCTTATTATTCTCACTGTTATAAATCCATCCTGAGGCTCTATCCACTCTTTCTCCATTCTGTTCAGTCTGTTTGAATCAAACCCTGGTGTGTTCTTGTCCTCGTCTCGGTTCACAGCAATCACGCTCGGATCCCAAAGCATTAACGTTCAGGTGAACTCAAGTCCAAGAGAAAGTGGCTCGACCCAATCGACTCAAATGCAAGAAGGGAATCGGATACGCCACGCGTTTGGGTTTTGGGATTGCGAGCCAAAGCTCAGAGCTAAAGCACTACAGATATGTTCTTATAGATTTTGGATTAAATATAATAACAAGACTAATAACAAGATTAACCGTTCAAATCTTCACTCTTATTACAAATCCCTGAATTCTTAATTCTTATGTAATGAATTCCTAACAAATCAGCGCCTCTCGTTTCCCTGTGCTCGGGCGAATAACGTTTTCTGTAGACGCCATTTGGATTACGGAATAAATCAATCACAGTTTGAAGCCGAAACCAAATCCAGAATTAGAGAACATTATAATAAAATAGGTGTGAAAGCATCCTACAGACTTCAATGTCATCGTTCAGGTGATTCACAGAACTGCTCATTTTTCATGATAAATGTGACCGCAGTGTTCCTGTGAGTTATTTTGTTCATTAATTTGGTGATTGATGCTAATAAAAAGATGTCTGTAGTAAAAAAGTGATAGATCAGTGGTGAAGATGTTGGACTTCAGATCGGAAGGTGACGTGCAAAAATGCTTAATGATTAAATCAACACAGGTTCACACGGGTGCAAACGTAGGATACCATCAGCCGAAAAACAAACAGGGAAAATAAGTGCTAGTTTAAGGGTTTCAGGAAGAGGTAGGTCTTCACCCGTCATTTGAAGGTCAGACGTCTGGAAGTTCTTTTTACCAGCTCAGTGCCAGAACAGAAAAGAGTTTTGGTGTGTATCTGCCTCTTACCCTGAGAGATGGTGGAACCAGTCGAGCAGTGCTAGAAGATCTGAGATGGCATGGTGAAGTGTGAGGAGTAATAAGAGCTTTAAGGTACCAGGGTGCTGGTTCATTTTTGGCTTTGTAGGCAACATCAGTGTTTTGAATCTGATGCATGAATGCAGGAGGCCAGTAGAGGGAGTGCAGCAGTGGGGTGGGGTGGGGTGGGAGAACTTGGGAAACTTGAAAACAAGTTGTGATTATGAAGATGATAACTTGCATTCAGAGGTACATGTAGAACTGCCATTAGAGCAAATTACATCTTTATCTTCAGGAAGGGGGCGAAGTAGGGGTCGAGTAGGGTAGGTGCAAAAGTGAGATTGTGTTGTTTCTGGTGAAAAACTCACGTGTGAGATGAGCTTGATGACAAGGTGCATACCACCTTGTAAGTCACTGCTTCTTCTCTGTATGCAGCTTCTTAATGCCATGATATTGAGATTCAGATGAGAATTAGCATCATGATGGCCTGAGCACACACCCCTGAGGGACTCAGTCAGAAGTCTCAGTAAAGGAGATGATTTTAAAGTGTTTCATTAACATTGGCGAGATTGAAGGCTAATGTTTCCTCCGTACCCGTAGCAGTATATATTTTGCATAAGCATCTTTCTCAGGGTTGTAGCGTTAGCCGATTATCCATGGCGGATTAGCCGCGGCAGTCTGAAACCTCTCGAGATTTGGATGTTGCTCCTGGACCCCAGTTTGCAGTTTGATCCTGTTCTTTGGCTCGCACTCGAACTCAAACTGTACCTTGTTTTAATATCGACGTGTTTAACACGGAAAGAGTGATTAAACTAGCGGAGGGGAAAAAAAAAACGAGGACTAATAGGATCCACGGGCAGTCGTAGGGGTTTGTATAATCAAGGAGCTGTGGTTGGTATTGTGTGTGTGAAATGATGTGTAGTATCGCGTTAAATAAGAAGAGATCATTTCATTTCGCAAATCAAATAAAGGCACGAACCCGGGCGCTCGAACGAACACGTTCGCGTATATTCGCGTGAGGGATGTATCGATGTCTTCGGGATCGTTCATCATCTTATTACCCGCTGAGATTCTTTGCTCGCCGTCGGCTGCTAATAGCAGTTCAGCACTGCGCTCGCGAACACAGCACGATCTATTTATGAAATAAATCAGCCCGCTATTGTCAGCCCTGAGCAACGATGCAATCAAAATCAATGGGCTATGGAGATGCAAATAGGTTTTTCTTCCTTTTTTTTCTTTTCTTTCAACAACAGTGTGGAGAGATACAAATGTGTGTGTGTTCTTTAATACGTGAGGTTTTTCCGTTTTCCGTGAGCACTTCCTGTCACACTTTTCATTTCCATGAGCTCGCATTCCTCCGCTTGTGTCTATTGACCCATTGAGAGGTAACAGGATTTTTCTGGGCGTCCCGGCGTCCCGGCGTCCCTCACACACTCGCCTCTCCGCCTGATTAACTCGCCGCCGAGCAAAACCAACGCCACGTGTTCGTTTTTGAGAAATGAAACGATTATACTCTAACCTGTGCTGTCGGCTTTAATTTTTTACCCGACGTCCTGCTGCACGTGATCGTATGAATCATCCTTCACGCTGACGCAGCGCCGTCCTTATGCTAGATGTTGCTCGGGATAAAGCGTAATTGGATCTTTTTTTTTTTCTTTTCATTTTTCTTTATGGCTAACATGTTTCTACTCAGGTCATATATCCAGAGTCGACTCGATTCTTTTTTTTTTCTCTGCATGTAATTAAAAGTTAAGCATCATCCATATACCACCACTTCAACTATCTAAAGTTGTGTATCTCATTAGCATCTTATCTGCTCCTAGATGTTTAATAAACAAATTTTGCCTATAGCTATTTTTGATGTAGCGCGTGTCGTGGTGGTGGAAGACGCCGCGACGCGTTGATTATGTAGAGAACTACTATAGAGAACACAACGTGTCCATGAGGTGTGATTAGGAACCAAAATGATGTGCTGACTTGAAACTTCAGTCGAGTGGAACTTAAGCAGGTTTTAATTTCAAATAAAATGTCTGATATATTCATCCACTTTTGTTATGTATGTGTGTATGTGTTATGATGGTTTCAGAACCATGGAGATGGATTTAGACTGTAGTTAATATGATTATGAATTTCTGATGCTTCTGACTGCAATTCCAACATTGATGGGACATTCGGTGTCACCCAGGTGAGGACAAGTTCTCTTAAGTTCTCTGGTTCCATTCAAGGTTTAATCCTTGTATCGTCTCAAAAACATTTTCCCTACCGCCCTTACCTCTAGCTTATTAGGGATAAATGTATGGACAAAACATTGTGGAAACTTGATTATAAGTAGGTATGTGCTTTTTTTTAACATCCCATTCCACATGTAGTCCTTACCAGAGACTGGATGGAACCAGAGAACTTAAGAGAACTCATCCTCACCTTGGGTGACACCGAATGTCTCATCAATGTTCACTGCTCTCCGTTGGAGACATGAGAATTGCAGTCTAAAGCATCAGAAATTCATAATGATATTAACTACAGCCTAAATCCATCCCCATGGTTCAGAAACCATCATAACACATACTATAATAACCTCCACCCTGGTGGGAAGATGTTCCACTGGATTTTGTGTGAGATTCATTCAGCCACAAGGGTGTCAGTAAAGCAGGGTACTGATGTAGGTGTGGTGAGAAGCTCTGGGGTGAAGCGGTCACTTGTATTGTTTAGTAGGGTTGGAGATCTTCAATTTTAACTTATGTAACGGTGATCTTCATGAAGCTGGCTTTGTGGACAGGGACATTATCATGCTGGAACAGGTTTCCTATGGCTGTCAGATGTATTTTTTTTCTATATCTTGTAAAACTTATAGGTATAAATTTATGATGTTTAATCTGAATCTTTTTCTTTCTGTAAAACTGCTTTGTGACAGTGTCCACTGTTCAGAATGCGACCTTTGGTCAGGTGTAATAAGCAAGACTGAGTGTTTACTCAATGATGTGAGCGCAACAGAGACTTCCAAAAGGAAGAGCGGGATCAGATCAGGACCTCGCAGTGAGATCATCAGGAGCAGAAATTGACAGAAGGATATGGTGTGTGTGTGTGTGTGTGTGTGCGTGTGTGTGTAGGTTAGTGATGAAATGATTCGTCCATTTTGAATGAATCTTTAATGTGACTCAGAAGAACGAGTTATTTCAAAGAGTCAATCTGAAATCTCCATTAGTCATGTACAGGAAACCGAATTGACTCGTTTACCTCTCCTTTCTTCTAGACCGAGTCGTTCGTTCTTTTGTCACGTGACAATGCTTACTGAAAAAGCAAAATTTTATTTTATTTCTAATAAAATGAACTACGACTCAAAATATGATTTATTTTGATGAATGGAAAAAATATTATTAATTAAAATGTATATAAACAAATATATAATAATATAATTATCATATAATATATACATAAATAAATATTAAATTGTAATATAAAATTATCCGAAATTCGCTATCACTGTGTGTGTGTGTGTGTGTGTGTGTGTGAGAAAGTACTCTGAGCAGGATGACCTCTGCTGGTGTGGAGGTGTCATTGCATGATCCGGTGTTTCAAAAGTAACAGCCTTGTATTGACTTGACTTTAATGTAAAATAAACCACAAGTCCACATCAGACACTTCACTCACCGGCTCTGTGGACAGCAGAGGAAATCTAATGTACGTCCTCTTGTAGAGTCTCATCAGTAGCACTCTGACACTTCTAGCTGAACTTTTGAATCAGTAAGGTTAATATCTAAAAAGTATTTTCCCCAAATAAACACAATTAATATTCATAAATAGATATAAAGATATTTGGCAGCCTAAATCTTAACAGCTTTTTAGTCACAAAAAAAATAACCGTATCTAATTTCCGATCCAATTCTGTCTCCAGTGAAGCGAGCAGATGTCATCCGTTATTACCTTTCTTTTTTCCAAAATCAATGCATTAAACCTCTAATTAGCCCCAAATTAATAATGATCATTTAGCATGTCAATTACGAGCTGAGCACAAGCCAGAGGGAGCTCACAAACAGAATGGAAATGAGGTTGCGTAGCGTGGCTTAGCATGTGGGCAGCTAATAATCGTATCCGATTCCAAACTCACGGCCCACTGTGATTTCTGCCTGCGCTGACAGGATAGAAACGACACCACGAAGCTACGGACATCAAACCTGTGTACGAGCATGTCTCCGCAACAGGAGAGCGATAACAACACATGAGCTGATTTCCAAGTCCAAATTTCCAAAGTTCATCTCCCGTTTGAAAGTTTCTAAAAAGCTGCATAGCCTCTCACGATTGTAGCTTTACAGCTCGTTGGAGAGTTTTTTTTCCAAACTCAGCAGCTTTGGAACGTTTCCATGAAATCTGAAGCACCTTCTGTTTAATCCTTTTATACGTTCATAATAAGTTTGTTCCTTCATTAGTCCTCATTTTTCATATTTAATTATTAGGCTGGTTGTTCAATGTGTCATGTGACTGTTGTGGCGTTAATGGCGTACAGGATGGGTGCCAATATAAATGCTCAACGTGTCAATTAAGGAACGCACAATTCACCTGAGAGCTTTGTGTGAATATAGAATACGCGCAATCACCTTTAGAAGATATTCCTTTCTAAGCATGTGCTGCATGCGAAAGTTTGTGCTCCCCTCGACGTGGATTGCGGTGTAGCTACAACAAATTTTATAAAAATTTTATACAAACTGTAGAACTGTGTAAATATTGATTAATAAATAAAATAAACAAATACTAGTTATATTATAATAATAATATGTCCTGATTTTGATTTATCATTCACACATTTGTACCTAGTTTCTAATGTTGCACATTGTGTTAGCATTTGCGTAGCAAAAGTGGTTTGCAAGCTGTGAGATGTGGTGATTATGTATGCGATTCACGTGTAAATAATCTCCTCGACACTCACAACAACCTCTCGATGGGTTCATCCACAAGTCGTAGCGAGCGCCAGAGTTATAAGACGTCTCTGTACAGGGTTTTTTTTTTTTCTTTGCCAGAAAAGATCGTCTGTCTTCTGTGTAGCATAATAATCAAATAGAACAAACAAATCAAGAACACAACCTCTAAAAGGGACTCAGGCGTCCGATTTGTCCGCTCCAGGGACCTCATAAAGGGAAACTGAGACGCTCCTGAGAGCTGCTCACGACGCTCTCTTTATTTACACGCTAACTACATGCTAATTGGTGTGAAATTGAGAGGATTTCCTGCAGCTCGAAGCACAATTCACGTGTTTAAGAGACGTTTTCTTGTCAAACTTTTGCACCTCGTTGCATCGACAACCAGAAATTGTGTTGTGGATGAAAGATGACCCTGGAATTTATAAATGTCCAAAGGGAAACTTTAAAATGATATTGTAGGAACAGGAAACAAGGACTGAAGAGGGAAATGTGGAAGTGAGGACCAAATCAAAACTCAGGAAGGTTCTGAGTGTGCAGAGTTGAAAATCGGCTTTAAATCTTACTTCATACAAGGAAGAGCTGCAAATCTCCATCTTCCATTTGCACTTAGCGACTCAGCACACACTTTCCATCCTGATTTCTGTTTGACTGATGGTGCGAGTTGTAGGAATGCGGCGTAATAAAATCTCTCAGAGTAAAAATAAATAAATAAACGGAAAGACTGATATAAGTGATGAGCAGAGTTCAGCAGCACCGCCGCTTTCTGCCGCGTGTACCGTTATGTAACGCTGATGTTGATTGATGTGACTTGTTTAAAGCCGGCCTTTTCGACACGCGGCACACGTTTTATACGGTTTTATCGGACGAGCTTCAGACAGATTGTCGGAACACCTGCTTTTAACGTGGCAGCGTGTTTCTAAGGACGCATTTAAATGCAGCCGTGCGCCGTAATCGTGCCGCCGATAGAGTCATGGTTTTATACACTCTAAAGCAGGAGATCTTCCACTCCAACCCTTAGATCTTTATGGAGCTTCGAAGGGAAAACGTTCATTCAGTCGCATTTGACGATACAATTGTGTGTCTCCAACTTTTTGGTAACAGTTTGAAAAAGAGCCACATATGCATGGAAAAGTCAGGTGTCCCAATACTTTCGCTGATTCTCTGAGTGTTGTTTTTTTTATAAAATGTTTAAAGTTGAAAGTGATTATTAAATATTACACGCGTCTGGAAAAGACGGTCGCAGCTGCGTAACAACACGATGATGTGACGATATGATAAAAATTCAGCGATTAAATTAAATGGAAAGATTCATGTGCGTAATATTTTTCATACACAACATGAAAAATCTTCAGGAAAAAAGTCTTTAGCAGACTTTGGAAGGGAACCTGTGAAACTGCCAGACGTCTCGGGCTCTGACACGTCCATTACACGTCACCGTCGCTAGCTGAGAGGTCACACGTACACGTGAGATTTACTGGTCAGAGTAATAAATGTTAATGAGATTAAGAATTCTGACAGGTTTATAAATGCTAATCAGTAGCATGATCTCCGGTACTTACCCGAGCCGATGACTAACGCCGTCCCGGTGCTTTTGTAACGATTCGTGTTGGGGAATTTGGCAGTGTTCCTACTGTAGGGTGGTGGTTTTGACACCAAATTTGCGTTTTGGGTAAAGGTTTCTCAGATCATTTATAGATACCGGTCACCAAGGCGCAGTATAGAAGGAATGAAATCGAAACACGATGCGATTCTATGGAAAAAATATGATGCTCTGCAATTCACTATGGTTCCGACAGGAGATTTATATAAGTGCCTTCTGAAATTAAACCAGACGTTCTTGTTCTGTTGTGTCTGCATGAAGTTACAGCTCTACCTCTGCCATGTTAATCTGTATTCTATGTGACTCTCAGGACTCTAAGTAGTGTTGCGATGAGTCGTATTCACGAAGCTGCAGCGGTGCTCGAAGAAAAACAGTTAAACGAGGAGAAATCAATAATTCTATATGAATTAATAGTTTTTTTGCGACGCTAAAAACGATGCATCACGTCGTTAACGTTATGACGTCACCGTCGTGATAGATACCGTAACTACAGCTAATCGGCTTCCCATGTAGTCTTTCCATGAGTCTGAAATCTCTGCACTTTTGTGAGGTGAACTTGTGCCAGAGATTTTGCCCAGACATTTGCTAAGAGTGAAAGTCATTACGAATGTGCAGTGTGTGCACTTGTGCTCTGTATGTACCGTGTCAAGCTTGCGGCAGAGGAGAAGGTGGAAGCGCGTTACTGTAAATGACAGCGTGTATACGTGCGAGACCTCTGGCCATGTCCTGTCACCGGGTCGCATGTGCGAAGACATAATTACCGCTATGAGCTTGTACGGGTTCTCCATCCTCCTGACCCGGTGCTAAAGTTCAAACTGTCATCCTGCTCTCCGTCTCCCAGCACTTTTCCACGCAGGAGAGCAGAACGGCAGCACAAGGTTCGCAGCTCAGAGCATCGCCCATGGCGACTCGTCTCCGAGGTGCTAGCGCTGACACGGCCAGATTCGGCCCTCATTTACATTTACGCCACATCTACACCCGTACAGAAGGATCATTAACAACAAGAACCAGACAAGCAGAAGGTTCAGGATGGTTTATACGTCAAACGCCGTGACTACAGACTACAGCCATTTCTTTACTAATCATATCTATATGATGTTTGCTTATACGTCTGGAAATGTTGCGTTTAATATTTATAAAATGATATCGAAAATTTATAAGGAAGGAAAATACAAGTGCGGTCGTATGGCAACCTTTTATAATATTAATAATTAAAAGGTTAACAATTAAAAAAGATTATAATCAAATTATTACATTAGATAAAAATGACAAATTTGCAATACATTTTTATAAAAATTCGCCCTTAATTTATGATCATTATTAAAATAACAATTTTCAGAAATAATAATAAAAAATTTCAATGATATGTTACAAGGAAAAGTGCACTATTCAGCCAAAAGTTTGTGGACACCTGACCATAAGATTGCGATGTCCTCCTTTTTTTTGAACATCGCATCCCATTTCAGTTCCCACATATACTGTAGATAAAATGAGGTCCACTCTTCTGGAAAGATGTTCCACTAGATTTTATGGGGATCCGTATGAGATTTAATTCAGTGACAAATTGTTAGTAAAGTAGAAATGTAGGTGAGGTGAGAAGACCTGGGTTGCAGTGGGAAGATCTCTATAGCAGGAGATCTTCTAGCAAATCCAACCCATGTAAAGCAGATCTTCATAGAGCTGGATTTGTGCACAGGGGCATTGCCATGCTGGAACGGATTTGTTTTGTTGTTTGGGGAAGACCCACATATGGCTGGAGAGTCAGGTGTCCCAATACATTTGGCGTCAGATAAATAAAGTTTAATGATCTGGGTGTGTTGATGATTTTCCAGTAAATTGAAGTGCTATGAAACAAATCGGATTATTTATTGCAAATGTATTTATTTTCTAACTGCAGAAACGACAGGAGTCTCAGTAGAGAGATTTTCCGCAGTGCAGACTGATTATTTCTCTCACATCAGGATACCGAAGCGCTATGAGTGTATATCAGATCTGCAATGTAACAAATTCTCATTAACAGCTCATGAAGTGTTGATTACACACCATCCAAGACGCAGGATGCTGGGTGTTGATTGTAATTTGAATGGCAAGTTGCCAAATGATGCTCGGTCTGTACACATCCCCAAAATATTCGCCCAATAAATGCAGATCAGGGCGAGAAGCTCGGGTCTGCGGCTGGGACTCACTTCTGAACTCGGTGTTTGCTGTTGTATATTTTTGTTGCGTCTGTTGGTGAGTTGAAATTGCGGCAGTGCTTGTGATTGAGATGTTTCGTCATTTTTGCTGAGCTGAACATGGAGCTGTAGGCGCAGTGAGATGAAATGAAATCGCGATGGTTAAAATATCGATTTTGTCATTTTTAAACCTGTGATCTTGATTCTGTAGTGTTTCAGCTTCGGTTTGAATGTGAAACATATCTGAGCTCCTGAGCACCGCATCATACAGACAAAAATCATCATCATCCATATTATTCCATATAGAGAAAAAATCCTCATCATCCTCACCATCATCATCATCATCATCAACACATCATACAGACAAAAATCATCATCATCCATATTATACCATATAAAGAAAAAATCCTCATCATCCTCACCATCATCATCATCATCATCAACACATCATACAGACAAAAATCATCATCATACACATTATATCATATGGAGAAATATCAACAGTATTAATCCTGTTAATGATGATGATAATGAACAAAAATCATCATAACATCATACAAACAATAATCTTCATCATCATCATCATCATCACCACATCATATAAACAAGACTCATCATCATCATCATCATCATAACATCATACAAACAATAATCTTCATCATCATCATCATCATCATTATCATCATCATCACTACATCATATAAACAAGAAGAATCATCATCAGCATCATCATCATCACTACATCATAAAATACATAATAATAATGATGTGAAACAGATGCATGTATTAAAATGTTTTTTGTTTAATTATAATCTTTTATAATTTCTATAATGTTTTTGTTTGCATGATCTTTGCTGTATATATATTTTTGGAAATAATAAGAATTATCAGAAGAAAAATTAGTATTATTATCAGTAGTAGTAGTAAAATACTGTTTAGTTATTATTAGCAGTCTTTTTCCTGTAGCGCTTGTTAAAGATTAATAAGTAATAATAAGGTGGTTGTTGAAGCTAACCTCAGCGCTATGCCTTTTGGCTAATCCTGGTGATGATGCAACTCGGATGCAAGATCGTTTAGGACTGTTTGAAAATGGCCTGCTTACAGAAGGGAAACGGTGAAATTCCTCTGAAGCTGCTTTCCGGTTCTGTTGCTGATTTGCCGTGTTTGGATACGCGTCCTCCGCAGGTCCACGGCCTCTCCTCCAGGTCATATTGAATTCTTTGCGAGTGCGATGAGGGCCAAGCCCCAAGGCTAGCGCCGACACTGAAAGGCCGTCCAGCTGAAGTTAGTGCATGTGCAGGAATACCAAGTAGCCATTAGAGTCAGCCATGTAAATACGCTGTGCTGGGATGGCACACACAAGCGTTCTGAATGATGCACTCTCAGCCCTGGGGACTCGTGTGTGTGTGTGTGTGTGTGTGTGTGTGTGTGTGTGTGTGTGTGTGTGTGTGTGTGTGTGTGTGTGTGTGTATTTGTGTGTGTGTGTGTGTGTGTGTGTAGTTCTGAGAGTAGGCATTGGCATGTTCTGAGTGTGTGAATGTGCTGGAGTGTTTGTCAGATCACTGCATGGAGGCCTAATGACTGTGAGTTAGTGAGGAGTGTGTGTGTGTGTGTGTGTGTGTGTGTGTGTATGTGTGTGTGTGTGTGTGTGTGTGTGTTTGTTTCTGGATGAACTTTTCCGAGCTTTTAGAATCTGCTGTAGAACCAGAATATGAATATATTGTTTTTTAAAACAATGACAGAAATGTTTTTAATTTATTTTAATTCTATAGTTAAATTCTATAGAGTTAAAAAAAATTAAACATGTCTTTAATTCTATAGTTCGAATTCTGTATTTTAAAAAACATACTATAAAAGTTGAATTCTTTAGTTTTAATTCTATCGCTTTAAAATCTTGTAATGCATCTGTAATTCTATTTAAATTCCTAGTTTCTAAAACTCCAACCTATATAATTCTATAGATTTAATGCTATAGTTTAAAATAAAACATCTGTAATTCTATAGTCTACGCTTCATTTTGCACTCGTTCAATTGGCAGCCAATTAGATGCTTTCCTAAAAATGTTAGTCCCGCCTTTTTTTAATTAGGAATCATCAGTTTGGATTCAAAATATTAATGAATAATTATTAGTGCCATTTTTGTTTTATATGGGTTTTTTTCGTCTTTTGATCTTTCTGTGTGTGTGTGTGTGTGTGTGTGTGTGTGTGTGTGTGTGTGTGTGTTCTGCGAGTAACTCGATCTCCAGAGTGACCAGAGCAGAAAATAGATTTTATGTCTTTTCGCCTGCTCATTTCCTTTTATTCAGACAAAACGCTTGGATACCGTATTTTCCGCTCCCAGGTGAAACTATGTGACGAGATCTTCTCCTGCACGTTGTCACGCTGATGAAGTGATGGAGACCATCAGCACGTGTTTAATGATTCAGGTTTACAAAGAAAAACCGTGATCCAAACTATACGGCATAAAATAATAAATCTAAAGCCACTGTTATCGTCACGTGATTGAAACGTGTACGTATTTAAACAGCATCAGACGATCGGTACACATGTGGAGTGAAGCGAGTAAGAAACCAACAAACGGTCATTTAAAGGTGTTCTATAGGGTTTATAGCGCTCTAGCAGGAGATCTTCCACTCCAACCCTTCTAAAGCAGATCTTCATGGAGCTGGCTTTGTGCACAGGGGTATCTCCATGCTGGAACAGGTTTTGGTGAAGTTCCTATATAAGTGTGTGGTGTATGTCATTTCCCAAAGCTACTGTTAGATTGGTTATGAGCTGAGGCACGTTTTAGAAACCCACACTTCCTGTTTCACAAGAAAATACACACACAAACAAACCCGATTCCTGCCTCTCACAACGTCCGGTTTCATTACAGGAGTCCGGAGTCGTGTTTCTGTTACAAAACATGCTTTTTGGTACACGTCACATTATCCATACATACAAATCGAAAAGTTCGTCGAGGTCATTGAGCCTCAAGCCTTTTTTTATCCGTTATAATGTGGGGAAAAAAATCAAAAACTGACTGTCAGAACAATCCGAAAATACAGCAAAGAGGTGATTTGAGCGGCGCTGAGTGGCACGCAGCACTCAATCTCACACGGGAATGCAGAAGAGAAAGAAAAGCAGTCAGTTAATGCACCTTAAATACCAGGTTACACAAAACGCTCGGCGGTGCTGAGCACTTATTCACACCAAGGTGTTTCTGACTGACCACTCGGGCCTGCGATGATTATACACCACACTTTAGCTGGAATATAATTGAGCCCTGATTTCTTTGCCTTTTTTTTATTTTTTTTTATCCTTTGTCTTTTCCTTTCTTTCTTTTTTTTTTTTTTTTCTTAAAATATCATTGATATTTTTTTTTTTTTTTTTTTTTTTTTTTTTGCTTAGAATATCATTGATATTTGAAAGCATAAAGTTTGTACTTTTACTTTCAACTCCGGTTTTGAACTTACGGTGGATCAAACGGAACTTTTATTTTAGAACATCTATTCATCTTTGAACTTTGTCTTTTTAAATATTTCCATGTAAATCTTTTCGACTTTTATGCAATTATTATTAATTTAATTTAATTGAATTTAATCAATGAATAGAAATGAATCAGAATATAGTTCTCTATATTTTTTATTTGTAAAAAATTTGCTCTTACTTTGGAATTCTTCAAATCGAAGTTCTCCAGTGCTTTTAAATTCTGGATTCTCATAGACGTAATGTGTTTTCTAGCAGCTAAGAGCAGTTCTGATATGTTTTGGTTGCTACAGTAGCGGCTCATTAACAGGGATTTGTACACCGTACGTTCCTTTGAGTTAATAAAGATCCATGGAAGGAGTCTCCAGTGTCAGAGAAAAAGCTTTAAGTTCCTCTGATATCTTCAGGACAAAGTAAAAATTCTTTGTGATTACATAGTGCAAAAATCGTGGATGCAGTACATGCAGTGCGTAGGGGCACCACACATAGGGGGCGCCATTGAATGTAGTGTATTTATTAGCATATTTTCTACCCCTCTTGATTTGGGAGGGGGCGCCAGCCATGATCTTGCAAACCTCTCAGCTAATGTGCAGTCGCACCTCTTGCAACAGGACAATGTTTTTTTGACAATGGTCAAAAGAAGAAAACGGTTTATAGCTGCTGTAGCGTAAGTGAGAACAGGAACTACTTTGTCGTACAGTTGAAACTGTAGCGACTGATGAGCTTTTCCAGATTTCGCATGTATGATCCGTGGATTAGCCGGGACAGCTGTGCATCAGTATTCCACCCCATCTTCACTTCCTCAACACGACACAAACACGGAGGCTGGATTTTAAATGCAGTGGGGTGGGGGCAGTGTGTGTGTGTGTGTGTGTGTGTGTGTGTGTGCGCAATGGGTTTTCGTTAATCTGCACTACAGAAGACACTCACGCTGAGCTTTCACGCAAAAAGAAAAAACGTTCACCTTGGAGGTAACGCGTGTGTCCTGTAGGTGGCTCCAAAGCCTGACTGCACATCACTGGGCAGCAGATGTGCAGCACAGCTGGCTATGGGGTCAAACTTACGACGTCCTGATGTAGTAAAAATTTTTCAATCCATTTTTACCAAATGTGAATGTGGCTTTAAGCCTGTGTGTGTGTGTGTGTGTGTGTGTGTGTGTGTGTGTGTGTTAGACGACAGAACGCCTCAGGCTAAGCGTCCTCCACTGAGAGGATGAGCCTGCACTTTAATGAAACCTTTACAGCCTCCTGATAAATGAGCATCTTTGGGACAGATGTATTTTGATGCCGTCTCTGTTTTTTCTGTTTTCTCTCTGTCTTCTCTCTGTTTTCTCTGTTTTCTATCTGTCTTTTCTCTGACTATGATTGAGTGTATCTGTGATTAAGAACATGTGTAGTTTTGTATGTTACAGTCTGTATGTTGGGAGAGTTGTTCAGCACAATAATAGCAGTGAAAAGCCCTGATGCAGCTACTGGCTGAAGTGTGAAAAGTGAAGACGGAGAAGGAGTGAAAAAAGATTAGGACATTTTGGTGATGTAAATAAGCAGTATATGAGCTGTACATGAGCTTTACATGAGCTATATATAAGCTCTATATGAGCTGTATAAGAGCTGTATATGAGCTGTACATGAGCTGTATATAAGCTCTATATGAGCTGTATATAAGCTGTATAGGAGCTCCACATGAGCTGTATAAGAGCTGTATATGAGCTGTACATAGGCTGTATATAAGCTGTATATGAGCTGTACATGAGCTGTATATGAGCTGTATATAAGCTGTATAGGAGCTCTACATGAGCTGTATAAGAGCTGTATATGAGCTGTACATGAGCTGTATATAAGCTGTATAGGAGCTGTATATAAGCTGTATAGGAGCTGTACATGAGCTGTATAGGAGCTGTACATGAGCTGTATATAAGCTGTATATAAGCTGTATAGGAGCTGTACATGAGCTGTGTATGAGCTGTATAGAGCTGTACATGAGCTGTGTATAAGCTGTATATAAGCTGTATAGGAGCTGTACATGAGCTGTATAAGAGCTGTATATGAGCTGTACATAAGCTGTATAGGAGCTGTACATGAGCTGTATAAGAGCTGTATATGAGCTGTACATGAGCTGTATATAAGCTGTATATGAGCTGTACATGAGCTGCATATGAGCTGTATATAAGCTGTATAGGAGCTCTACATGAGCTGTATAAGAGCTGTATATGAGCTGTACATAAGCTGTATAGGAGCTCTACATGAGCTGTATAAGAGCTGTATATGAGCTGTACATAAGCTGTATAGGAGCTGTACATGAGCTGTATAAGAGCTGTATATGAGCTGTACATGAGCTGTATATAAGCTGTATATAAGCTGTATATGAGCTGTACATGAGCTGTATATAAGCTGTATAGGAGCTGAACATGAGCTGTATATAAGCTGTATAGGAGCTGAACATGAGCTGTATAAGAGCTGTATATGAGCTGAACATGAGCTGTATAAGAGCTGTATATGAGCTGTACATGAGCTGTATATAAGCTGTATAGGAGCTGTACATGAGCTGTATATAAGCTGTATATGAGCTGTACATGAGCTGTATATAAGCTGTATAGGAGCTGAACATGAGCTGTGTATGAGCTGTATGGTCTGTATGAGATATATATGAGGTGTGTAGTAGCTGTTTCTGAGCAGTTTATGAGCAGCTGTTTATGAGCAATGTTTTGAATTAGTTGTTTATGAGGTCAGTATATGAGCTGTGACTTTTCTGTGTATGAGCTGTTTGAGGTCTGAATGAGCGGATATGAGCAGTAGCTTAGCTCTATATGAGTTGTGTAGGAGCTGTGCCTAATTGGTAAATAAGCTGTGTATGACATCTGTATGAGTTTCATATGAGCTGTATATGAGCAGTGTATAAAATTGATATGAGCTGTATACGAACTTTAAATTGAGCAATGTATGAGCTTTTAATGATCTGTATATGTGTGTGAGCTGTACATGAGCAGTGTAGAGGCTGTTGTCATACGTGTCAGTTTTCATTACACCTTCAGCAGACAAGCTCTCTTTCTCTCTTCTCTCGCTCCTTCCTCGATTTCCCTCTTTTTCTTTTGAGTATCTCTCTCTCTCTCTCTCTCTCTCTTTCTCTCTCTGAATTTAATTCACTGTTATTAATAATTAATCAATTAATAATTAATTAATTAATATACAGTGTTGCTCTCTCTCTCTCTCTCTCTCTCTCTCTCTCTCTCTCTCTCTCTCTCTCTCTCATTTTTATCCCTTATTCTTTTCCCCCTGAGTAGCGCTCAACTTGCTCTGCAATGTTTTTGCCGCATTTGTTCGTTGTTGGCTAAAAATTTGCATCGAATGGCTTGTTTTTTTTTCCTCCCCATTTTGTCCATGTGTATACACACACACACACACACACACACACACACACACACACACACACACACACACTCCTTTTTCATTTTTCCCCATGCTGATGTGCTTTGTTTCTTTCATCACCTGTACTCTGAAAACACACACACACACACACACACACACACACACACACACTCGCTCTCTCTCTCTCTCCCTCCCTACTTTCTCCCTCTCTCTCACACACACACACACACACACGCACAAACGCTCGCGCGCTCTCATTGCCAAGCAGTGCTCCTAGCTAGAAGTGCGTCAAGGCTCCGACTGAACCGCGCGCAGCGCATCATCGGCAGCGCGCGCCGAGGGAGAGGCAGATAGAAAGCGAGCGAGAGGAAAAAGGAAAAAGAGAAAGAGTGTGTGTATGTGTGTGTGTATGTGTGTATGTGTGATTGTGTGTATGTGTGACTGTGTGAGTGTGTGTGTGAGTGTGTGTGTGTGTGTGCGCGCACCCGCGTGAGGATTGAACCCCGGGTTTATCCGCAGCTCTTTATCTTTTTTTTTTTTTTTTGCTTTCATTCCCTCTTTTTTTTATTTCTTTTCCGTAAGGACGATGACTGCGCTTTTTCATGGGAACGGAGTTTTGTTGCTTCGTGTGAAAGTTTTTTTATATGGTTTTTATTTATAGATCTATATTTTTGTCCTTTTCTGGAACGCAGGTGACATTCCCTTTTTTTTTTTCTTGTGATCGACTCGAAATCATGGGTCACGACCCCCGGAAATTAAACGCGGCTTAATTGGCGGCGCACGTGCGCGACCGTCCGTGCGTCCTCCGCTTTAACTGCGCGCGCAGGCTGGGAGAGGAGCGCAGCGGCGGGGGTCCAGGTAGAGGTGAGAGAGGTGGCGGTAGAGGTAGAGGTGTTGGTGGTGCTGCTGCGTCCTAGCCATGGGGCTTTCTCCACCATGAGAGAGCCCCTCTGCGCGTACCCAGTGTCTGCGTTGCGACTCGGACGTGCGTCATGCGTCCTTGCAGAGCGGAGCGGCGGCCCGCGGGCGGCTTCGGCTCCGTCCACGTCTCCGTCTGGACCTCCCGGGTATGGATGTGGTCTCTGACTTTGGGATGTATCGCTGGATCGGTTTGGAGCTCTTCATCGTCCACCAGGTACACCGGGAACTCCATAGCACCCGCCGGGCGTCCTTTAGCGTCCACCTCGCACGCGCACTCGGAGCGGGACTCGCATGTCCTCCACTCGGCTCCTGTCTCCATCTACCGCTCATCAGCGTCTCTCCGGAGCGGACACGGTGAGTCTCTCAACCCCCCCTTTGGGCTTGCTCACTGACAGCTGGTAGTCTCATGCCTTCATCATTTTCTTGACTTCTTCATCACGTCTTCTCACTTCATACAGCTCCATGGCTCGTGCGATTTTGCTCTTCTCTTTGGATGTGCATTTTTACGTTTGACTGGAAAGATGATTTCTGATCGAGCGATCTAATGGTGCGCTCTCGGAAATAAAGCTTTTCACCTTTGATACCTGTAGAGCAGCTCTTACTTACAAAACTCATCATATAACATGTTCCTGAAACCTTCATCGAAGTTTTTTCAATAAAAGGTGTATAGATACTAAATATCTAGAAAAGCGTCCAAACCAGAGCCATCAAAGCTCCCCAGTTCGATTCGGTTATCCCAAAACCTGCTGAACTTATTCAACAATTGTGCTTTGTTTCTAAATTTTGCTCATCTTGTTGAAGGTGTTGACGAGGTGATGTGACAGTGCAGAAACGAAAAACCCAAGCCAGAGCTTTCCTCGTCCTTCTCTCTCAAGCGGAAACCCTTTTTACTATAACGTTCCTCGTAACGTTCCTAGTTCTCGATCTGCCTCGGATTTACAACTACTCACGCTTTTCTTCTGTACTTCAGTGGCTTCCACATGTGCGTGTTTCAAGGTGCAGTTCTGGTAATCCAGTACTGCTGATCCACCTCAAAGGTGCTGTGATGCCTTCAGGTCCTGGTTGATTTTCATGGTCTAGTTTGTACGTCTGGAAAATCTGATGGTGTTCCGGTAATAAATCACTAAATATGATTATGTATTTATGTATGTATTTTTTTTTGACAGTCTAAGAAATGTTGTTCAGTGGGTGTAATGGTGCGCTGATAAAAATAATTTTTTTCATGTATACTTTTGGTACCACTTTTTTTAGATATGTGCATCTCGAGTATCTTTATTGAGTATTTTGAATAATTGAGTATCACTTTTTTTACACTCCACGTGTGTAGATTGTACTATACTTGAAATTTACAGTAGAAATGTGAATTAATACTCAGAGGAAAAAAGAGTATCGGTTAGTACCCTTTGTTCTTGGAGTACCTGGTACTTATTCGGGTATAGAACTGAATCATTGAATGGACGTGTGACACGTTTAATGTCTGGATTGAATTGAATTGTTTTAGTCTACAAAGTTTTCTGGGTGTGATGGGGTGCTGTATTAAAAAAAGCATAACGGTACCGAACAGTACTTTAGTACCTTTAGTGAGGTATATTAGCCTAAAGATCATGCAGTGTAAAATGTACTGAAGTCACGCCCTTAATGGTGCCAAATGAGACAGAAAGAAGTGTTCAGGAAGGTCACTTAGTCTCATGCTGCTTCCAGATGTGGTCTGAATCCGTGACTCTTTATTCCACATTCTGGAAAGTCCTCGGGTTAATACGGAGTTGAATTGTGTGGTGGTGAGCAGGGAGCGAGGCTTATCCCAGCCGAGAGCCGGTTTCTGTGATCCCATTAGAACGGAAAAAACGGCTCTAATTTATTTCTTTAGAGTGATGTGTTGCAGCTTTTCGCACCTCATTGCGTTCAGGGTTTTTGTTTCTTGCAATTAGATCGGCTTATTTATCTCGCACAGCGTCTTTACATCCTGTGTGTGTGTGTGTGTGTGTGTGTGTGTAATGGTATCAAACATTTAAATCCTGCTGCCTAATTAAAGGAAGCATCGAGGAAGTTCACATTTGCAAAACAAACATGTCTTTGAGCTCGGGGTCATGCAGCAGTTTCTATCAGTTACTGATCGTAAAAATTTCTCCACTTTATTTCATTCATTATTTTATGATCTATTGAAGGGTTTTAAAATAAGTTAAATGTTTTTTACTAAATGGGTTTATACTATCTCATTTTTATTTGAGTTGGTTTTGTTTTTTATTTCACTACTAATCAAACATTCAGAATTAATTCCTTATAAAATGCAGTTTGTATTTATTTATTTTTTATTTTTTTTATTTGTAATCGCCGCAGATTCAAAGCGAAACTCTGAACGCACTTAAATGGAGAAAAAGGAAAAACAGTCCTAATAGACTTATTATGTTAAAAAATGGAAATGTTTTGGCCGCGAGCGTCCTGTCCTGCACAAACACTCATCTCCACTTATTTATTTCCTCTGTTTTCTGAAACCAGACATGCTCATGATTTATTTTTTTATTTTTTTAGGGGGAGGGGGAGGGGGGGTGCAATAACGAGGTCATCTTGCTTTTAAAATTACACCACAACAATTTTATAGAGAGAGAAAGAGAGAGAGAAAGAGAGATGGATGGATGGATGGATGGATGGATGGATGGATGGATAGGTAGGTAGGTAGGTAGGTAGATAGATAGATAGATAGATAGATAGATAGATAGATAGATAGATAGATAGATAGATAGATAGATAGAAGAAAGTGAGATAGTGGGAGAGCAACGGGGACTGATAGAGAAAGAAATAGAGAGATCGGGAGCGAGAGGAAGGGAGAGATGTGTGTGTGTGTAAGCAGATGGATGACCCAATAAAGCAGGCTTTTGTTTAGAGTTCAGAGGACGACTGCGAGTGTGGTGTAGCTCTGCTGGGTCTTAAACTCCTCCTCCTCGTCCTCCTTCTCATCCTCCTCTAATTCTTTTCTCTTTTTTACAGTTCATGTCCTCAAATCCACAGAATTTGGTGAAGCTTCTAACCAACTAACCTGCTAACTAAAAAACTAAATAATAACTGAAAATAATAATTAGGGGAAAAAAATAAGTTTTAAATAAAATAATGATATTTTATTTATTTATTTAATTAAATAGTAAAAAACAAAATTCAGTTCTTCCTCTTAACGTCAACATGCTGTGTTTCTATAAACTGTCAAAATAATGCAAGTTTATGGTTTTCAGCAAAAATTTGAGAAATAGATGAATACATTTAATGAATTCATATTATTTTTTTTTTTTTTTAAAGAAAAGAGAAAAATTTCAGGGTGTGAATCTGCTGTGTTTCACCGAGTAAAGAAGTAAATTGCATTTGAGTTCAGCTCCACTTTTGTGCTTGACCTTTAGCCAGACTACCTTTCCTTCTCTCCTTCTCTCCTTCTTTCCCACTTTCTTTTAGATTTTTTGAAAGGTCAATGAAAGTATCAAATGAATCTTACTTTCAAAACAGTTTTTAAAAAGCGGACTAAACCCTTTTAGCCAAACTAAAGATCTTCATAAAAATGTCCGAAATAAAATAACGAATGCCTCCGAGATTTTTTCTTCACTTCAGCACTTTTTAAATAAAATCAGGCCGAGTCTGGTTTTATCATTAGTGCCTGACCTTTAGCAAGACGCAGACATTTGGGCTGTTTTTTATGGATGGTAATAATCCAGTTTAAACATGTCGAGCAAACAAACACACACAAACCCGATTTAAATCAAACATAGTTATAAATACAAATAAAAAAGGATCAAACATCCCAGGCTTGTTTGGGGGCGTTAAAGGAGCTCGTTTAAAGGGATAAATAAAATGATCAGGAAGTAAAAGAAATCGTAGTTTTGTTCAGGTTTAGTATTCACACCTTCAGAACACAAACCTGACATTTAAGGGAAAGAAAATGTAAAAAAAAAAAATAGATCGTGAGTTGGGAGGAGTTTTGTGTGCATGGGCGGGGCTAAAGTGTGCATGGGTGGGGCTAAGGTAATTAATATTATTATACTTTATTATATTGTATTATTTGAACTGTATGGATGAACTTTCCAGCTGTTTTATAATCGAAATGAATTCCGTTCTCCTGTAATTGTTTAATCGTGTTTAATTAGAACGAGATTGTGTTTTTTTTAAGCGCTCTCTCCTTATCAAGCTTGACAGAAGCACTAAATCATAATTGCAGTAATTGCCCCGCTATTATAATCCCGATTAAAAAAAATTTAATGTAAAAAGAAAAACACGCAGGACATTTAATGCACCTATTATCAATAGCATTCGCTTTAGAAAAGAAAAGAGTATAAAACCCACTTTCTCCTCAACTTATCATCACGCTCCGTCACACACTCTGCTCCGAGCTCGTGTGTGTACGCTCTGATTAACAGTCCGGCCGTCTGCTGATGTCCGTGATTGACTCACGATGCGTAAGAGTACAATTCTGTTATATTACATTGCAGGAAGTCGCTTTTCACTTCGGAACTTCCGGAACTTTCTAAAAGTGCTGCCTGGATGTGTGTGTGTGTGTGTGTGTGTGTGTGTGTGTGTGTGTGTGTTATTGGAGTTTCCGTGAAGGCCTCACAGCTTTAGGAACATTACACTTAACCAGGTTAAGAGCAGGTTGAAGCCGGCATGGGCCTTCACAGAAAACGCCGCCGCATCGTCTCACTGTGAAATAAAACTCAGATCAAAGCAGATTTTAGATCCGTGTCCTCGGGATAGGGATTATTAGAAACGGCGAGCACGGGGCGGAGTGCCAGATAACGGGATTTTCATCGAGCCTGTGAGAGAGAGAGAGAGAGAGAGAGAGAGAGAGAGAGAGAGAGAGAGAGGGAAAAATTAGGAAAATCCTAAGAAGGCATTAAACATATATATATATATTTATATACAAATACATACATACACATATTTAAAAAATGATCATCTCATTACACTTAAAGTTTCAGGAAGCTCATGGCGTAAAGCGTTTTATTCCTCTTATACCACAACTAATCAGCAGTTAGTGTTTTACGTAGTACACGTGCGATTTCTATCTGATTATAGCTACATTTAGTGCTCTCAATTACTGTGCGTTACTGTATTGCATCCTCTTTTCCCCCTCTGTCGAAGGTAATAGAAAAAATCACGGCTTGTTATCAGGAAGCCGCAAAAATCTTCTGTCCTGAACAAAGCACTAAAACTGAAAACTCCTTCCATGAATGTGAAATACTTCATTATCAACTATCACACTGTTGTCCGCCGTCCAAACGCCTTTTACTATAGGAAACCATCGAATAAACCACCAACTATTGATGTTGTTAATAAATCAACACCTTCTGGTCAATACCTTTGGAGACTTTGCAGCTGGAGATCAACAGCCTAAAGATCCATGAAGTTACTGAGCAACTAATGCCTTGTCCACACTTATACGTTTTTATTTTAAAAACGAATAACGCCGTTTTCAAATTATGATGCGGATTAGTGTAAGCGTAGCCTCAAGGACTTCGAGGATGGATTTGGATTGTAATTAATTTAACAGTCTTCTACAATGGTTCAGCACCACAGGTTGCATGGACAGTACCGATCACTAAACAGTAAAACCTCAACAATCATGGAATTGTAATGTCTGGACATTTGGTGTTGGGAATGAGGATGAGATCTATTTTTAGTCTGGTTTCTCTCAAGGTTTCTTTCTCTTGATGTCTCAGGGAGGTTTTCATGCCACAGTTGCCACTGGCTCATTTATTAGGAATAAAAAGAAACAAACTTATAGGCACTAAACTTATAAACTCTTATTCAACTTTATAAAATCCTCCTCTCTGTTAAACTGCTTTGAGACAACGTCCATGTTAAAAATGCTCCACATCCACAATGCATCTACATATGATTTGAATTGAACGTTTTGACCAATCCGAATCCAGAATTACGTTATCAACATTATCATGTTCCTTACCAGTTCCTTCCTCGAGTGGCTATACAGCACATCTTTGCCTACTCTGTTTCCTCCCTTTTCTGATCATGTTGTTGTTTGTGTTTGGGGGAAAATCGTAACACTCCATGGAACATGCATCTGCTCACGTAACGCCTCCCTGTAAAAAAAAACCACACAGCAGTGATCTGACTAAACCCTTGCACATAACCGAGTTCTTCGACGGCATGATGGCGCTCTAAATATACAAATAATAACGAAGCGGTGAACGTTCCCTTGTAAGACCTGACAGATGAACGCGAGGCGGCACACACCGCATACGCTTTGTTTATTCAGTGCACCTGTTAGCAGGAGCACAGAGAACCGAGGTCTTTGCTCGAGACTTTCCGAGCTCACGTCTGGGATCAACGGGTCTTCTTCTTCGCAGACGCGTTTGACGAGGCGGCACGTCGATCAAAACACACTTGATAAGAATTTCAACTTTTTTCCCCCGCAAGCTGCTTAATGAGCAGAGGGAAATATTCCCCTCCCGAGTTCTGAAATCGGACTGAGCTGGTGCTTATTCGTTTATTTTCCCTGAGCAGCTCTCAAATGCTTTCAAATGCACTTCGGTAGTGACTTTTACAGGGCCTTGGGCACCGAACACCCACGTGAAAATGTAATTATTGAAATCATTGTGAAGTTGTTTTGAAGTTCCTATATATGGATGGAATCTCCAGTGTCAGACCAGATAATCTTCAGGATACTTTCCAGTTCCTCTGCAAGCTGTGTTTAAGTACCTGAGTACCTGTGGAAAGAAAATAATACAGAATCCTAATCCTGAATACAGCGCTACCACCACCATGCTTCACAGATAGCGGCAGATTTTATGTTGGAGACTCAAGACTTCTTTGTGTAAGCGCTGTATATGAGAAACAAACATGAAAATGTCTGAACGTCTCTAATGCTAAGAAGGACGACTCTAGAGCCAGTGCTGGAGTTTATGAGAGCAGTTGGAGAAGATGAGGGCTTGAAAGAGAGACTGATATCATCTTGATTGTAATTATTAGTGTAGGATCCGCATCACTCCACGGCCCACTGCAATCATCCAAACTGCCGTTTTCACGAGCGATTCTTTTACAACATCCAATTACTAGTTGCGCGGAAACACAAACACAGCGCGAGCACGCTATAAAAGCGCATGGTGTCAGATACAACGGCAGACGGCACGAGGATCTTTTTTGCAATCCGAAGTGCGTTTTCACCTACAGGTGTTTGATGGCGGTGAACCAGCTAATGGCTAGTTGATAGGATCGTCAGGCTCGAGAGGTCGACGAGATAGCGGCACGCCGTGGCACTTCAGCTCCGCTCGGTGTCTAGTGAGTGGGAAATGACTCACTCCTCCTGCCCCTGCTGACGACTAGCGCTCATCCGAGCAGGAGCAGATGAAGCATTTCCCGCTCGCCCCGGCTTTGATCCGGGAGCTACAAGCCGCCTAAGAACTCAGAATGTGTCAAACATTTCAATTTATAGAAAGGCAGTGCTTTTTTCTTTTGCAAATCATGGAAGTGTTGGATCCTGTGGGTAAAGTTTGTGTTCCAAACAATCTTGAATGAGTATAACATCTAAAGAAACAGCCATTTGTGATTTTGTCACTGCCTCGTAGTATGAGCTGCTTGTGAAATGTTTACATTTCAGCTGGAGTCTTTTCCTTTACTAGAAATATAACCCATGCAACACTGTCACCATGGCACCATTCTTACCAGTGCTAGCTTATCCCTGACACAGCTGACAGGGAGGGCTTTGAAAAGTCAAATTCTTTCTTCGCCTATCCCAGAGCAGCATGATCTCCTCTGGAGCTGAGACGGTTAAGGGCCTTGCTCAAGGGCCCAATCGGAGGACTGGAGGATCGTCACTCGGGAATCATTAAAGACACTTTAAAGCTTGTTTTAAGCATCACATATAGTTTATGTAAAATCCTGATGATCCGTTTTCTACTGTGATTTGTGTTGTGGCTGAAATCTCATCGTCATGGCACAGGGAAAGTTGTAGAAAAGGCATTACCTGGCATTCAGCCGGAGCTCTTTATTTACTCCACGCTGCCGAGCTTCTGCTAAAAGCTCCCTGGATTTGAATAAAACCCAAAGAGTCGCATCGGTGAGGTCGCTTTCGAGCGACCGCGAGTTTATTATCAGCCAGAACAAAGAAGGCCGAGCCACTGTTCCACTCGAACGCTACGAGATGACAGAACATCTCCAAGTGGTCACAGATGTTATCTGTGCTATTTTTCCTCTTCATCACCTCCCTCTATCACACCTACTTCTCACATATGTTCCCTTTTTTATGGGTTACTAACAGAACGCTCGGAAATGAAAATGAAACAGCACTGCTATTCTCAGACTCTGAGGTGGAGACTTGAGGTGTTTGGACACTCTGGGGTTTGATCTGCGTCATGAAAAGCACGATTTCCGCTTCTCATTCGCAGAGCTGAAACAGGAAATTCTGAGAGAAGAAGCTTGAGCTGCAGACAGGATTCATGATTTTACAAAAAATTACTGTCATTGATTTAATAACAACTGTATACAGTATATACGCACTGTTGCCAGGTTTAGGTGTTTTCACACATTTGTGCCACCAATCACCTGCTTACAATTACCGCATTTGGCAGACGCTCTTATCCAGAGCAACTTACGAGGTGGTATCAAAAAGTTTCGAGACTACAGTAGCTGCGTTTCCAAAAAAACACTTTATTTATCTAAGTTTACACACTATCACCTTCAAAATAGTCCCCTTTCATGGCAATACAGCGCTTCCAGCGTTCCTGCCACTTCTGGAACGTGTCCTGGGAAGTGTTTAAAGCACCTTCTGCGTTTCGCGCCGGATCTTAGCAATGGTGTCAAAGCGGTGGACTTTAAGCTGGATCTTCATCTCTGGGAAGAGCGTGTATTCCACAGGAGCCAATTTTAGCGAGTAGGGTGGCTGAGTGAGAACATGTTGTTTACATGTAAGGAGAAGCTCGGTGACAGGGGGCGCTCATGGTCAGAACAGCACCAGCTGCACAGGACGCTGTCTTTTGGCACACTAACTTATGAAAGTTGGTGCTTTATATGACTGTGTGTGTAGCCTGGGATAATTGTACCATCCTATACAATTATCCTATTTATTCACTTGAGCAGGTAAGGGGTTAAGGGCCTTGTTTAAGGGCCCAGCACAGTTGGCGAGCTATGAGATGAAAAGCACATTGTTAGCATGAAAGTTTTGGAAGCAGAGTGCACAAACAAGGAGGTTCCTGGTGTCTCGGTTCTGTCTTTCCCACTTCCTGGCAGAACATCAAGTAAAGGAATGGTGTATATTTTTAGTTGTTGATGTTTTTAGATGTTTATGAAAAACCCAACAATGTACAAACACATAGAAACACATACAGGAATTCAGACATTTCTTCCTACTGATCTTCTGGATGTTTGTGAATGAAGGCATAGTTTCCTATCTGCATTAAAGCCTCGCAGAAGTCACCTCAATAGAAGCCGTAGCGTCCTGCAGCACATCCCGCAGCACATGACTGCCTCAGGAAGACCCATGATTACGATCTGACAAACCTCACGGCCTCGTAATCAAGTGTCCGTCACCTCGGCTCGGTGCCGGTCGCGCTCTCAGGAGCCGGGATAAGATAGATCGCTGCCACTCTGAAAATTAATGAGCTGCCACACCGGCTGATGCCCCGTTATCTCACACGTCTCTTTTGTTTGATGCGGTGTATCAGTGGGAAGTCAGAGCTGGGGAAGAAGGAAGCGTCACGTCCGGATGGTGGATAAAACTTTTAAAAAAGAACCGCACAAAGCAAAAACATATTGCGAGTTCCTCGAACTCAAGATAATGAGGCGTCATTTGGAGCTCCTGGACACCCCTACAGGTTTCTCCCTACGTCTCCTTGATGGTTTAAATTTTCAATTCCAGAAGATGGACCATTATGCAGCGAGTGTGTGTGCATACACTGGAGCTACTTAATTACCAGCCAATAGCAGAGCTAATTTATTCCCTCCCGCTCACTCTTGGGACTGTGTTAGAGTTTATACACTTAATCATGGACCATGGTTTATTTCACACACTTCCCGGCCCTAGGAGTCACACCTTCAAGGGCCTCGTGGGGGTTTTTACAGATTGTTCTGGCTGTTACACTGATTTTCCTCAGCTGAAAAAAAAAACCCTATTCCATCATGGTCCTGGAAATAATGTGCACGTTCAGTTGTATTCAGCGTTAATGTTCTAGAGTTTTCATTTCCCAGCGTTCCAGGAACCCGAATGTCCAAAAAAATTAGTGCAACATCTCACAAATTGCGTTAGCATATATGGAAGGAGTCTCCAGTGTCACACACTTGTGCACATATACACAACAACTATAAATCATTTCTTTACATTTGATTTTTATAATTTCTCCCTTACTGTTAAATCGGTATTGAAACGCTATAAAACTCATAGCTCATAACTCTTGCTGTTGATAATAAACAGGATGTTATTTTTAATTACGATTGTGATTAAACTGTAAAGAATATTGAAATATACACATTCGTTTGAGCATCTGAGCCTATTATTTATTTAACTATGATAATAATGTAATGTGAAAGGTTTGCAAGATCGTGTATATACAGTATATGGAGAAATTATCAAGACACCTGACCTTTCCAGCCATATGTGGTTCTCCTTCAAACTGGATCAACAAAAATGTAGGGACACAATATTATAGGATGTATGTAGATGCAGTAGCATTTGAATTTTTCCCTCACTTGAACTAGGAGATCCAAACTTGTTCCAGCATGACCCTGTGCACAAAGCCAGCTTCCTAAAGATATGCTTTCCATGAGTTGGAGTGGAAGATCTCCTGAAGATCAGCTTTGGGATGAATTTTTCACACTGACTGCACCCGAGGCCTCCTCACTTCACATACATCAGTACCTGACTTGACTAACAGCCATGTAGCTGAATGAATCGCAACAAATCTCCACAAAAAACTGGTTGAAGATCTTCCCTGAAGAGTGAAGCTTATTGTAACAGGAAATGAGGACCATACGCGGATGGGATGTTCAAAAAGAAGCACATACCAATCTCATAGTCAGGTGTCCACAAACTTGTCCATGTTATGTAGGTTTTTAAGCGACCAGGATTTTTTTCTTTTCGAAGCTTTATTTCAAATTGAGTACTTTTGTACCTTTTTCTTGTAGAAATCTTAAAAGAGGACGTACTGTAGGAGTTATGCTGTGTGAGCAGGGGATTTATGCATTTACTCAAGAACAGGAACGGTGTATTCCACCACTGATCATTTGGTAAACACAAAGTGAGTGTTCAAAAGCCGGGAAAAAAGAAACGCCGGCTTTCATAAATATTCATGTGTTCTTGGCTGGAATTCAGCTGCATTGTGTGAAATCCGGTGTGTGAAACACCAAAACAAATCTGTAAAGGTGTCTGTGTCCTGCTTTCTGTGTGGACGTGAAGGAAGCCTCAGTCACAGCATGCTGTTTTTCCACAGGCCAGTTCTTTCCCTCAGTCTGGCAGAGTGGCATCGTGGCAGAGTGGCAGCATGGTAGAGTGGCAGCATGGCAGAGTGGCATCAGCTCCACTCCAAAAGCCTTAAACACTGCCCCTTTGCAACCTCTTTCATAAGCCAACAATAGAACTCAGTGTCATTACATTTTCTTTTCTTTGAGGAACATGGTTGGGGAATATTACCAAGCCCCGAGAGTTATTTTCTTTGTTCTCTCTTTGTCTTTTTTCTCAGTCTCTGTCTCAGGCACTGCAGTAAATGATTCAACAGCAGTGTATCCTGTAGTTTTATTCACTCACTCACACACACACACACACACACACACACACACACACACACACACACACACACACACACACACACACACACACAGGCTAGCAGGAACTAGAAACAGAATTGTTTTATATTAAATTTCATCCTTATTGTCTTACAGGATAGAGATGACTTGAAAACAATCTCGAAACAGAGACACAGTCACTAAAATCTTTGTGTTCAGGGGCATTCAGTGTGTTTTTGCACTTTTTGCAAACACTTATATACATTGTGGGCACATAAACAATGTCTATTAGACGTATATATAGTACATTAGACAGTTATATAGTGTAAAGTAGATTTTGGACAGGTATATAGCATACATTAGACAGGTATCGTGTCCAGATATTGTACATTAAACAGGTATATAGTGTACATTAGACTGATCTGTTGACCCGTTTGACCATTTTTATGAAAAGAAATAAATAATTATGAAAGGGGCGAAATTTAAACCAACACATGTTTATTTTACAATGTCCTTTCATTACTCAGATCTAAAAATAAAAAATTTTAATCCATGAATATTTGTTTTTACTAACGCATCAAATCCGCTGTGATGCACACATCCGGCAATTAAAACGGTCCGTGTGCAAACAAAGCGAAAGTTCCACTTAGTGTCCTGACGATTTACGCCATTTAAAACGCAATATTTACTTTAAAACATTTACGAGAATATTTTTACGAGCTGCCCTGTCATCTGTCTTCTCTGTCATCATCTGAAAATGTAGGCAGGCTTGTGTAAGTAAATTGCTCAGTGAAAAGAAAGAGAAGAAGTACCGGGAACCTGGTATTTCGATGTTCTATTTTTCACGTGTTTAATGGACATGAACAAGTTCTTTGAAAAACATCTATGACCTTTAAAACATGTTTAGTTTTCATGCTTTATTTTAAGGATGGATTCACTAATATTAAACATACATTTGCATCCTTATTTGTCCATGCTAATGTGGATTAGAGTATAAAACTAAGTAAACTAAGACTGATTATCATGAATCAGAAAAATACGGACAGTTTTTACAGTTTCAGTGAAGGACATTAGGCATGTGACTCCATCGCATCTTCATATTCAACTTGTACCTGTGTCTGGGGTATGCAAAAGAGGGCAGACAGCAGACTCCTCCGCAAATGACCTCAAAACACAGCATGAGTGACCATAGGAAAGCGGCTGTGAGCCTGCAGTGATAGCTGAGGTACGCTAGGAAAGAGTTTTGTGGCCTGCAGTGATAGCTGAGGTACGCTCGGAAAGAGTTTTGTGGCTTATAGGCAAGAAGGCAAAAATGCGACAAAAATATAAATCCGTTTGCGGTGGCAGTTTAATGGGACGAGATCTCCTGGGAAATCTAGTGAAATGAAGAAATGCGAATCGGAAACGGAGGACGCTCATGCTGAAAGGAACGATGAACATAAATTCACCATTTTCTGTTCACAGGTTTTGTTTATGAGAAGCTTGGATATAAAAATCCTTTATTTATTTATTTATTTTTGTAGGAAAAGACGGGTTTCTGTGCCACAATGGCTGCTTTAGCGCTATGGCCGCTTTCCTGAGACGCTGATCTATTTTCATATTCCTAGCTCGAGTGGCCATGTAAAATATCCCTTTATGTGTGTGTGTGTGTGTGTGTGTGTGTGTGTGTGTGTGTGTGTGTGTGTGTGTATATGTGTGTGTTTAAAAAAGAGGCGCTGAATGAAAGCAATTTTTTTTTTCTTCATTGTTTCATTTCTCTTTCCGAGGTGTGAAATTTTAATGGAATAGTCGAGCTTGGGGAAGGCTAATGGCTTTCTCACTCCCACTTAAACAAGCCTTTTTGTGTGTGTGTGTGTGTGTGTGTGTGTGTGTGTGTGTGTCTGTGTGTGTGTGTGCGCCTTAAAGGTTTGCTCATCATTTTGCAATGGTGACTTTACTTAATGTACTCACTGGCATAAAAAGTGTTTGGCGTATTCCGCCTTTTCCATCTCCATAAATTACGTTGCAGAAGGAACATGGCGATGGATGTAATGGCTTCTGACAGACAGCCATTTGCTCTCGCAGCCTCATAAAAGTGTGTGCGGCGACTTTAAATTGATTTTCCTTGTTTTCCCTTTCATTGGGCGGAGTGGCTTACACTCGACTTACACCCGGCTGCTCGCGAGTCTCACCACCGACTCCCTCTGATGTTCTTTTTTTCTCTTTGCAACCCTTTTTATTTTTGATCACATCCAGCAGTTTCATCAGTCCACACTCAGATCATCAAAACAGTCGTGTCGCGTCTTCGATATCGCTAAAACAACGCTCAAACGACGCGTTAGCACGTTTTATGTACTGTGTAATAACTCAACATGACTTTCTTTAGCGTTTTTGCTTCTTTCGTTCTTTCATCTTGCTAACTATCACAGGGGATTGACTTCTGTACCACAGAACACGTGCTAGATTTTGTAAAAATTTAACTCGAGAACCATAAGTGTGTCTTTCGTATCTTCTCACGTGGAATTATTGAAAAACAAAAAATGAATCGAACTGGTATAATTTTCGCAGCATTCTCAAATTCTGGATTCTGATTGGTTCTTTAACAGCAACTGTGAGAGGAGCACAACAGTCTTCATTACCTGTTATAATAACCTCCACTGTTCTAGGAAGATGTTCCACTCGATTTTGTAGAGATTTGTGCTGTGTTAGTGAAGTCAGGTACTGATGTAGGTGAGATGAAGTTAGGAGGTCTGGAGTCCAGTCAACCGTCACATTCATCCCAAAGGTGTTCACCAGGGTAAGAGCTCTATAGCAGGAGATCTTCTACCAAATCCAACCAATTTATAACATATCTATTTGCACTTCTGGTTAGATGCTAAGTGCATTTCTTTGGGCTTGTACTTTTAACAATAACAAAATGTAATCTAATCCAATCTAATCTAATCTAATCTAATGCTGGAAGCAGGTTTGGGTCTCCTAATTGTCACCTAAGACGTTCTTCAATTTTGTGGTAATATTTTGGGGAGGAACCACATCCAAGTGGTAAAGTCAGGGGTCCAATACTTTTGCATGTAGATTAATGCACTTGCTCTTATTGTTTTTTTTATATTTTTTACGAATCTTCCACAAGAAAACTGATATAAATGAATCATTAGCTTGGATGAGATATGGTTTAATTGCTGTAATTGTTATGCAGGAATAAAACCCATCCGAACTAATCGGTAACAGAGAGGTAACAGTTACACCTTTGGGATAAATGTGTACACAAACTCCGCCGTGGCTGAACAAATCTCCACAAATCTCCACAAACACACTCGAAAATGGTGCTCAGAAAGTCGATGCGCATGTTATAGTCAGGAGTCTACTGTCCACCAGGTGTACACTATTATTACTACACACATTGTAATATCAGTGTGTTATCAGTGCATCGTATCAGCTGGTCATCAGACGTTTAGAAGGTCAGTGTTATTGTTAACTGTAAGCTCACGCTTTTGAGCAGAAGGACGGAGTAGCGTCGTTGTCCGCGAGCGATCCGATCTCTTTGTCTGTGAGCCGCCGAGCGTCAGATCACGAGGGCTGGTTAAAATGCAGACGAACGCACAGACTCTGCCCCAGCCGGGGTCTGCTGGGGATTCCAGTTAAAGGTCATCTAAATGCAGCTCAGATGAGAACGGCCACATGGCTGAGCGTGAGCCAAGTACAGCTAAAAGACTCGGTGTTACACAGAAATAAAGAGCGAGTTCCACACGGAGAGACAAAAGCAGGTTAGATACTTTACTAACCGCAGTCATGTAGCTCCAGTGTGCCGTGTGAATGTTACACACTTGGAGTTTAATCAGAATACTGAGAACCCTGACTTCTTCACATCACCCCCACCAGGGCAACAACACACCATGGCATATTTACTGCTGCAGTAGTGTTTCATCAAATATATTACAGTGAAATAAATGTAGTCTTTTAACCCAAAATCTTTCTTTTAATTCAACATTTTTATATTTTATAAACTTCTCAGTACAAATCTGCAAGTGTTCTTCTCTCATTTAGCCAACATACATGCAGTAATTATTCACATGGGAACAGGACAGCGTCCAATCAGATCAACTAGTTTAATGTCTAATCATTTCAGTCTAGCGTCCAATTAAATCAACTAGTTTAATGTCTAATCATTTCAGTTTAGCCTCCAATCAAATCAACTAGATTAATGTCTAATCATTTCAGTTTACTGTCCAATCAAATCAGCTAGTTTAATGTCTAATCGTTTCAGTTTAGCATCCAATCAAATCAACTAGTTTAATGTGTAATCGTTTCAGTTTACTGTCCAATCAAATCAGCTAGTTTAATGTCTAATTATTTCAGTTTAGCGTCCAATCAAATCAACTAGTTTAATGTCTAATTATTTCAGTTAAGCGTCCAATCAAATCAACTACTTTAATGTCTAATCAGATTTGTGCTGTGTTAGTGAAGTCAGGTACTGATGTAGGTGAGATGAAGTTACACATCCCACGTCACATCAATCCCAAAGGTGTTCACCAGGGTTAGAGCTCTATAGCCGGAGATCTCCCACCAAATCCAACCCATTTATAACATATCTATTTGCACTTTGCAGTTTAGCGTCCAATTAAATTAACAAGTTTAATGTCCAATCATTTCAGTTTAGCATCCAATCAAATCAACTAGATTAATGTCTAATCGTTTCAGTTTACTGTCCAATCAAATTAGCTAGTTTAATGTCTAATCATTTCAGTTTAGCATCCAATCAAATCAACTAGATTAATGTCTAATCATTTCTGTTTACCGTCTAATCAAATCAACTAGTTTAATGTCTAATCATTTCAGTTTAGTGTCCAATCAAATCAATTAGATTAATGTCTAATCATTTCAGTTTAGCGTCCAATTAAATCAAGTTTAATGTCCAATCATTTCAGTTTAGCATCCAATCAAATCAACTAGATTAATGTCTAATCGTTTCAGTTTACTGTCCAATCAAATTAGCTAGTTTAATGTCTAATCATTTCAGTTTAGCGTCCAATCAAATCAACTAGATTAATGTCTAATCATTTCTGTTTACCGTCTAATCAAATCAACTAGTTTAATGTCTAATCATTTCAGTTTAGTGTCCAATCAAATCAACTAGTTTAATGTCTAATCATTTCAGTTTAGCATCTAATCAAATCAACTAGTGAATTAAACACTGTTTTTAGATAAACTGCACTCACATATGGTACATTTATGTTATAAGGTTTAATGAACACTTTATAAAGTGTTCTGATCTTTAAGTCATAATCGTACGCTAGAAAGTGTCACGTTTTGTCCACAAGTCATCGTAACAACGTGTGTATTGACGTATTAAATGGTATTATAACATTTATAACAGTTTGGGAATTTTGGGGTATTATGGATTTCACAGTGTTTTTATGGTCATTTGTGGCGTGAAAAAGAAATTAATTTAGAAATGTTTTTAAAAAGTTAAGATACATTTCTTATTTTAAGATAAATAATTGATAAGAAGAAATACATTTAATTAATAAATAACCAAATGAGCAGAATTTGTTCCAATTCCAGTCTTTCGAATAGAATTCAATATCGTTTCATATAATATATATATATTTATGTCTCTATGAGAAAGTGTTTTGTCGTCCATCATTCCTGGTCTCTGAGGGCAAATAAATTAAGGCTCCATGACTTTTTGATAGCCTACAAATTAAGTGTAAGATAAACGATTTGCGGCTCGGTTAGGAGAATTTGTTACAGCGGCGTACAGGAGAAATGTTTCCGCTCTCCATCTCGGACTTGAGATTGAGTGTTGAATTTTTAAACAGAGTGAAATTAGTATGCTTCCTGAACTGCGCCGGGGGCTCCAGGCTGCAGCGCTCGGCTGAAGCTCTGAGTAAAAAAAAAAAAAGAAAAGAATATTCAGGCGTCTGCGCATGTTTAGGTGTGAACCGGTGCTGAAAGTGCTGTGTGGATAACAGCTTTCCCTGCTGCAGGGGAACACAAACACCTCCCACATTCCTCATCCTGCTGGCGTGCGGCTCGGGAAGCGCAACCCGAGAGACCAACACCCCCGTCCCACGCCTCGCCCTCCTCCCGATCCGCTCGCTCGCTCCCGGCGTTCCGACACGACGCTCCGACTCGACGCTCCGACATGACGCTCCGACACGGCCCAGTTAAAGGCCTTCTGTTAGATTTTTATCATCAAAGGGAATTATTGACTGTAAATGGAAGCAGAAAGCTTTTCCCCTGGGCTTCATCTCTACTCTGTTTTAATCAGACCGCACTTCCTCAGTGCTGATGAAATGAGCTGCGGGAATGACGTGACCACTTTCAGCTCTTTCTCTCCTCTCTCTCTCTCTCTCTTTCTCTCTCCTTTCATTGTCTCTCTCTCTCTCTCCTACTGCTTTCTTTTCTATCCTCCTGTCTCTCTCTGTCTCTCTCTCTCTCTTTCTCTGTCTCTCTCTCTCTCTCTCTCTCTCTCTCTCTTTCTCTCTCCTTTCATTGTCTCTCTCTCTCTCTCCTACTGCTTTCTTTTCTATCCTCCTGTCTCTCTCTGTCTCTCTGTCTGACCACTTTCAGCTCTCTCTCTCATCTCTCTCTCTCTCTATCTCGCTCTCCTATTGTCTTCTTCTCTATCCTCCAGGCTCCTTTTCTATTCATCTGTCTCTCTCTGTCTCTCTCTGTGTCTCTCTTTCTCTCTCTCTCTCTCTCTCTCTCTGTCTCTCTCTCTCTCTCTCTCTCTCTCTCTCTCTCTCTCTCTCTCTCTCTCTCTCTCTCTCTCTCTCTCTCTCTCTCTCTCCCTCTCTCTCTCTCTCTCTCTCTCCCCTACTGCCTTCTTCTCTATCCTCCAGTCTCTTTTTGTATCCTCCTGTCTCTCTCTCTCTCTGTCTCTCTCTCTCTCTCTCTCTCTCTCTCTCTCTCTCTCTCTCTCTCTCTCTCTCTCTCTCTCTCTCTCTCTCCCCTACTGCCTTCTTCTCTATCCTCCAGTCTCTTTTTCTATTTTTTTGGTCTCTCTTTCTTTGTCTCTCTCTCTCTCCTACTGCCTTCTTTTTTATCCTCCTGTCATTTCTTTTCATCCTCCTGTCCCTCTTTGTCTCTTTTTCCATCCTCCTGTCTCTCTCTCACCTCATCTATTAGACCCGTTAGCTGTCTGTAAACCGAAAGAGGCTTCTGTTTGCCGCCTGCTTGCTGAAGGAGGCGAGTCGCCTGGTAACATGACGCTTCTTTTATTATCTGAATAAAGAGTCTATAAGGAATTGTATGTAGAAAAGGGACTGAGATAAAATCAAAGGTTATAATCATGTTATTATGCATTAGTATGAATAAACCTTTCACATGGTGTAACTGTAGAAGATCCGTGTGGCAAAGTTGATGTTCTGTCCGTTTGGCTAAACAGTGATTAGCTTTAGTCTCACCTGCAATACATACACACACACACACACACACACACACACACACACACACACACTCACACTCTCAGTGTTTATACTGGGGACAAATCGAAGTCACAGAAGTCTCTGAACTCTGAAAAGACAAATACATTGAACATTGTGTGATTAAGTGTTTAGCTGCAGTTAGCGAGCCGGTTTTTAATCAGAATCAGTAAGAACTTTATTGCAAATTGTGTTTTTAGTTAAAAGCAATTTGTTTTGGCAACAGAAGCTTCCAGTAATACATTTTTATGCAAGATAAATAAAATTAATTAATTAAATAAAATAATATAAAATGTTGCATTGCACATTTTTTTATTAAAAAATATGTTATGTAGATATTTTTAAAAAAAATTATATATTTTTTTATTTATATATTTATATTTATTTTAGTTTTGGATACTTATTTATAAAAAAAAATCATTTATGTAGCTCTATCATTAGAAAAACATCTACAGCTGCTACAGATGTGTATATGGTGGTGCATTAATTTACACACCTTCCAGCCAATCAGAATCCAGGATTCAGACAGATCCTGGTGTCTCTATACCACGTGTGGACACCTGATGCATGAGATTAGTATGTGCTTCTTTTTCATCGTCCCATTCCACATGTCTGTTAGAATAGGCTCCACTCTTCTGGGAAGATGTTCTACTAGATTTTGTGGAGATACATGCAGTGAGGGGAGGAAGCCTGGGGTGCAGTCAGCGTTCACATTCATCCCAAAGATCTCCAGATCTTCCACTCCAACCAATGTAAAGCAGATCTTCATGGAGCTGGTCTTTGTGCTCAGGGGTATTGTTGTGCAGGTGCTGGAACAGGTTTGGGTTGAAGTGAAGGGAGAATTTCATGCTACAACATCCAAAGGCATATATATATATATATATCAAGCGCAGTGATCATAGAAGCGTTTTAATTTTCTCGGACTTGGAGCAGCTTCAGTCTGACCGTCTGCATTATTGATCCATCAGTCAGCGTTGAGTTTCTTTTTGTCTCTGACCCTCAGGGGAATAAGACGATTTCAGTCGTCCTGTTTAACTGATCCGTCTGCCTTTATTCAGCATAACCTTGAAATGCGCCTGTCATCCGAACTGCCCCAGCTCATCTGCGCCAAGTGCAGGCGAATTTTTAACTTCTGCTCGGGATCTTTAGAGGCGCCGGCTGATGAACGAGATCGAATTTCACGCAATCTTTTTTTTTCTTCTTCTGGAAAAAATCATTTCATTTATTTTTTGCATGCTAGGATTCTGTTGCTAGCAAAAAAAAAACAAAAAACACAAAAACAGATGCACCTGTGTACCTTTTATGTGACGACCTTTAGACACTAAAGCGCACGGTTTGACTTTTCCGATTGTCAGAAAAAAAGATCATAAATAAATGCTAATTTCCTCGCTGCTGTTTTGTGTAGCTCTTTTTCGCTAATCTGGTGTTTTGAGCTGCTTTTAAATTTGCTGTTGGCTGCGACATGCACATCGTGTCTTTGATTTCTCTCTCTTTCATTCTGCGCTTCGTACACACACACACACACACACACACACATACACACACACCTGGCAGAAAGACTGAGAGATTTGCATCCTTTGTTTTACTCTGCCAGCTCGCCGTGCCGTGTCTCAAATGATTTCCCTTTAAGTCCAAACTTCTTCTCAGCAGCTTTGAGACGGTAAAAGCGTCAGGTGTAAAGACTTCCCACACAACAACAGCATGCAAACCCTGGTCACGAGGTCCAACAGCAGCTCTCACACTTTTATTAATAATTATTGAATTAATGCATGTTTCTATAGCAACAGGGATTTATACAGCTCCATATAAACATGAAGTAGATGGAAGAAGTCTCCAGTTCCAGAGCCAGTGCTCTAAATTACAGCATCGTCCTCAGAACAGAAAAATATGCCTTTTCTCCTGTTTTTTACGATATGTAAAAGAATCCATGAAGGATATTTCCTGGATATATATCTGTAGATTTCTTTTGTAATTTTCTTATTATCCGATTATCCGAATATGAAGACACGGCGCGCCTCGCTCGTTTTCCTCGCCGGTCTAAATGTGAATGTCAGTCGTCTGCAGCGTCGCGCTCCACACACACACATGGTGATTTATCTGTTGCCGGCGTTAACGTGATGGCAGACATGCCCTCGCTGTCCTCTTTGTCACGGCGCAGGCGGCGTCCCGGCGGGCGAGCAGCCTGTTCGGGGCCCGAGTCGTGCTGACGTGACCAACCAGGCAGAAAATCAGCAGTGGCACGGCCCAAATGCCCACTGACAGCTCTTCATGCTCCGCATCCCTCGTTCCGGCCGCTCGCTGCACCTCTGCACACTGTAGCTCGCCCATTTATCTCTCTCTCTCACACACACACACACACACACACACACACACACACACACACACACACACACAGTAACAAGCCTGTCCCACACTCCCTGTCACTTTTGCTGACTGATTGATTTATTAACGGAGGAGATTCATGTCCAGGCTGCTCCGTGTGTGTGTGTGTGTGTGTGTGTGTGTGTGTGTGCGTGTATAAACACATATCATTAGGCTTCATATAACATAACACATTATACAGCATAGTACACTGTATGGGTTTATAGTGTCAGGTTACATTAACCCTTTATAACCTTTCATAATGAGTGGCAACTTGGCAACACTGGGGCTTAAACCACTGACCTTCCAATCATTTACATTTATGGGATTTTGGCAGATATTTATCTCAGTTATACAATTAAGAGGGTTAAGGCCCTTGCTTAAGGGCCCAGCAGTGGCAGCTTGGTTGTGCTGGGATTTGAACTCATGACCTTCTGATCAAAAGTCCAATGCTGAGCTACCACTTCCCCACAATCAGAAACAGAGCCTTTAGCTAGATGTCATTATCCAGAGCAATTTACGGTGGTCTGGCTTATGCCACTGAGCAGTGGAGTTTTAAGGGCCTTGCTCAAGGGCCCAGAAGCAGCAGCACCATTTCAATCCTAAATCGAACATATTAACCGCTGAGCTACAACTCCCACTCCCAACTGCGGCAATCCTGAGCGACTTACAACTGAGCAGCCTCGCGGATTTGAACTCATGACTTCTCGAATCGAGGTTGCGAAGTCCTGACCATGAGCCACTTCCTGTTCAACTTATTCAACTTGTTTGAGTCTAATAACGACTAGAATATAAAAATAAATGGAGCGATTGTGATCTTGGAGCTGGGATTTACACCACTTTCGAAACAAAATTCATTAAATTGTCGGATCCTCGGAGGAGCCGAGGCGGAAAATTTAAAAAAGCATGTAAGCTCTTAAACAATGAAATATTTGCCTTCAAGTATGTAAATATTCGGGAAATTGCGATCGCGTCCGCGGCGTAAAATCCGTCCTGACAGTTTGTTTGTGTGAAATATAAACTCGTGGATGCGTTACGTTTCATCCTTTTCCTTCAAAGGGAGTCGAGTTTAGAATAGCAAGAAAGAAAATCGAAATAAAAAAACGACGGCGTCGTGGGAATGAAAAGACATCGAAGCAAACGCATGCACACGCGTAGCCACGTTGGTACGCACAAGCAGGTGTACGTATCTGTTCGCAGCTGCTGCTGCGGTGGTGGTAAAGCCATTGTTACTTAGGAAGAAGAGGCAAAACAACAAAGCAGGTGCTATCGCTCGCTCCCACGCAGTGCCTCTTCTCATTTGTTTGGCGCTTTATTTTCAGGAAGCTAATGCGATAAGAGCTCCAGCACGTGTCATACCGCATGCCTGAGTCACACAGATGTGGGAGAGAGAAAGAGAAAGAGAGAGAGAGAGAGAGAGCACTCATCCTAATTTCCTTTAGTGTCCACTTCTCGCAGTTATTCACTCAAGCCTGCAGAATTCTGCGCTATTGACGATAACGATGTGTTTTAGATGCTAAGCTGCTCTCGGGCTGCGTTTACTTTACAGCGTAAATCCAATCTACTGCCATTTTTCTTTCAAAAACGGATCTTTTCGATTAAGACTCTAGTTTTGATGGACACGAATCAGACCCTATTTACGAGGTGGTATCACAACGTTTCGAGACTAATGGTGATAACTGGTGCTGTTCTGACCATGTGCGTCACCACGTCTGCGTCACAAACATCCACTTAGAACAAACGTGAAATTCTGCGTGACACTGGGCAAATCTGCTGTTTGACATGATGCATGTCTTGCATGAGGTGTTTTGAGCTTCATCAAAAAACGATGCTCTGGAAAACGACAAGGGATCAGGAAGACCTTCAAAGAGCTCGATCTCCGAGAACCATTCAGCAACTTGTGCATGATGATCGTCGGAAAACAATCCGCAGGATCTCACTTCTCCGCCCTCACCCTACTCTCCAGATTTGGCTCCTGTTGACTCTGCCCTCCGCCCGAAGATGGCGATCCAACTCAAAAGTTTTGACACCGTTGCAGAGATCCGGCATGAATCGCAGAAGGTGTTTGAGACGTGTCAAGGAGAAGACTTTCAGAACACATTCCAGAACAATGCTGAGAGCACTCTATTGTTATGCAAGGAGACAATTTTAAAGGTAAAAGTGTGGAAACATAGATTTAAAAAAAATGGAGGTTTCTTCAAAACAAGAGGTTTCCAAAAAAACAGTTTATATTGAATGCTCGATAGCTACATTCCCATTTACACTTAAAGAATAATCGCTAAAAAAAATGATGCAGGAAACCTGAGGGGCAGGCGCAGGTAGCAGATGTTTCTGCTGAAACGTGGATGGTGCTCGGAATTGTGTCCAGCTGAAATGAAAGCCTGGAGCGTTCACTAGGGAGCGGTGTGTTGGTAAACAGGACATAGTGATGGATGATAGTGGAGTGCATCTATTAAACATTACAGAACAGAGCCACTTCCATACGATTGGGAGAAATGCTTTAAAACGGCGCTGGTAAATTGCGCTCCAACAAACAATGGATTCCTGCTAGTTTTAGCTTTCTGACGACGTCCTACATGAAATCTGCTTTTTATCATTTTACAGAATTGATTCCATATAAAATAAAAAGACATGGCATTGACGTGATTGTAGAATGATGCTCTGAAATATATGTTAGGAATCCAGGTGCATTCCTGCTTGCCGTAGGGATTCATTTCTTCTTGCTAAAAGAAAAAAGTCTAATCAAGGCCTTAAGAAAGAAATGAGATCTTCTTTAAAAAGCACCAGAATGTATGATTTGGCTTCATAGTCATCGAGTGTAGAAATCCAGCCACCACATTAATCATTTTTTTCCAGCAGAATTGTTACTGTTGCTGGGTAAAAAAGCTCAGCCGAATTCTGGTTATATGCCTTCGATATAGGAGGAAAAAAAACATAGGCAGGGTGAACTTTTTCAATAAATGAAAAATGTCAGTGTAAATCACTGCAAATGACTGTGTACAAGCGGAAAAGGCAGGAAATCTCCAGCGCCAGATTCAGCGAATAGGAAATGCACGCTAGATCATCAGCACTTGTGCTGTTCCAGAAACTTTCTTCGATCGAAGTTTAAAAGCAGGAACTAGATCCATTTTAAAATACGTTAGCATGCTTTTACGCCACCGTTGCTAGACTCTGATTGGTCAGGAGATGTTGATATATTTACTAAAGCAGCAACACCGACAGTTGTGTCATGTTTATATTAATGCGTCATGTTTTTGTTTCTATAGTAACAGATCCTTTACAGAATTTGCCTAATAATTGGCTAATCTGTTGATTTATTGAGGGAAATGTTTCTTGTTCTATACGTAATTAGCATTTCCGGAAGGAGTCTCCAGTGTCACGGCTTTCAATGATGGATGAGGGGTGAATCTGGTTACAGTCTGATATAAAAATGGCAACAACAAAAAAAACCTCGTCATGAACACTTCGCCGCATTCCTGCTGCTGGTGCACAGCTGTACAACTGTTGTCATGACAACCAATTTTCTCACAATTTGGCAACTCACCAATTCACACCCAGCTGCAGGGTGGCCGAGGTCGCAGGTTTCTAGACCAGATCAGGATCGTTTGGAAAACTAGATTGCAGGGAGTAATAGCGCTGGGTTAAAAATATACGTTCTTGTTTTCAAGCAAATAACTGAAATGAAAACTGACAGATAAAAATTTTCCAATATTTTAAACAAAATGAAAGTGTGAGTGCAGGCAATGTGGTGTTATAATTATTTTAAAATCGATATTCTTCATTCAAAGCTATTCATTTGCTAAATTAGCTGAGCTGGACATTTTGTTGGATCTTGGCAATCTTGTGGAGCAGCTAGCAAGCGATGAGACTAACGTTAGCATCGCTAAACACCAGAAGTTTTCCCAAAGAGCTTTACAGTGAATAGGGCAACGTGCTTCATAGAAACCTTCATGGATAAACAACACAATGTTCTTTGAGTGATAGATAATTTTAATCTGTGACTTAATACAAGGCTAGCTAATTAACTTTTAAACTTGCTAGCAAGCCAAATAGGATGGTTAGCTAATTATCGTACAAGACAGCTAGCTATTTTGATTCAAGCTAATGTAAAAGCATTTTGAAATTAAATTGGTTTATAAAAACCAAGATTGCTTATTAGCACAGAAGCTAGGATGCTAGTAATTTGGTAAACTGCAAAGCATGCAACACCATGTTGCGATTGTGCTTCTATAAGTTAGCAATTATTCTTAATTAATCATGAAACTCAAATTTCTGTAAAATCAATTCATGAGTCCAAGGAAAAAAAATCTGAAAAGTCAGGAATAATTTATGATTTTCAACTTGTCTGCTAGCAATGTTCAGTTTTACATCAGTAGCCAAATCCCACGTATTAAAATGGTTAAAGGTCACACACTCCTCAGCTCTCTAAAGCACTTTACCTGCGTCCGGAACGTCCCATTTGCCCCAGAGGCGTTTCTTTGACCCCTCTGTATTTATTCTCCAGTTCTTTCTCCCTGCAGTTGTTCGTCCACACATTCATCTTTTATTCATCCTGTAGACCACGTATTGTGCACCGTCATGTTCCCACAATCCATTGGAGTTTTGAAGAAATTGAATCATTCATCATAATATAACCTTAAGAAATGTGAAGGAGGGACAATGAAGGCAAACGATAATGGCCAATTACCCACCGACAGCAATCAGGAGCGCAGCGCAGAGCTGTAGAGGGGAATTAATGCTAACAGTGTGAATTGCTCTTGGGCGATGGAGTTAGCGAGGAGGAACGGGGCTAGCGCTTTAATTAAATTCTGGGGGAAAAAAATACCCTTCCCATCGAATCCCATTGCTTTTCGATATTGCCGAGTTTACCTCAGGGAAGTAAGAGCAACATTAGCAGTACTTGTTTCTTTCATATTGCTTACGCTTTCTGTGAAGCCCATCGAAATTCCAAAGATTTTAAAATGCAACCATGAGGCTTTATAGAAAATCGTTAACATTAGCAAACATTGTGCTAAAAAACATTTTTTAAATGATTGGTGATATTTTATAACTGTCTCTTATAATGCATTAACTGTTTATAAACATATAGCTATAAACCATTTATACTTATACTCAATTATACTTACTTAAAAAAAATGTATTACACTATCATGTTGTTATTAACTGTTATTAACGGCAATCTATATATACATTACAATTAATTACACATGTAATGCATAACAGCAATGTTTACTGTATATTATATTTATAAATCAGCTAGAGAATGCGTCATAATTAGTAGTTATAACGCATCATATCGCCTACACTTAGGAAACGTACAGCATCTATGCATCCATACCAGGTTATAATGCAATAATGCATTCACGTGGAATTATACACATGGGTGTACTTATGTAAAATAGTTTATAGGCATACTTTGCCATTTATATAAACTGTATAATGCATTTATAAATTGTGTATTATTAATAATAGTATAAATAATATAATACATCGTAAGGAGGGGCTATAACACATTATAGCATAGAATATATTTACATAACAGTTTCTAATGTATTATGGGGGAAATGTGTGCCATCTTACACTTTCAGTGTAGCATGATTCAGCAGGTTATTATGCTTCGTAATGCATTATGTATGGGTAGGCTGTGTTAGGAGACTATAGAAATGCATTATAACATGTTATGAATGTACTCATAAGACAGTATACGGTATGATCTTTGCTTTCAAGCTTTCCACTGCTGTAAGACTTCTTTGCTACCGGGAATGCAGTTACACGCGGAGCACTGCTTATAATGCATTATAATGCACTATGTAGTTCTTATATTGTTCATAACATGTGTAATGACTTAATGAATGAATGGATAATGTTATAAAACTCTGATGTATGAGCAAGACAGCCGTGCGTTGAATAATACATTGATAATGAATGGCCTATGAATGCATTATGACACCGTATGACCTTCATAGAAAGTGTTTCAGGAGTGAAGTGAAGGTCTGTATTGTTCCTTCTTTTAAAATAAATGGGCGCTCATGAGAGCTGGACCGGTTGTTGATAACGGGACACGGCGTCTATCTGTGAAAGAGGAGAGCAGTGTTTTTAGGGCAGTCATCACTCTTTCTGTGTGATTACGAAGCCTTTCATTTTTCTTTCTCCTTTTTTGTGTTGCGTACAGTCGAGGATTATTCACAGGAGATGAACGCTGTCTGCATAAAGAATGCGCCGCTTTCCGTCCAGCTGGCCGTGAAATAGTACGTGACAGTTATCTGGAAGCGGCATCGTGGAGCTGCCCGGGTTCTCGCGGTTACAGTGAGCTCATCAGTCAGCGACAGGCGTTTCAATCGGCCACGTCGCGTCACGTCACGTCACGTCACGTCGATCGCGTCACGCTCGCTCGCTCGCCTCACTTAAGACATGCGGAGGAATTCTGAAGTGTGAAATGCGATTCCTCTGCCCACAGGACACTTTAATAATGGATGATAACCGTGTAGCAGCGCCACATAGAATCACGCTTTTTATCCACGTCGCTTTATATGGATATTTTTTTTATCAAAATATAATTTTTATCCAATGTGTAAAAGTTCCCGAGCGAAGACGTTCACAGATACGCTACCTCAATAGTGATCAAATACAAGTTTTAAAGCTTGTGGTGTAGAAGCGATCATCATCTAATCCTGGACTAGTTGTTACACTATATGGGCAAGACTTTTCCACCCACACGTGGTTCTTCTCCAAACTTGTAGCACAAATTTAGAGGCACACAATAGTTTTGAACGTCTTTTGATGCTGTGGGATTTAAATTTGCCTTCACTTGCCTCTGTGCACAAAGCCATCTCCATGACGATCTGCTGTACATGGGTTAGTGTTAAAGATCTCCTGCTTTAGAGCTCTGACCTCAACCCTCGTGACCTACATCACTAACACCCTTTTGGCTGAATAAATCTCACTGAAATCTCCACAAGCAAACTCCAAAATCTTAACATCTTCCCAAGAAGAGTGGAAGTTAATATACCAGAAAATACAGACTCAAAGTTCAAAAGAAGCACATTCCAGTCTTATGCTCAGGTGTCCACAAACTTTTGTATGAATTTTGTTCTGTGCATAAGCTACGTAGCGCTAGTGCTAGTCTAAATGTTTGTGTGATAGTAATTGTCTAATATTTGACCATAGGGGTTGTGTTTTGTGTGTTAACTCACTCCCATTTCCCTGTTATGTTTATTTGTGGAAATATTTCTGAATTTCAAATGTGAAATCAGATCAGATTAGATCCGATCCGATCGTCGGTCTCGTCGTGACTTCCAAACCAGAGGCGTTAATCCAAAATGGAACAAACCTGCATGACCACACAATCACCGTTTCTCCTCACACACTGCCTTATAATAAATCACTTGGGGTTGTGTTGTGTGTTCTCCGTTTAAAGGAAACTAATTAGCTTCAAAGTGACTGCTAGCCTACGCAATACACAACTAAAGAACACAAACAATAAGCACACGCATGCACGGTACCTATATAAACATTTGTGTATGTATTTAGAGTCTCAGTATGAGGTGGGATTAAAAACTTTTGAGATTATTGGTGATAACTGGTGCTTTTCTGACCAAATCTGACACATGGCAATGACGCAACAAGGACATTTCCACTTTTCCACTTTCTGCTGTGCATGGGGACTCTCTTGAAGGTTATAATGCAGAAACGTAGATAAATAAGGTGCTTTCTTGTAAACGGAGCGAGACTCGAACCTTTTTTGGTATCACCATTGCTATGTGTGTTCTAGACAGCAACGGTTTGCTCTGGCCAATCAGAAACGAGAACTCATTGTGGATTTCAGTAGAACCTCTGCAGCATCTTTCTTATTGTTGCTGCCGCCGAGTCTAAGACCGCCGCGACACGTTTCAACATCGGCGTAGACTGTAACGATGCCCGTTATTGAATTTTTACGCCCGGGGCGGTGAGAAGACGAGCCTCAGAACCTCTCACTTTCACACACTCCTTCCTTTCACCAGCCAGACGAGACGCATGACCTGAATAATGTTGGTCATCCTGCTTGGAAGGATGGAGATGGATTTTCTGGAAGTGTGTGCATGTGCGTGCGTGTGTGCATGTGTGTGTGTGTGTGTGTGTGTGTGTGTGTGTGTGTGTGTGTGTGTGTGTGTGTGTGTGAACTAGGCTGAGCAAATCAAAATCCTGTCTCTGTTTTTCTCAGGCATGCCAGGTTAACTTTTATTCTCTGTCTGTTTGCTGCTACAATGTGCTCGGACATGTCTGATATTAGCTCCATGATGAACAACACACACACACACACACACACACACACACCTTCCCGAGCACCGCCACACTCGTGCAGGCGTGTCTTCATGTCGATAAAGCAGTGTCGTTCACATTTCTAGCTTCTTCAGATACGAAATGACACAAATCACCACAATTTCATTAGCTAGCGTGTTCACTTAGATGAGCGCCACAAACATGTTCTAGCATCTGTTTTAGCAGCTAGACAGGTTCCCAATCAAGTTTGCTAATGCTAACTACTGAATTTACAACACTGACGCGCTTCCTGAACTCTCCAACAACCGCTGTGTCATTTACTCCAGTAGGTAGACTTCTAAACGTCTCAGTGATGTCACTCCCAATACTATCACACTGAGCTATTTCACTAAGCTAATGCTAGGCTAATTAATACAGCAGTCTAGATAACTAGCATGTAAGCTAATGTTTGGTATAAATCAAACCACCGGATAAATAAGAAATCTTACGTAGAATTAGTGGGTATGAGGTAATGTTTGGGTTTATGCTGTCACTGTTAGCAAGCTACATAGTTAGCATTAGGTCCTACTGTTAGACTAGCACTGATAACATGCGGTCATGTGGTGCTGTTTTATTTTTATTTTTGTTGATATTATTCATTTATTATTTATTTTTGAAGATTAGGACAGACGGAAGCTGGTGAAAAGTAGTGTGTGTGTGTGTGTGTGTGTGTGTGTGTGTGTGTGTGTGTGTGTGTGTGTCATGTTTCTGTTCGTATCTTACAAGCAGCCCAAGCCCAGTTTCTGCTCAGATGTGTGTGAAGGCGCTGTTCCACTGACCTTCTCCCTGCATTAGTTCCTCCACCGGGAGCCGAACACACAACCCAGTCTCATTCTCATCCTATTTCAGGAGCTCCGTGTGTGTGTGTGTGTGTGTGTGTGTGTGTGTGTGTGTGTGTGTGTGTGAGGGAGATATGTGGAAAGAATAAAGGAAACAGGAGCGAATGTTCACACTCTCTGGTGAGAAGCAGGTTTAAATTCTGGATTAAAATACAGAAAAAGGTCTCGCAGGTATCCATGGCAACGATCCGAGGTCAGCTTTCATCCCTAACATTTAACTTTTACAACATTTCAATGCATAAATGAAAGAAAGAAAGAAAGAAAGAAAGAAAGAAAGAAAGAAAGAAAGAAAGAAAGAGGAGGAAAGGCTGAGTCCACTTTCTTCTCCTCCTGCTTTTCGTCCTACTTTTTCTCCTCTCCTGTTTTTACCTCCTGCTTTTCCTCCTAGTCCTCTCTCTTTTTTGCTCTTTCTTCTCCTCCTCCATTTTCTCCTCCTCCCCTTTCTCCTTCTCCTCCTCATTCTCCTCCTGCTCTTTCACCTCCTCCTTTTTCTCCTCCTGCTCCTTCACCTCAGCCTTTTTCTCCTCCTGCTGTTCCTGCTAATCCAGAGTTGTTCCCGCGGATGGTTTTCTCTTCATGGTCTGAGGCATGTAGACCAGACGTGCTGGTGCAGGGTGTACAGAGCCTCAGGATGAGGCCTTCGACACGCAGCATGTGCCGCATTAACGTTTCATGATTGATGCTGTTTTCTCCTCCAGCTGGAAAACTTCAAAGAAGTCGCGTTCGCTTTCTCAGACGATCCGCTGGAGGACCTCAGCAGAGCTTTTAAACCACAAACTCCTCCAGCAGACTCTTCCAGCAGAGTTTAATTATACAAATACAATACCATAGAACCTAATAATAATAATAATAATAATAAAAACTAAAAAGTAAATGAAAAATATTTTTATTGATGCAATAATTTTTTTGTATTTAAAAAATTAAAATAGTAGATTTTTTTTTGAAAAATGTATATGTTTATAAAAGTTCATAATAAATTATATAATTTATATGATAATTAAAAAAAATTAAACTGTGTAGTAAAGGAAAAAATTACATTTAACATTTTCTTAATTGCACACAATCATTTTTCAATAATTTTTTAATTTTTCTGGATTTTTTAAACATTTTTTATTACAGTTTGCTTTAATCAGTATTATTATATTCATATATTTTATATTTGCTGCTGAGAAACAGTTGACTGTATTTATACTCATGATAGATGTAGGTGTGTATGGTAAGAACTTTGAGCTGGTGATATTTTGGAGGTATCTCCCAGCCTTGCCAGTGTCCAGGGGTGGAACTTACTTCTGTATGCAGTGTTCATCTGGAAGTGAAACATCTGGTATTACAGATCCTCCTGTACTCGTGACCCGTTGGTGCTGTGTTAACGCAAAACAAACAAACAAAAAATCCCAGCGCAAACTTAATTCACTCGTGATCCCACGCTCGTCGTCTTAATGGAACATCTCCTCCAGCGCAGCCATTAAAGCTTCCCCCTGAACGCACTCCTTCAGCTTCACACCATTCGATCTGCTCAAATAAACATCTCTTATTCGTCTCCTTCAAGCTCGCGTCCTCGTTTAAAAGCTTATCGAGTTAAGATTTCCATTAGCAGGTTTGTTTCCAGCTAACAGGATAATTGATTAAAAGCATGTCTCTTCCTAATATAGACTTTTTTTTTTTTTGCTTTGAATGATACGACTTCGTCTTCTTTTAAAAAGAAAAAGTCTCTACTGCATTTCTCCTTCCGTCTGAATCACACCCTGGATGTATTCCTGAGCTCATCAGCATGCACAAAGGCAAAGACACACTTTGGCTTTTTAATTGTTTTGAAAGCTTTAGTGTTTTTCACTTGTCCAACCCAAAGTGACGCTAAAACACCTTTATGTGACGCAAATGAAGCATAATCACCTGGAAGTGCTTTTAGCGTAAAGAGTTCTTTCTCCTTTTTAATTTGTGCTTTTATAAAGATGTAAAATTTGGATCTTTTTAGTATTATTATAATTAAATCCTCAGTTTGTCGTTTTTACGATACGGCGAATTCTGATGGCAGGGGGAAGTCGGATCGAATCGAATTTTGTGTCTGATCTCTGCTCCAGGTGAAGGAAGAACGAACGAACGAACGAAGAAAGAAAGAAAGAAAAAAAGAAGGAAAGAAAGAAAGAAAGAAAGAAAGAAGCAAATAACAGGCAAGAAAGAAAGAAAGAAAGAAAGAAAGAAAGGAGCAAATAACAGACAAGAAAGAAAGAAAGAAAGAAAGAAAGAAAGAAAGAAAGAAAGAAAGAAAGAAGTAAAGTAAGAAGAAGAAAGAAAGAAAGTAAGAAAGAAAGGAGCAAATAACAGGCAAGAAAGAAAGAAAGAAAGAAAGAAAGAAAGAAAGAAAGAAAGAAAGAAAGAAAGAAAGGAGCAAATAACAGGCAAGAAAGAAAGAAAGAAAGAAAGAAAGAAAGAAAGAAAGAAAGAAAGAAAGAAAGGAGATTATATATTTATTTAACACTAGGGGGAGCTGAGGAGGTAGAAAAGGGGCGGGGCTTCTATTTAGGTTTCTATCTGTTTTTTTACAGGCCAGAATTTTGGAACGAAAACTTTCAGTTCTTCCGGCTGAGCAGATTTACTGTACAAAATCAATTTCTGCGATTTCTACACGGATTTCTAAATCACGCCTGAAATACAGATTATTACACATTTATTACACTTCAATTACAAACAGCATCTTTAATCATATTGTAATCAGCCACTGTGCTTTCAGCTCTTTTAGCCATTTTCTGCATCTGCCGCATATCAATGATGCATGTAAGTGTTCTGTAATGGCTCACTGTACTCGCTTCCCTCCTGCTGCCTTCTTTTTATTTCTTTATTTCTTTATTTGTCAGGGTCTTATATGAAAGTGTGTGAGATGGAGGATAGAAGTGAAGGATGGAGAGGCGAATAGAGGAGCCGCGAGCCCCGCGGCTGGGTAATGGCATTGTTACTGAATTGTTAGCGAGGCAGCCAGGCCAGATGTTCCACTTGACATGGTACTTGAGTGGAGAGTCGGTCGACCAGCTGTCGTCTTTTTCTCCTAGAGCACACGGCCTTTTTTGCGCCGAGCTTCACATAAGACAAAATAAACACTTCATAGCTGCTCGCTTGTTTTTCTCTCTCGTTCTCTCAGCTCGGGTCACCCTTCTCTCGGCGCCTTTGTTTTCATAGACGTTATTAGCATAACGCGGATTTTTGTACCGCATGAAACCCCCTCACGCTTATTTTCCTTTGAACTTCATTTTAGCCCCGATACCTTTTTTTTTCTCCCCTTCATGTAAAATTCATGATTGGAAAATACATCAAAACCTCAGCGTGCTATTCCCCGGACGGAGTTATATTTAAGGAGAACGGGTCGTGGAGATTCTCCACAGCCGCCTCTGGAGATTTTTCAAACCCGAGAATTACGGCTCCAGAGAACCGGGTGCAGGCATTATTCATGCTCAGGCTCCGATCGGAAGCGGTGCGAGGCGCAAAGGAGAGAAAAGACACCGGCGACTTAACGCCAGACTGAGCCGCAGAGTCTTTGGCCTACTTGTCTGAACTTGAGGACGTTTTAATGACATGTATTTTGTCCCTGAGAAAATCATCATCTTTATATCTCGCTGTGATTTGAGGTCGAGTGGAGACCAGACAGATCCAGAAAACTGAAGTATAAACACGATTTATTGTTAAATACCTGTTTTTTTATCTGACAATAAAACACACATAAGAAGTTGAAGGAGTGTGTAACGTGTGCGAGAAGAAAAATACGGCAAACGTCTGCCGTTGCAAAAATAGCACATAGGCTTTACAAGACTGCGGGGGGGAGGGGGAGTATTCGTTATCACACTATCTGTTTATGTAGCACATATGACGTATAAAAATAGCAGCGACCAGGATTAACCCCTGCTGTATTCCTCTACTTTATGATTTTATGAAGATCAAAAAACAGCAATACAGTTTCTGTTAATGAAGTAAGCGATGATAATCAAATAATGAGATTATCTTATCACTCCTACTCTTCGTAAAAATACCTTCAGACAGGTTTTTTTCCCCTGAAGCTGAAGGCTTTTAGTGCACACAGATACAGAATATCAGATACTTCGCCATGTACCTGAAGCTCACTTTTCTGCCCACAACCTTCAGAATCAAAGCAAGATTTCTTAATAACTTTTAAAAGGGATAATAAAATCATTAGTACGTGTTAAAGGGTGGTGTTTTTTATACCACACAATGAGCATTTCAGAGCTCAATATTATCCCACGTCTATAAAAATGTTTATCGGAATTCTTTCGAAAGCTTATTAAAGAATTTTTAGCATTTTGTGATGAATTTGTGTAAAAAAAAAAGCTGATTGTGGGCAGTTCTGGCATATGTTACATGCCTCAGCATAACAACCGATTAAAGAAGCAGTTCTGTATTTTTCAGCCTCCCCTGCTGTCTGTGAAATGAATTGCAATTTTTTTTTTTTCGCTTTGTTGACAATATGTGTATCTGATGCGTGTTTCCTGATCAGAAGATAAAAGTATCTCAAGCCATTGAGCCTTCAGCACTCTTCCTCAGGTGTATTTTCATTCCAAATGATTATCATGTCGAGATATCGCAAATGGTATCTTTAATGATAGTTTCTATCAGCAGCCAACCAACAAACCAACACACAAAGCATCTAAAAAGTTCTACATTACATCACAATACACCCTTCCTTCAAACGTTGTTTTCTTTATCCCACAGCTGGAACAACGTTCATTTTTGGAAAAGGTGGAGGTCTCATCGCCTTCAACTGGCCGGCTAACGAGCGGCCCAGCACGCGTATGGACCGTCTGACCGTGGGCTTCAGCACCTCTCTGAAGGATGGGATCCTGGTGCGGATCGACAGCGCCCCAGGCCTCGGAGACTACATCATGCTCCACATTGTGAGTCCTTTTCTCTTTTTTTTCCAGCGGTTTTAATAATGAATGCTCCTGGCTCGATCCTGAGCTCGGCTTACTGTCTGTGTGGAGTGTGATGTTCTCTCTGTTTTTTGGCTCCTCGGGTTTCCTCCCAGAAACACACAGGCAGGGGGATCGGTGCCAAAATTCCCAGCCTTTGTGAAAATGTGTGTGAAAGAGTGCGTACATTCACGTGATTTTCCTTCTCGTTCTCGGTGTAGGCTGCAGATGAATGACGGCTGTGAATATCAGTTGTTTCTGATAATCAGAAGTGAATGTTACAGTCACTATTGTTGCGTTACTCGTTAAGTGACAACTGAGGGTTAAAATCAGAGACCAAACAACGAGGCTTTGAAAATAAAATTCACTAAATATTTTATGGAAATTGACTAAAGATATGGGGCGGAGTTAGTATGGCTTATTTTATATAAAACATAGTCTATAGTGCTTTCTCACTCAATACACACACACACACACACACACATTATCTTTCTTTTAAAGCTATTACTACTAAATTCAGGGCGTTTCATTTAGAGAGGCCAAATTTGCTCCTGGACATGCATTTAGTCATTTGTGAAGCGTTCACATTGGACCTGCTAATAGCAGCAATTTGACTTGCATTTGAATGGTGCACTTACTCAAATCAAGGAAAAATAAAAGCTAAATAAAAAGCGCTAATGGCAGTAGAGAGGTTGACAGCTCCGAGAAACAACGACCGTGTATGGAATGTGTGTGTGTGTGTGTGTGTGTGTGTGTGTGTGTGTGTGTGTGTGTGATAGAGAGAAAAACGAGGCACCCTGGTGAAGTTGCTATAAGATCAAGTGTTGTTTTTTTATGGATCTCAGTGCTAATCTCTGATGAAAATGAAATCTGACGCTCGTTAATAGGCGCTCTTTTCTTTTCTTTTTTTCTTCTTTTCTTTTTTTAGAACATTTTTTTGCTTCCTTATTGTGCTGTAATTGTAATGAACATGAATGTTGATCTGATCGCAGTGACGTTAAGGTGAGGCGCATGATCATCATCTCTGACCTTCTCTGACTTTACCATGGCTCAATGGTTAAGACATTGGCCATTGGCTCCACAGGTCATGAGATTAAATCCCAGTCACACCGCATTCCTGGGCCCCTGAGCAAGGCCCCTAACCCCGTAGCTGCTTAGTTGTATGAATAAGAGAAATGTTAGTCGCTGGAGAGTTTTCAGAGCTCTTCTGTTCAAGCCTGGGGTGATCATGACCCCGTCTACGGTGAACCACTTGAAGCACTGCATATCAGGAACACTTCGACACTGGTTGTTTTGGAGATGTTTTGTTCCATGTGTTTAGCCATTGCAGTTTAGCTCCTCCCCTTGAACTTGCCCATTTTTCCTGCTTCCAACACATCGACTTTTTGGAACTGGAGCGTTCACTTGCAATCCCAGCCTTGTTCCAGGTGCCACTGTAATGAGATAATCAGTGTTATTTATTTCACCTGTCAACACTTTTAATGTTTTGGCTCCTCATTATATCTGTATTTTGTAATTTTTTGTGTATATTAGAACCTGTGATAAAACCGGAAGTGGCTGTTGTGAAAAATGCAGCCGTCATGACGGGATGGACGCCGGCGCGATAATTAACTCGCCGCTCTCGGAGACGAGAGAGACATTTTTAGACATTGTTTACCAGCAGGGGCTGCTTTAGCTCATGAATAATATATGGAGATAGTGAACTACCTTCAATACCCCCTCTCTCTTTCTCTCTCTCTCTCTCTCTCTCTCTCTCTCTCTCTCTCTCTCTCTTTTTTTCTCTCTCCCCCCCTTTCTCTCTCTCCTTCTATCTCTCTCTCCCTCTCTCTCTCTCTCTCTCTCGCTCCCTCCCTCCCTCTCT
>MU570271.1:4808490-4822503 GCA_024362625.1 Silurus asotus
TCTCTCTCTCTCTCTCTCTCTCTCTCTCTCTCTCTCTCTCTCTCTCTCTCTCTCCCTCTCTCTCTCTTCTCTCAGATATACTCTTTGGTTTACTAAAGGTCATAAACTGCTTTGGGGCTCAGGATTTTTCTTTCTCGTACTATAGATTCACAGTTCAATTAAAAGTAAACGTTGTATGGAACATCACAGCTTTATTTACTTCCATTCTGTAAACATAATCATTTATTCGTTTCAACAACCAACACACAGTAAATTGCTGCAGCACAGGAGGAATAAAGCATTTATTAATACAATACATTCCAAAAAAACACCCGGCTTTTCGATCCAAAGTTGGAAAAACACAATTGTATCGTATGTATGTATGTATGTATTTAGCAACATTAACTTGGAGACACAAACCTGTTCCAGCATGACGTTGCTCCTGTGCACAAAGCCGGCTTTACGAACATCTGCTTTCCATGGGCTGGAAGTGTAAGGAAGTTCTCTTGCTGTAGAACTCACGCATATTAAACGTGAACGCTGACTGCACAAAATCTCCACCAAAGCTAGTAGAACATCTTCTCAGAAGAGTGGAGCTTATTATGAGTAAATGGAGACTAAATGTGGGATGGGGTGTTCAAGCAGTCAGGTGTCCACAAGCTTGTGTTGATGTACAGAAGCGTAACAGCGATTAATATGGAACTGATTTCTTTCGCTCTCTGACCTCCGCTTTAATTTAACAAGAGCTCCACAGCACTACGTTGTTAAGATCTCAGATATCATGCTGGAGGCTTTACACTCTGCTGCAGAGCTGCATCGCATCCACACACACACACACACACACACACACACACACCTCATTCTGCCACTTTAGCTGTATCGAACACGCCGCAGGCCACGCGTTATTACCGCCGCTGCTCTGCTCGTTTGTGAGATCTGGAGCAGTGTTTTAGAGCACAGCGAATCCAGTTGGCCTTTTTTTGTTGTTGTTTTTTTTTTTTTTTTTTTTTACACACGATCGCTCGTCTCTGATGCCGCATTCGATTAGACGGAATTACCGCATTACCGAATGAGCTCTTTATTTTTAAAGAGATATGCTAAATCTTCTCCTTCCTTTTAAACCGGCGATAATTGGTGGAATAATGATCATGACGGTTTAAAGCTTAACGATGTTGTTGATGTTTTCCTCTAATAACCACGACGCGGCAGATGATCAATCAGATTAACGCCTCTATTTTTGTGCACATGCACGAGAAAGTTAGTAGAAATCTGGTGCTAATCTTATTTTTTTCTAATCGTTTAAATTCTTGCCAAAAAAAAAATAATTGTATTTTTCTAGAATTTGTGAAGAAAATCGTTTAAAGTCATGTACTAAATACTAAAACACAGCAGCCTGAATTATTTCCTGAGTAACACAATGAAAAAAAAGCTCAAAGTGGCAGCTGATGCACCATTAAACACGGAACATGGTGTAATTAACCAAAATAATGACGAATAAAATTATTTAAATCCCGCGCTCATCATTTCCAGCGATTATTTGAGATGATGAATTGACGCCACGCGGAAGACGGCGTTGGGAAAATGTCACCGCGCCGAATTAATCACGTTCCAAAGGAGATGATTTGATTGGATCTTGCATTCAAACCACGCCCACTTGTAGCAATCATGTCACTAAGGTACGGATGAAATAAAACGCCAATGCACACAGACAATGGGTAAATAAATACAGATATGAACGGTGTCATGAAGTGACACAGTCCCAATATGCTGGGATAATAACCTCCACACCACAAACAGATCAGAAGGTTGAAGGTCCAAGCACCAGTATTGCCAAGCAGCCACTGTTGGGCCCTTGAGCAAGTCCCTTAACCCTTCATGCTCCAGGGTGCTGTATAATGGCTGACCCTTTCTAACATCAATGGATTATGGGAAGAAAAATTGTTTATGTGCAGATAAGGTGTGTGTGTGTGTGTGTGTGTGTGTGTGGTGAAATAGAGAGTGTATGGAAAAAAGATCTCAAGTTGTAGATGTCTTTTTAGAGCCTATAGAAGCTTTTCATAAGCCAGACCTTTACTTCATCCTTAGTACCTGCCTGATCAGGACTGTGGGTTTGTTTGTTCGCATTTTGGAACGTTGCACCAAACGAATGCGTCAGAAAATATTAATTTAACTGCTTAACGCATTTCCAGTCGAGTTAAATCAGGAACGACATCGCGATCCTCTGACACTTCTTCTTTTGTACTTTTACCATCTTTAAAAACGAAGTGAACGTCGAGCTGAAAGCTTTAACGCCTCCATTAATAAAAACGAAATCTGCCTTCATTCAGCCTCCGTCCTCCCGACTAATCTTCCTTTTACTGTCATCAACCTGCCAGCTTGAGGCTATTTATTAATTAATTGTTCACTGATAAACTCCAAACTACAGTCACGTAAAAGCGACGAACATCTGTCCGCGGCGTAGCGCTTCCCTGCTCCCCCGCGAGGCGTTTAAAGCTACGTCATTAATGATGAGTGCATGTTTAAATGCACCATCTGTTTGTGGTCATACTTGCCAAGGATTCTCCCGACGTGCCGGGGAAAAGAGAGAGAGAGAGCGAGAGAGAGAGAGAGACTGCATGGAGGGGGCATGTTTGAAGGTGTGGTGGTGGTGGTGGTGGTGGTGGTGGGGGGGCTTATATATTCCTATTTACCCAGTCAGCACATTCACGTCCAGGATTTTCCAAGCGCTAATTGGAGAAAGTTTGGAGTAAAGAAAGTGAATTTTTGAATCTGGTCTTTAATGTATGAAAAGCACTCGTTTTGCAGAGCTGTCGATTTGTTGTAAGAATGCTCTCTAGTCATTAACAGCAAATGCCTTCATTCCTACTGCTGAACAGCAGGAGTTTAGTGTATAATTAGGGTAAAAAAAAAAACTAAATGGATCTACAAATTGCTTCCGCACAGCCGTAGTTTTTTTCCTCGCTCTCCTTTTCTTTTTGCATATCCATGGGCGGGCAGAATCTTTCAATTTCCTTTAAAGGTCCTGCGCACACCCTGCACCAAGAAGCACACATCTGATCGCCTACGACGCCGTTAACCACAGTGTTTCTCTTTCCGCAAACATACAATTACAGCAAAATGTGCAGGCGTGTTAAAGGTCCTGCTGCACATCCGGGGCTGGACTTTTAAAAATGGCTCGGAGCAGAAAGGCCAGGAGAGTCGTGTCAGATCTGCGCTCAAGGACCTGTTGAGCCAAATGCTATAAAGTGACCAAAACCAATGGTTCTCATTTATTTATTAACGAGAAGGGCCTTGCTAGAGGGCCCAATAGTGGCAGATTGGTGGTACTGAGATTTGTCCTTCTTATCCAGTGTCCAACGTCTTAGCTCCCACTTCCCAGGCTTCAAAGGGAGAATAGAAGCCACTGGAATATGTATGTGTGTGTGTGTGTGTGTGTGCGTGTGTGTGTGTGTGTGTGTGTGTGTGTGTATTATTATATGAAATATTAAGTATATACAAAATATATAAATGGACAAAAGCACAAGTATGTATGTGCTTCATTTCTGAACATTTCACTCCACATTAAATCTCCATTTGCTCTTAGAATAACCTCCACTCTTCCACTAGATGTTCCACTAGATTGTTTTTTGTGGAGATCTGCACTCATTGAGCTGCAAGGCTGTCAGTAAAGTCAGGTAGTGCTGTAGGTGAGGTGAGGAGGTCTGGGGTACAGTCAGTTTACATTCATTCTGTTAATTAAGATTGGAGCGCTAGGAGGAGATCTTTCACTCCAACCCATTTAAAGCAGATCTTCATGGATGCTGGAATTGGGTCTCCAAGTTCAAGTGAAGGAAGAAAACAGTTTTGGGATGCCCCCTATATGACTGGACAGATTGTACACTTTTATTGTATCGATTTGTTTCCATGTTTATTAAAATGATTGGATGAATATTTAGTTTTAATAAATCACTTTTAACAAAATACTGTAAAATATATTTCTCCAGTGCAGAACTGATGTGGAACATCAGTATAATGTAGAAGTATATTATAACTGAGAGCACATTAGATGTAACGTGAGCGTCGGTGCACATCAGCCCTCGTTCCTGTTACCGTCTCTGTTCATCTCGAGAACTTGCGCCAACCGTAAACCAAAGCCTCGTCGATGTTCAAGGATTCGGTGGCGCTCCTTAAACGAAGCTGACGTCTGAGGATTCATCTAAACGCTCTAATAGTTGCGACCTCATGAAAAGAATCCAGCATTTATCTCTCTTGCTTTTGGCTTATGAATCGATACGTCAGGGTTTAGCGTTACCCGCTAATGCTGTTTGAAAATCAAACCTCCGCATCACTGCGAGTCGCATCTGCTCCGATACGCTCGTAATCGCGTTCTCAGAGTTCACATACGAGGTAAATATAAAAACACACACACACACACACACACACACACACACACGCACACACGCACAGAGTCACGCAGCAGGGCGTAATTTCATAACCCAAATCAGGTTATTTGCAATCTTTCTCGTTCTCTCCACACTTAACAACATGAAAGAAATGGAGGTTGGAGACGGGACGGTTCTGGTTTCTCTGCCGGCGTGTGGCAGAGCGACAGGGCAGGACTCGCTGCAGGCTCCACGGTGGCGAGGCGACGGGATGTGAGTGCTGTAACCTAATCCCCTGGAGGTATTTTGGATCTGGAAGTTGATTTAAATTGGCCAGCGGTTGAAAGCATGAAAGATGAACGTGAGCCATTTTTGTAACAGAGTGCAATCTAAAAAAAAATAATAAAATAAATGGACCAAAAAAAAAAATCACACGGCCACAAAGGTCATCCTGACCAGAGCGCATCGATTCTCCAAGTTTAGGAATTTCAGCTGGTCCACGCTTCCGGATGGATTGGGGTTGAATTACAAGCCGATTGATCATCTTTTTTTTCCGGCTTGTTTTCCAATAACCTTGACGTTGATGGATAGACCGAGGCCTGTGCTTTATATGTTCGAGGCAGAAAACACTCCATGAGGTGCTGTTATCGGAAAACAATCAACGGCCACAAAACATCCTGGAGCGTTTTCTTTTTTTTCTTTTATAGAACAGCGACTTTGCATCGATCACGATTTATAATAAACATAACGTGATTTGCGTTTACGACATTTCAGACACCCTTATCCAGAGACTTACAACCGAGCAGGTGAGGGCTAGGGGCCTTGCTCGAGGGCCCGGCAGCTGTCGCTTGGTGGTGCTGAGATTGGAATTTTTGACCTTCTGATACAATACCTCGACGACTGAGCTACCACCTCTCATTTACAGATGCATTTGACTCCATAAGATCATTAATTGCTCCTTTTTGTGTTCTTTTTGCCGATGCACCGTACACTCCTCGTTCCTGAAGCAGAGCAGGTCTCCAGCTCTAAGTTCTTAGGCGTCTACTTAGGAGTCTCTAATAAACTACTGTGTCCTGGCACCAAAACACTTTGGTGCATCAATACTTTTTGACTTAATTAAACTTCCTGACCATCTCTATCACAGCAGACATCAGCAGCTCCACTGTGTGTGAACAGAAAGCCCTGAAAAAGGCATCACTGGGACCCAAATACCTGCAACTGAGCTCCTTCACCACAGCGTGATGTCTTTATAGAGCACACGATATCATCAGGGACCCCCAACATCCCAGTCCTAATCTGTACAACATCCCTCTTTCCAGAAGGATCAAGAAACATATGCACCAGACGAGGATCAGTTGCCTCTGTGCTTTTCTTCTTTTCTGTGTTTTTGGTGTTTTAAAGCCTAATTTTAACTCGTCTCTTATTTTTATCGGCGTCGCCTGACACTAAAACAAAGTGCGGCCGCTGCCACGTACATATATACTGTTTACTGAATAGTGCACCAGTACTATCAAACTTAATATGTCACAGCTTCAACTCTGACACTGGAGACTCCTTCCTTCCAAACAAATACACTTCCTATTCATGTCTCCATGGAAACGATTTGCGGCCGCAGTCCTGTCAGATTTTAATATCTGCGGTCGAAATCTATGAAAGCAAACTGAAGGCAGAATACACACACACACACACACACACACGCACACACACACGCACGCATGGCCACGTCTGTAAAAATCTCAAGTGCATTTTTCCGATGAGTTTATGTTCTTATTTTTCTTGTACTTGAGTTCTTTCCCTGCAGAAGCAATCACATTTAGTGGAAAAGCAGGCAGGAGGCGAGAGCGTTAGCTGTGTTAGCCGTGTGAGTCGATCGTGTTGCTCCGCATTCGGCTCACGGAGGCCGAGATGGTAATTGCATGTTCTGGTGGGGGAAAAAAAAATTGCAGTCTGTCTGCCTGCTTCCCTGCAATTCAGGAATCACGGAGTGTGAGCAGAAATCAGGCAGCAAATGTGTTCATTTGAAATGACCTCCTCTTTGAGCCGCGCTTTCAAATGGCTTAAGAGTGTGACTGTGTTACCCCGGGGCACCGAGAGCACGGAGAGACGCACTGCTGAAAATGATCAAACTCTCCCTCTATTCCTCTCCCTCTCTCTCTCTCTCTCTCTCTCTCTCTCACACACACACACACACTCTATGTTCCTGTTCCACACAGTGATGATTCACTACTCAAATTTCTGACCTCAGATGTAACTCCGGATTCTAAACAAATTACGTGAGAGTTATACAAACTGGGCCGTGTTTGTTAAAGGAGAGAAAAAAAAGGAAAAGAAAGAGGAAAGAATGAGAAAGGGACGGGAAGAAATTCACATTAAAAACACCAACGTGGTGATAAAAGAAAGGAAAATACGAAAGAAAAAGAAAGATGTATATTTTGGAGAGAGAGGATGGATGGGAGGGATGCATCTATTAGTAATTGGATAGATGGATAAAAGATGGACCGACGGATGAATAAATGTAAGGTAGAAGAACGTGAGAGGAAAAAAGGAAGAAAAATGCTGGCTGGAAAAGAAAGGAAGGAGTGGCGGAAAGAATGAAACAGAAAATGAAAGAAATGGTGAATATAAGGACATAAATTATGACAGGATCAGGGGGCTGGAAAAAAGAAAAGAACAAAAAAGTGAGAAAGAACGAAATGATCAAAGGAAGGGGAGAAGAGATAAAAAAGGGAAGGAATTGAAGGGTGGATTCTTGAGTAAATTGGTTGGTTTTTGGTGAAAATTGGTTGCACTAAAGTGTCTTTATAGCATTACAGAAAGAAGGATGGATGGATGAGTTGCTGATCAGGATCTCTGGTGTGTGTGTGTGTGTGTGTGTGTGTGTGTGTGTGTGTGTGTGTGTGTGTGTACTAAAAGTGTTCAACTGTTTAGTCTCAACTCACATTGCTGTTTTTATCTATATTTATTTGTAAGAAATTCATTTTCTAATGAAGTTTTATCACACACACAGAGCAAATCCTTTAATGTGTGTGTGTGTGTGTGTGTGTGTGTGTGTGTGTGTGTGTGTGTGTGTGTGTGTGTGTGTGTGTGTGTGTGTGTGTGTGTGTGTAAGATAAGAGTGAGTGTATGTGTGTGTGTGTGTGTGTGTGTGTGTGTGTGTGTGTGTGTGTCAGTAATCCAAAGCGATTGACACACAGGAAAACCGTGTGTTCTGTTGTTACTTTCTCTTCCTCTTCCTCCCCTCACTTTCCTTCTCTCATTTTTTCTTTTTTACTCTCTTTTTATTCTGTTTCTCTCTCTCTCTCTCTCTCTCTCTCCTTCACTTTTCCCCACAGCTTTTTTCTCTCTTCCCCTCTCTTTTTAAATCTATATTTCTCGATCCCCCCTCTCTCCCTCTATTCCATCTCTCTCTTCCTCACTTCCCCTGCTGTCTTTTTCTCACTTTACCTCCCTTTCTTTATATACGTCTTTCCCCCTCTCACCAGGAGTTAAAGCAGTAACCCACACTTCCTTCCTCCTATTTTTTTGTAAGATCTGCTGTATAAGAGCTTTAACAATCAGAGAGCTCAGACGGGGCTCACGCTGGTTCGAGCAGAGCAGCTGATTGGTGGAGTGCCTGATGGATTAGTGCTGCCATTAAATAATCAAAGCGGGCTTTAAAGCAGCTGAAGTGCAGCCCTGACGCAGGGGAAATTGAGATAACCGCTGCTGAGGGGAGGAAAAAAAGATATATAAAATAAAAAGGCAGCGCGAGTGCTCAGTGGGGAAAAAGTCATGCTAACAGCACGCTGTGATGTTTCTAAATACGTCCTGACTTCCATCTCGCTATTGTTCTAATGCGTGTTATCAGGTGTTCTGATGGATTTAAGTGTTCGGGGAACCAAACTGCCTGAAATTCACAGCAGGAAGTGCAAAAACTGTGTGACTTTTCCATGGACACTGTAAAATTGTTCACATGCAATGCAAAGTAAAACTTTTGAAAAGACACTATAATGTAAACTTCTGAATAGACACTATGAAGTAAACTTCTTAATAAACACTATAATGTAAACTTCTGAATAGACACTATAATGTAAACTTCTGAATAGACACTATAAAGTAAACTTCTTAATAAACACTATAATGTAAACTTCTGAATAGACACTATAAAGTAAACTTCTGAATAGACACTGTAAAGTAGACTTCTGAATAGACACTATAATGTAAACTTCTGAATAGACACTATAATGTAAACTTCTGAATAGACACTGTAAAATAGACTTCTGAATAGACACTTTAATGTAAACTTCTGAATAGACACTATAATGTAAACTTCTGAATAAACACTATAAAGTAAACTTCTGAATAGACACTATAAAGTAAACTTCTGAATAGAAACTATAAAGTAAACTTCTGAATAGACACTATAAAGTAAACTTCTGAATAGACACTATAAAGTAAACTTCTGAATAGACACTATAAAGTAAAATTCTGAATAGACACTATAATGTAAACTTCTGAATATACACTATAAAGTAAACTTCTGAATAGACACTGTAAAGTAAACTTCTGAATAGACACTGTAAAGTAAACTTCTGAATAGACACTATAAAGGAAACATCTGAATAGACACTATAAAGTAAACTTCTGAATAGACACTATAAAGTAAAATTCTGAATATACACTACAATGTAAACTTCTGAATAGACACTGTAAAGTAAACTTCTGAATAGACACTATAATGTAAACTTCTGAATAGACACTATAAAGTAAACTTCTGAATAGACACTATAATGTAAACTTCTGAATAGAAACTATAATGTAAACTTCTAAATAGACATTGTAAAGTAAACTTCTGAATAGACACTATAATGTAAACTTCTGAATAGACACTATAATGTAAATTTCTAAATAGACACTGTAAAGTAAATGTCTCCATTAGCAATGTAAAGTAAAGTTCTGAATAGATGCTGTAAAGTAAATGTTTCTATGGACATTGTAAAGCAAACTTCTCCATGATCCCTGGTTTATGGAACTAACAGTGGTCTGGATGCTTTGTTCTGTCTGAAGGTGTAAATTAGGTTTGTCTGTTTATAATTATTGTTGGTTGCATCACCTGACCTTATAACTGAGCTGTGGAGGATTCAGAAGTGTGTGAGGTGGTGCAGTGGTCTGGTGAACAGTTTCTTACCCTGTTTAACATGAGGATATAACAAAGAAAGTGTTAATGAAACTACACGTTGACATCATTAATACATTTCCCTGCATATTACAGAGTTAGGAAGTGTTGCTCATGCAGTTCCGAGTGCCTCTGAGAGAAAAATCCGTCTTTCTCAGACCGATATCTGAACCGGAGAGATTTTATTGAAGGACACGGACCCTGGAGAGCTCTTATTCACACTCACTTTTTTCTCTGGGACAACGGCAGCAAATCTCTCTGCGGCGTTTGCTCTGAGAGGCAGACAGGTAGGTAATTGCGTGTGCTGCCTCGCTCATTGATTTCCAGGCAGCTCTCAGTGAGCAGGCGTTCCAGCCCGGATTCCAGGTTGTTCCGACCTGTGAATCGGTTGTACTGCAAAATCTTATCTTCCTGACGCATTGTGTGAGATGCAGCCACTTTAAACCGAGGAGACAGAAGCTGTTAGAGAGACGTCCAACTCGCAGGAGCTTCAGAGCAGAAAGCAGAAACCTATCAGCAACTCTGAAGCTCCTGCAAGTTGGACGTCTCTCTAACAGCTTCAGAGTTGCTGATAGGTTTCTGCTTTCTGCTCTAAACTCTGAGGTTCAGGGGGATCGAGGCAGAGCTTTAACCGATAGCGAGTCCTGCAAAAGAGAGAAGCTGTAAGGAAACTTGGTACTAATATAATTGTGATGTAACAAGTATGATCTGTTTTTCCTTTTTGAAGAGATCAAAGGGGGCAGTGTGTGATGTCACAGTACGCTCAACACTCAGCCAATCGCGGCCTTTCACACAGAAAAACTGCATATCAATACAACGCTTTCGCAAGTAATAAACGAATCAAAACGCTGTGATGTGAGCCGCCATATTGTTTTGACATCAAGGAAGATGTTGGTGACCTTAAATTAAATGATTTTCCATATCAGAGGTTGGGTTTTTATAGAATTAAGAGTTTCACCATAAAATCTGTCTCATTCTGAAATATGACTCCTGTTAGCATGTTTGCTATCAGTCTGTATTTACGTGCTAATTAATGATCAGTGATCAGTGTTCCTACTTTTGGATGGAGTTCTCTTCAATTGGAGACACTCTGTGCAGCTGGGGGTGGTCCCACACCAACAAAATTAGATTAGATTGAACTTTATTGTCAATGTGCAAGGTACATGTACAGAGCGACGAGCAATGATGAACTGTAATGAATGGACATTCAGTGTTGAAGATGAGGATTGGTTCCTTATCTTCTCAAGTCTTAAGTTTCTCTTAAGGTTTATGGCAGAGTTTTTTCTTCCCCACAGTTATCTTCCTCACTTATTAGGTATAGAATTATTATTATTTTAAGTTGCTAACACTCTTTTATAACAACTTTATCTCTGTAAAGCTTGTTTGAGACAATTTTCATTGTTAAAAACAGCTAAACAAATGCAGATAAAATTCAATTGAATTGTGTGTAACTGGTTTGGGAAGCGTAGATCCTGGTGACTTCTGGGCCCTTGAGGGAGGTCCTTAATCATCAATTGCTCAGCTTTATAGTAAGTGAGATTGTGCTTTGCTCTGGATGAGGGCATCTACAGAATAGTGATTATTTGAAGCATGAACTCTGCAGTAATTGATGTTCTGAAGGATGAATGAAAATCTTTTTCATTAAACTCTACACCATCACACTTTTCCCGTGACAGCAGCGTTCTATATTGAACGTCCAAAAATAGACTTTCCTTAGCAGTTTGTCTTGACATTTGCAACTTGTAGACCGTGCTGTTCTTGCTATTGCTCGGGCACTCCCTCGCCGTCGCTTCATCACCTTCATTTTAAGTGTTTAAACGCAGCCTTGAGTGATAAAAGGTGCTCTTAGCAAAGCTAGCAAAGCCCGGAGTGGATCAGCGCTATAATTAGCCACAGAGACACTTCTGTAATTGCAGCACGGAGCTGTCGAGCTGTCCCACTACACCACCGAACTGTCTGTTTGTGTCTCCCGACGTTGTGTTTGCTTTATCCGTCGCTCGTCTCGCCTTGATTGGCAGGCGGCGTTGTTCGCGCTTTGTTTGGTGGAGTGAAAACAGACGGTGGTGTTTGATTGCGTTTGACTCCAGCTCACAGCAGACCTCCACCACCTCACTCAGACGTGAAGTGCAATCCGATTATTCCGGCGAGATCCCTGCATCCCTGCCAATCGCTCACTCTCCTATTGATCGCTGCGTTCGCAAGCTGCACCCATGCAAAAAAATAAATAAATGAATACCAGCTTTGCATGACGTCTGGTGATGTTCGGAGCGAGCGGATTTGGCGCCAGTCTTGCCGCCAGTCAAGAAAACTAAAAAGTTGAAAAGACAGAGAGGTGTAAATGAGCACTGGCAAAAAGAGAAGTGGAGAAAAATCACAAAAGTCAAACTCGTCACAAAACATCGGACGACCCGCCCTGATCTTACACTACATGTGAACTTTTAATCCGTAATGAATAATTCATGCTTAACAAGTTGTTTCATGTTTTTAATGCAGTGAGATGATTAAAATGGAACATTTCTGCACCTTTACCATTTCGAAAAAAAGCTGGACTCGAATCTATGAATAATCATGGATATGCAAATTAGCCACTGCTCCGAATTCCGTTCTCAACGTAGCTAGCTCGGAATTTTTACATATTAGCACAAGTTAATTGATGGATGGAAGGATGAATAAAGACAGACAGATGGATCAACAGATGGATGAACAATGGATGATTGAACATTTGAGTGGATGATGGATGGATGGATGGATGGATGGATGGCTGGATGGATAGATAGATAGATAGATAGATAGATAGATAGATAGATAGATAGATAGATAGATAGATAGATGAAAAGACAGACAGATTGATCAACAGATGGATAATGGATGATTGATTATTTGAGTGGATGATGGATGGATGGATGGCTGGATGGATAGCTGGATGGATGGATAAGTAAATGGATGGATGGATAAGTGAGTGGATGGATGAATGGACAGACAGATGGATCAATGGATTGAAGGATGGATGATTAATTATGAGTGGATGATCGATGGATGGATAAATGGATGATTAAATAAGTGGGTCAATGGAATTTGTTTAATAAATGAGTGAATGGAAGAATATATGTGAATATATGTGATAGACAGACCGAGAGATGGATAGGTGGATACGAATAAGGGATGATAGTAGATGAATGAGTGAGTGATAGATGGATAGATGAGCAAACGGATAAATTAATTAAATCATGTAAATGGATAGATGGTAATTTGTTAATTAACCAATGAATGGGTAAGTGAATGAATAAGTGAGTGGAGGAATGAATAAATAGCGTGAATCTATGAATGGATGGATGCAAAAGCGAATGTATGAATGAATGAATGAATAAATGGGTTGGATGAAAGAGTGAATTTTATATAATAATATATAATAAATGAATGAATCCCCCTTGATCTTTGCAGCAACACATTCTTGCCATTTGTTGGTTGCTGTTTTACTGTTGAATCCTCAGTTTTTTATCCTCAGTTTTATTACAAAAGTTGAGGAAATATTTTGATTTGGTTGATGATCCAAGTTTTCTGATGATTCTGACCAGTGTTTCTGTTTGTAGTTGATAAAACGTAATAAAACGTAGATGTTGTGATGATGGCTCGTCCTTATAAAGACATTTATGTGTTGTCACGTCATGCTGCCTTTTTTTCCCGCGCTGCTCGTCTCTTAACAAAACGTAGTATGGATTTATTTACCTTCGAAAGATGTTTCCTCGAGGCTTTTCCTGCTCTCAGTGTGCAGAAACAGGAGGAGATGTATGTAATGTTGGCGTGTGCTCTAATAGAGCTTTCTTGTGTTTGTTTTTTTGTTCGGAAATATCGAATTCTTCCTTGAACGGCATTCAGCGGGAAAATCTCCACCGTTACGCGCTTTCTATCCGAAAAATAAAATAAAAACGCAATAGATTTTCTTCTGCTGTCAGCAAAGTTAGTGCATGCTGCGCCTCTCTGCCTTCGTGTCGTTCTGCCTCTTTCTTTTCTATTTTTTTTCTACCTCCTTGGTAAGAATGTCGATGTAGCAAGTTCCAGCCAGATTAAATGTTGCCTAGCAGCTGCCGCTGTTTTGTAGACCCAACAGCCTTGGCAAGCGAATCAGCAGCTCTCCGTGAATTAAAGAGCTCTTTCTGCCTCATCGCCACGTTTGATATCTCCATAAGCTACTCTGGAGACTCACCAGCTCTTCGGCACAGATGCTCACACACACACACACACACACACACACACTTAGCTGTTGGACGCTCTTTTAAAAACAGTGCTTTTATCACTTTCCTGTCAACGCCTAACTGTGTGCCATCACACTCATAAACGATTATAACGGCTTTCATAAACATCATCAAGTCGACTTTGGTCAGTTATGGCAGGTTCATGAAAGTCAAGTGACAAGCCGACATTCATATCACACACACACACACACACACACACACACACACACACACACACACACACACACATACACACACACACACACACACACACACACAGACATTA
>MU570271.1:4823280-4858280 GCA_024362625.1 Silurus asotus
TAATAATAATAATAATAATAATAATAATAATAATAATAATAATAATAATAATAATAATAATAATAATAATAATAATAATAATAATAATAATAATAATAATAATAATAATAATAATAATAATAATAATAATAATAATAATAATAATAATAATAATAATAATAATAATAATAATAATAATAATAATAATAATAATAATAATAATAATAATAATAATAATAATAATAATAATAATAATAATAATAATAATAATAATAATAATAATAATAATAATAATAATAATAATAATAATAATAATAATAATAATAATAATAATAATAATAATAATAATAATAATAATAATAATAATAATAATAATAATAATAATAATAATAATAATAATAATAATAATAATAATAATAATAATAATAATAATAATAATAATAATAATAATAATAATAATAATAATAATAATAATAATAATAATAATAATAATAATAATAATAATAATAATAATAATAATAATAATAATAATAATAATAATAATAATAATAATAATAATAATAATAATAATAATAATTATACGAGAAATCTAATATTTAGCACGATTGTTTATTTATGTGTTAATATTGAGTGTAGGAATTCAGAGCAGCTAGCGTGTTGGAATAAATTTGTGTGGAGGTGTGTGTGTGTGTGTGTGTGTGTGTGTGTGTGTCTGTGTGTGTGTGTGTGTGTCATTGCGAGTGGATGATGAACACTTGTGAACGTGTGTATGAGTGTGTGTAAATGTGACAGTAGTGAGAACACTGTCATACTGAACTCCAATATTTTTTCTAAACTGCTCGGATAAATCCATACTTGAGGTCTATACTGAACCCCACGCGGAGAAGAAGCGTCTCTATTAACGTTTAGAGTAATAAATAGTTGCTTGTGTGTGTGTGTGTGTGTGTGTGTGTGTGTGTGTGTGTGTGTGTGTGTGTGTGTGTGTCGGAGGCTTCAGTTTAACACAAAGCTAAGAATTGACTTTTATCTGACCTCTGCTTTGTTATTGATGAAACAATCAGCTGGGAAATAATGTGAGCAACGCTGCTGAGGGTTTTCTTATCATCTGAGTGCACACCTCTCTCTCTCTCACACACACACACACACACACACACACACACACACACACACACACACACACTGCTTCTTCTTCTTTATCCTCTGATCAGTGTGTGTGCAGGAGGTGATACTGAGAGTAGTACAGAGCTTCTCCTTGCTGCATTTATCCTCCTCCTGATGCTCCTCAGGTCACCTCCATATTGACCTGATAATCTAAACATTTCACTTTACACTCCTTTATACACTTTTATACTCCTTCATACACCTTTACACCTCTTTATACTCCTTTATACACACTTGTACACCTTTAAACTCCGTTATACACCTTTAAACTTCTTTATACACTTTTACACACCATAATATACCTTTATACACCTTTATTCATCATTACATAACTTGTTACATCTATACACACAATTACCTACTTTGATGCACCTTTACACGCCTTTACTCACCTCTATATAGCTTTACACACCACTACACACCTTTACACGCCTTTACTCACCTCTATATAGCTTTACACACCACTACACACCTTTACACATCATTACTGACCTCTACACAACTTTACACACCATTACCTACCTTGATACACTTTTACACAGCTGTACCCCCCACTGTATCACTTTATACCCCTTTGCACACCTCTAAATCTCTTTATACCACGTTACACACCACTACCCACATCTATATGGCTTTACACGCTATTACAGACCTTAATACACCTTTACACACTGTTATATATCAATTTATCAGCACAATCAAGCGTTCTTATTTAACTTTCAACACTGTGTCTGTTATTACGTATTATAATAATTAGAAGAAGAAGAAAATAATTCAAATAATACAATAAGAATTATTAATAAATAGTATATAAACAATAAAAAATCGAATTAAATAATAAATCACGAAACAGTACAATAAATTGATATAACATACAAAATGATGAGATTATTTTTTTGTCTAGACATGTAGTCTGGTGAATAAATTCTGCGTCCTATATCATGTTAAAGGCTAAATCTATACAGCGAAAGAAAGGAAGAAAAAGGAAAGCAGGTACAGGCAGATAGTCATGTATTAAAATCTCCCAGATGTTAATTTTCTATAAACTTGATGTCACAGAATTTTGTGCAGACTAAAGCGAGCCTTTGGGGAAACGTGTATATCCTCCAACCACATGAAATATTTACTCCAGCCCTCAGCGTGTGATATTCAATATACGGCACTTTTAACCCGACGCTTCCTTTCATGCATCACTTGCCAACAGCGTTTTCTTTCCCACAAGCTCTCTGTCTCTTCGGCGCTCGGGTGATATTAGAAATGGGATGAGGAACGAGCGAGTGGCACTTAAAGCGAACGCTGCGAGATGTAAAAACAGCGTTTCTGTGATCAAAAAGTTATGCAGTCGTTCGAGGCCGATTCCAGCGAAATGACACTTCACTCCGAGCGTAAAATGGGGAGGAGATGTCGGCTCGAGCCGATTTCACATCTCTTCCCTGTAGCATCTTTTGTATTTGCAGCCATTCTGTTCTGTTAAATATTTTATTGTCCTACGTTGTGCTTTCAGGAAATAATGTGTTTTTGTGACATTTGTAATACGTGTCCGTGACCTTTATAAATGGCCTCGATTTACATGTTACAAGTCAAAACTGCGACAGAAACGCATTGAAGTAAAATACTGATCATTAAACGTTCCACTAAAACCAACATCTGGAGTAAAAATGCAGCATGACATCATTACAACCCCTTCACACAGAATGTACCAGACATCCTGAATAAGAAAACTAGGGGCTATTCATTATAATAATAATAATTATTACTATTATTATTATTATTATTATTGTTATGGAAAAGAAGCGAGAAACAAAAGCGGGCCCGACATCCAGATGAACTTGAAAGGGCCAGCCCAGATTTCCATCCCAGAGAAGTGGCATGATAAATGCGGCAAGCGCTGATAAACATCTCCCCTGATGCTATTCATCACCTGGCATCATTTTCCCATGCTGCTGCTGCTAAGAACAATGCCAAAACTGCTTTAACATAACCATAAAATATGTCTGAACAACCTAAAATGCTCGCATGGGGACAGGTATGTGTCAGAAATAAAAAAAAATGGGGGGTTGATCATACTAACCAGATCGAAGAGTTAAAGCATGTTTTTTTCTTTAATGACTGTTGAAGCCGGAGGATTATCACACTGATATCACACTGATATCACACTAAGATTGCAGTGGCATCACACTGGAAATGAAAATGCTATCATACTGCCATCTTACTGCCGTTGCACTGGCAAAGCAGTGGCATCACACTGGCATCGCACTGACAAAGCAGTGGAATAAAAATGACACTACGGTGGCATCTCACTGGCATTGTACTGACATTGCACTGACAAAGCAGTGGCATCACACTGCTATCTCACTGATATAGCACTAGCATTGCACTGACAAATCAGTGGAATAAAAATGACACTAAGGTGGCATCACACTGCCATCTCACTGACATTGCACTGGCACTGCACTCGCAAAGCAGTGGCATCACACAGCCATCTCACTGCCATTGCACTGGCACCGCATTGACAGAGCAGTGGAATAGAAATCACACTACGGTGGCATCACACTGGCATCTCACTGACATTGCAGTGGCATCACACTGGCATCACACAGTCATCACACTGGTTTTACACTGACAAGGGTATTTTGTTTTTATGAATAACTTTATAAACCCGCCTGATTCATTTTGTTTACGTTCCCCGAGAAGAACGTGGTCTCATTCCCTGGTTCCAATGAACCAATCAGCTCATTTTTCATTTCACAGAATCACCTGTAGCAAAAAACTAACAAAATAAATAAATGCAGCTTCTCCGGTCTGGACGAGGAAACGGCGCGTGTTTGAGTTGACAAATGAAGCTTCTTTATCGCTCAGTTTTAAGGCGATTGATTTTGATCGATGAGCTCGGGGAAGGTCTGATGAATTCTTTTCATTAAGGGCGCCACTTTATCACGATCAGAGAGCTCCGATGCAAATGCCTGGAAGATCCAAAATATCCCGAGCTGAAGCAAGGGTGATGGATTAGAGATTGTATTTAAATGAATAATAAACGTTGCACAGAAATAAAACGATGCGAGCTCGGGTCAGTGCCGGAACGAGTCTCCAGTCCAGTCCTTACTCGTGATTTTGTCTCTTTTTCAGGAGCAAGGAAAAATCGGCGTGACGTTCAACATCGGGAGCATGGACATCCTGGTGCAGGAGAGCAGCATGCCCGTGAACGACGGCAAGTACCACGTGGTGCGGTTCACGAGAAACGGGGGCAACGCCACACTTCAGGTGGACAACTGGGCCATTAATGAGCACTTCCCCTCAGGTAGGCGCTCTCGTCCACCTTCTGTGACCTTTACTTCAGGAGATCAGGGAGATGTGTGGACAGGAGGCAGAAAAGGACAGCAACTGCTTTTGCTCTATTTCCAAAGTCACTCTGTTTGACCTGCATATATATGTGTGTGTGTGTGTGTGTGTGTGTGTGTGTGTGTGGTGTGTGTGTGTGTGTGTGTGTGTGTGTGTGTGTGTGTGTGTGTGTGTGTGTGCGTGTCACTTTTTTTCCCTCTTTATTTTCGTCTTTTTTTCTTTTTTCCCCTCAGTCACTCACTGACACTGTGCCTGTGCTTTGCACATTAAAAGCAGCAAAAAACATTTATATGCATTTAAATACAAAAGCAAACAAACCTTTTATCTCGAACCGAAAGCGTTTTAACAGCCCACGTCACGTCTCTCAAAACTCCAGCTTCTAACCACGCACACGAGGTGATGGACCCGGGTTTACCTTGTAGCTGCGCTAACCAGGTTGTGTAAATACTCACAAATTAATCTCCTATCAAGGAGCAAATATCTCCTCAATAATCCCTGTACCGTTACATAAATACCAATAAATAACTCGTATTATAACATACCGTGGCTGTGGAATGTGTGGAAACACCAGAAATGTTATGGTGTTTGAGAGACCCATGCACGTTCCTCCAGTTTCTATGCAAGAAACTCGGCAACTAATCTAGAAATGTCCAGATGTTCCACTTTATTTTCCTCCCTCAGCAAGAAGAACAGCTTCACACGCTCTCAGGATCTGAACTGTTCATTTCTCCGAACCTTCAGCTGGAACACTTTCCATTTTCCTTGTTGTGATGCAGTTAATCCCAGAGCAGTTCAGTAGGATTCAGGTGCGTTGACTGGTCAGGTGGTTCCATGATAAACACTCCAGATGACTGTTTGCTCTCTAAATAACATTAATAGTGCTGACTCAGTAGTTTTGTTTACACTTGTGGTGAAGGTAGGGATCCTGCAGGCTGCCAGCTTCTAAACAGGCGTCTGATGATTGATAAATAAAGTATTTGATTGTTGAATATTGCACCCTAATTGAAGTAGCTGTTTAGTAGGATCATGATTTTGCACACGACTGCATGACACACAATATATTATTACAGTATATTTATAATTAACATTTAAATTAGTTGCTATAAATGCAGGTGCCTTCAGTCGGGAAGGTTTGGTAGGAAATGTTGCTTCCTTGTGAAAGTATTTGTAAGTATTCAGGATCAGGATCAGGATCAGGATCAGGTGTGTGACACCGACTTCGCCCTTTTCTGTCATCGTCCAAACTTTATAATTGATAAAAATAAATGAACGTCACTCCGGGGCGGGGTGAGGGTGGGGGTGGAGGGGGGAGGGAGGATTGAAACGATGCGCTCTCCTCACAGCGGCAGTAAATGACTCGGTCCCTTCTTTATTACTTCATTGTTGTCTGCTCTTCTTTTATTACTATTGGACTGTCTGTGTTCTCTTCGGGGAGATGTAAGGCCTAGCAGACAAAACCAATTTTCTTTACACGTGTCCTGATTTAAACTTGTTCAGTGCGAGGGGCCGGTCGAGGCCATAACATTCAACGCTGACCAATCTTTCTCAAGTCCCGCTTTTTCTTTCACAAGTGCACCGGTGTCTCGGCTACAGGATCACTTCCTGTTCGCTTGTCTCAGCTCAATAAATCAAAAAACACTCAGTTGTAATTCAGGGAAAATGATAGATCGGCCAATCGACATGTTGGAACTGGCTGATATTAACTATCACTCCTGAAAGCCCCACGTCTTTTCCCTCCACTTTACATTAGTAATTTTCAGTGTTGGACAGAAGGGAAGTAAATGTAATTGGTTTCTGTACTTAAAGAGTTTTTTCACGTGTCTGTACTTTACTGAAGTGTTTCTGCTCAGGGAGACTTTTACTGAAACTTCACTACATTACAAAGTCAAATATTTGACTTTTTACTCAACTACAGTTGGTGAAATCACTCGATTTTTTTTTATTTACGAGGATAAAAATAGTAACCGGTGAAACACGTGGCGAGTCACCAATCAGGATCGAGCGCACGTGTTCCGATCGGCGCTTGGTGCATCTACTGAACACCAACATACAGTTCAGCATCAGTTCAACATCAAGCAGAACATTTAGAGAGGAATAAATGATGAAGAAACTCCAGACTCGAACTCACCACAACACACGTGACCTCATTTACACGTTTTTATTGAAGAAGGTTTTGGGCTCATGATCATTTTAATAGAAATCATTCTATGATTCTAATCAGTCATTAATATCATTCTATTAATAGATCAGTGTGCTGAGAGTCACATTCGAGTCTTTTCACATAAAACTGAGGAGATTAAGTGAAGAATCTTGTAATTAAAATGATCATAGGAACATTAGAGTTATAATAAATCAGTACTTTAGAACTTAAGTACATTTCAAGGCAAATACTTTTGTACTTTTACTCAAGTGAAAGTTTATTGGGACACTTTGTTTACTGGAGTCACATTTTACTGAGTGTGTCCACTTTAACTCAACTACATGCTTTGTGTACGTTACAGTCCATAGTGAAGGTCCTTCATTTACAGTGCATGTAGAATGGATAGCTTTCATAATGAGCTTACGATAGCCCTACGATAAACTGATCAACTTTACCACAGACTGATAAGGAGATACGCATGCACATTATTTATTACAGTTAGCCAGCGTCCTGCTAAGAAACGATGCACAAGGACGAGGTCCCGGGTTTCTTACAGCTTTGTATCTTGGAATTTGTATGCAGTGGAGTCCTGCGTTCCCAAGAGAGCTGATTGCAGCATCTAACCAGGGCTGTGTGACACCTTCATGTGTACGGTGGGGGAAAAACAGCTGCCACTCGTCTGTTTCAGAATGGATGGATGGATAGATAGATAGATAGATAGATAGATAGATAGATAGATGGATAGATGGATAGAAGGATAGAAGGATAGATAGATGGAAGGATAGAGTTTTTTTGCTCCTGAAAATACGATGTAAAGTTGTAATTAGTTGTGTGCTGATTACACTATACCATGTCTCTGCTGCTGACTCAGACACACTCAACTGAATAAGAAGTGGGTGTGTGTGTGTGTGTGTGTGTGTTTGCCTCAGGCTATGTACACACACACACTTCACTGTTAGTAGGATGCTGTGGGTTTTTGGGCTGATGAAGCACAGCGAGAGCGAGCATTCACATTCACACTAACATCATTTCTCGTGCTGACACCATCACTCTCTCAACATCACGTGGGGAGCACTCTCTCTCCCTGCTCTTCAACCTTCTCCTCCTTCTTCTCCACCTTCTTCTCCACCTTCTTCTCTCTCCTCCTCCTTCTCCTCCTTCTCCTCCTTTTCCAACAACTCTTTCTATTTCTCGTCCTCCTTCTTCTCCTCCAACACCTCCTTCTTCGCCTTTTACTCCCTCTTCTCCTCCTCCTCCTCTTCCCTCTTCTCCTCTTGCTCATCCAACTTCTTTTCTTCCTCCTCCCTTTTCTCCTCCTCCACCTCCTTCTCCTCCTTCACCTTCTCCTCCGCCTCTGACTCTTCAACCTTCTTCTTTTTTTACTCATTCTCCTCCTCCTACTCCTTCTTCTCCTCATCTTATTCCTCCACCTCCACCTAAGAAAGAAACAGGAAAATAATCGGTGCTTTGATGATTTTTGTTTATGAAAGAAGGAAGGACCTTTACATTGCATAGTGCAGGTACACAGAAAAGATGGATGGATGGATGGATAGATAGATAGATAGATAGATAGATAGATAGATAGATAGATGGATAGATGGATAGATGGATAGATGAAAAGAAGTTACATTTCTTTTAATCTCACACAATTTACTAAAAGAGAAGTGAAGATAAGGAATAAGTTATTAATTATTATTATTGTTATTATTATTATTGTTTTTATTTTTCCTGACCACTTGGCATCCAGACTTTTATGCGAAGTGTTTAGGATGGATGGATAGATAGATAGATAGATAGATAGATAGATAGATAGATAGATAGATAGATAGATAGATAGATAGATGGATAGATGGAAACATGAAAAGAAGTTACATTTCTTTTAATCTCACACAATTTACTAAAAGAGAAGTGAAGATAAGGAATAAGTTATTAATTATTATTATTGTTATTATTATTATTGTTTTTATTTTTCCTGACCACTTGGCATCCAGACTTTTATGCGAAGTGTTTAGGAAAGTTCACTGCGGTAAAACGAAATTGTTCAACATGTTCTATAGTTGGAGCTCAGAGCAGTGAGTGTGTGCATGTCTCTGATCCTGAGATGTTTTTATAGTGACCTTGATGCAGGTTCTCGAGCAGCGCGTTGACTACGGGAGTATATCACTACTGTTATGAATGTCACTGTATGTAAGACGTCTCTATAAAAGCAGGCGTAATTGACTCTCCTCCTCAAGGTCCACAAACGATGATAAAATCCTCCCATGGCCGCTCGTGAGTGTCACAATATCACCAACATTTTTTTTTTATTACACGTCGCTATTAGTGATGAAGAAATTGTGTTATCTGAAGTTGCAGAGATGAGATCAAGAAGTAACGAGGAAATGGAGCTAGGTGCCGAGTCGTGCTGAAACAGCTGCACTTTATTTCCTTAATGCTTGAAAGTATTAATTGTAAACGCCTCCAATGCATCAGTTCCTGAGGCAAAGAAGTTGCCAAGTTAATTTAGCCAACCTCGATCGTCTAATTGCTTTCAAATAAGAAGGCAGAGCGAGTCCATTACGCTGAGACATAGACGTCCTGGTGATCTCCAGCACCCTCAGGAGCAGACAGGAGCTTTAGGAGCTGTACGTGAGGGCAGGACTTGCGTTATAATGTGACCTCGGGCTGTTTGTAGATGACACGCAACTCTTTAACAGCTGTGTAGCAGGACCTGGAGTGGAACTGGGAATAGGTTTTTGTTATCTGTTATTAGCCATGGCAAGAGAAATGACATGCCTGTAGAGAACATCATATATTCATGATCCTCCAGCTGGATGTAGCCTGAGGAGTTTCTGGCTTTTTTTTTTTTGCTTCTCCTGTTATGAATGGCGTGTGCTACTTTCCTGTAGCGTCTCAACACCTCAATTTAAATACAGAAAGATGCATTAATTAAAAATATCAGGTGTGTTGATTGGATCATATTTGTTAATTGAACCAGATGTATTAATCAAATTAGGTGTATTGATTGGATCAGTTGTGTTGATTGGATCAGGTAAAGTGATTGAATCAGGTATATTGATTGGATCAGGTTTGGTGATTGGAACAGTTGTGTTGATTGGATCAGGTGTGTTAATTGTATCAGGTGAGGTAATTGAAGCAGGCGTATTGATTGGATCAGGTTTGGTTATTGGATCATGTGTATCGATTGGATCAGGTGAGGTGATTGTGATTGGAACAGGTGAGGTGATTGGATCAGGTGAGGTGATTGGAACAGGTGAGGTGGTTGTGATTGGAACAGGTGAGGTGATTGGATCAGGTGAGGTGATTGGAACAGGTGAGGTGATTGTGATTGGAACAGGTGAGGTGATTGGATCAGGTGAGGTGATTGTGATTGGAACAGGTGTATTTATTGGATCAGGTGAGGTGATTGGAACAGGTGAGGTGTTTGGAACAGGTGAGGTGATTGTGATTGGAACAGGTGAGGTTATTGGATCAGGTGAGGTGGTTGGAACGGTTGAGGTGTTTGGAACAGGTGAGTTCAGGGTGTTGTATTGTGACCCTGTAGGTGAGTAATAGCTGTGATGTAGGCTGGTCTATTCTCTCCACACCTCCGTGCTGCAGAGGCGTGCTGACAGATGCCATCGATTAGCCGAGCTCTCGACCCTGTCTGCTTTCCTACATCACAAGAAGTCGCTGATCATTTCATTTTCCACACATCTCTTGTTTTTTTGGTTGTTGTTTACTGCTTTTGTTGTGTTCAGGTTTCCTCTGTGCTGAAACAGTAGGTGGGAATCGGAGTAACGCGAGTGATGGGAATTTCGTCCGTAATTGCTGCCGCAGAAGGAGGCGTGATTGACGGATTGCTATTTAAAACAGCAAGATTTCCAGCTGAAGAAATTCCAAACGATGCCTCCATATGGAGCTGAGTGCATTAAAGCTGAAAGCTTCTTAGTTGTTCACATCAAGAGACGTGTGAGAGACACGTGAAAGAGACAAATGTGAGAGAAATGAGAAACACGAGGTGTAAAGACAGAGGCCCATGAAAGAAATGTAAGAAACACATGAGAGACACATGAGAGAGAGATGTGAGACACATCAGAGACACATCAGAGACATGTTATTATATATTTATATCTATTTTTAGAACAGAACACTGAATATAAAGCAATTGAATTTGGGAGGTCAAACACGTGTGTGTGTGTGTGTGTGTGTGTGTGTGTGTGTGTGTGTGTGTGTGTGTGTAAAAAGTACTGGGACACCTGACTTCCCCTTTCTCAAAGTTGAAGGCACACAGTTGTATAGGAGCATGAAATTTGGCCAAACGTGTTCCAGCATCACAAAACCGGCTCCATGAAGATCTGCTTTACATGCTTTGGAGTGGAAGATCTCCTGCTATAGAGCTCCAACCTCATTAAAATTAATGAATATAAACGCTGATTGTGCCCCAGACCTCCTCACCTCACCTACCTGACTTTACTGACACCCTTACAGATGAATGAGTGCAAATCTCCACGAAATCTAGTGAACATCTTCCCAGAAGAGTGGATCTTATTACAGCAAATGGGGATTAAATGAAAGACCCCCAGGGGCTTTCGCATGTCAGTGTGTCTCAGGGAATGTTGCATGGGGAGGAAAACATGGCTCATGGAAGTAACCTGCTGTAAAAAGTAAGGGGAAAAAAAAACGGAAAATATTTTGTGCAGGTTTGAGGTGGAGAGAGTAACAATTACTGATATCAAATACAAAAATCTCTTGACTTTATAAACCTCGCAGTAGAGCGGAAAAAAGATAAGCTTTCAATATCCACCTCTGGTCTAATCCCTAAATTAAACCAAATCACCTGGGAGGCAGAGACAAACGCCCACGGTTTTATTGTGGGCCAGACGGAGGATGAGGATCCTCAGGGGTCCAGGACATGCTTCTTATTTGGGTTTTGTGTGTGTGTGTGTGTGTGTGTGTGTGTGTGTGTGTGTGTGTGTGTGTGTGTGTGTGTGTGTGTGTGAGTGATTGAAAATGGACTGGTTTTAGGAAAGAAAGAAAAACGAATGACTTCAGCGTTGAAGTTTAATCACCTGCTCATCTGCACATCTTCTGCATTTTCTTCTCCTCCCTCACTCTATAATTAAACTTCCATTTGTACTTCTCGAGAAAAACTTCCTCCCCAGGATGCGAGCGTGAGGTTATTCTCTCATGCAGCGCTAAAACTTTTTATCGCTTTTTTAATGACAGAGTTTTGGAGTTAGGAACTGAACAAAGGGATTTTTTTTTTCCACAGACTGTAGGCTTAATGCAGGAAGCTGGTCAATGTCAGATCTGTAATCAGACAGGTAGAAGGGACAGAGGTGTGAAGAGTAAAAGTACAGATACTTTACTGCACAATTTACTTCATTAGAATGTTATCAGTCTGATTTCATTATGACTTGAGTAAATGTCTTGGAGTATCTGATTTGAACAGTATTTGAGTATTTGACTTATTGAGCATTTGACTTATTGAATGTTGTTTCCCTACACATGTTAGGGAAAAGCCAAACATTTTTATTTTCTAAATTTAAAATCAGATTGTAAACTTCAACTCTGCATTAACCAACAAAGACTTTTCAACACGTGAGAATGCGGGGAAGATCAAACAAAAAAAAAAGAGACAAAGTAGCAAAGCAATCTTTCAAAAATGATCTTCAATTAACCAATAAAATGACGGTTTCATGGCAAAAAGTACAAGAAGCATAATTCTTCAATGTACGAATCAAATTTGAGTAAATAATTTTAGATAAAATTATGCACTAAGAAGTCAGAGAGTAAAGTGCAGAGTTTTAATTGATCGTCTAATAAAATATATTGGAGTAAATAAATCCTAAATGTCGCAGAGTAGAGAGTAAAAGTTGCTTATATCTTTGATAATCAGTAAAACCAGAAAGCAGGCAAAAAAATTAATTTAAGTACTAAAACATTTACTCAAAAATGTTACATCACTGAGAGGGAAATATTACTGAATGTGTGCAGTGAAAATCCAGAACATTAAGTTTTGGTAAAATTGTGGAAAAGTATAAAGAATTTAAGTTGAGTGATATACAGATGCCTTACTAGTCACATGTACATTACAACAGTGAAATTCTTTATTCGCATATTCCAGCATATTAGAAAGCTGCATTCAGCCATGATACAGCGCCCCCTGGGGGACAGAGGATTAAGGGCCTTGCTCAAGGGGCCAACAGTTGCAGCCTGGTGGTTCTGCGGCTTGAACCCTCGACCTTCCGTTCAGTAACCATAAACCTTAACCATTGAGCTTCTGCACCACTGCATACACCGACTGTATTTGATTGTTGTGATACATCAGGAATCAAACGTTGTTCTTTTACGAAACCATGAAAACTTCTCGTTTTGATTTAATACGAAGTGAAACCTTTGGGATTTCTCAGAGCCTCTCGGGCAGGTTTGCGAGTTCCCTCGTCCACACTTTCGATTTCAAAGAGACTCGCTCATGTCCTCGACTGCCGGCGCCTTTGTCATGCCCTTCATACGGATCAAAGCGGCAGCCGAGAACTTCACGTCCACTCAGGGATGAAAAGTAAAGTTGTGCGGAAGCCGAGTTTGGTCTTCCTGCGTCCAATTTTCTGGCCTAGATACCGACGTAGCGTGTCCATTTGTTATTACGCTAACTTCAGAGTTATAGATGATGCGAGGAGTCGCGTGTTGTAGGTGCTCGAGAGGAGGCGCGGCTCGGTCCGAGACCCTTGGGAAGGCATGAAGAAGCAGGTGCAGGTCGGATGCAGGTGCTTCAGTCCAGCGGAGGTGTTATTTTTAGGGCCGCGATGTTCTGGATCACATGAGGAGTGCAATTGCAGAGCCATGAATTATAAGGAAAAGACAGGAAATGACATCAGCGGTTTGAAATAGCTCTAGTAATTATGCTAGATTTATTATTTGCTTTCTCGAATAAATAATAATGAGGTACTACTCAAAGTATCTCACCCACATGCCTGGAGAGTTTCTAGGTTTCTTTTCTAGATTGGATCCTTTTCTCCTTGCCATTAGATATAATGGAGCAGTGGAGTGGCGCCCGATGTAAAGAGAGAATTGCTTCATCATTATCAGTTATGACGTCATGACTTTCTCCCGGTCGCTCATGTGATTACAACACGGGGGAGTCATTTTGGAGAGACGGCTCGACACATCGATGATGATTAGTGATGAAAAGATCGGATCATTTTAGTAAATTGGTTCTTTTTTCTCTCATCTCATTTCACTCAGTTCAGAAATAGCTTCTTCTGGGTAGCTGAAGCTTCTCAGAAAATAAAATTGTCCACATAGTCCAAGAACATGACTGAGGAATTTAGAAATGATCACTTTCCTGTCATTTTCTTCTGCCTGGTTGGCGTTTTCCAGGGGGCGGGGCTTAATTTAGTAATCTAGCTGTCAGTGCAAAGCAGCATGCAATCAGAGTTAGCCATCTGTTTTCCATCAGCTTGACCTGAAGCCTGGGAATTCTTTCCTGCTTTGACGACCTCACAAAGTTTTCCTAAATTCTCGTAATTTCCTGAACTAACCATTTGTTTTTATTTTCTTAAAGGTTTATACGATCGTTACCTAATAACCTTAATAATAAGTGTTTGTTGGGTTAAAACGCTGCCTATGTATTTGCCGAGTCAAGATTGTGAACTTCCCCTGTTTCTTATGCAGGGTTACAGTTTTACTCTCCATCGTTATCGTTCAAAAGGAAGTCATGAATATGGTTTTGTGTGTAGGAGAGAGAGAAATACAGAAAAAAAAGGAATAGGGAAAAAAAAAGGTAAAGAAGAAAGGGGTCATGGCACCATGCTGCGTTCCCCTCATTGTAATGGTGATGAGTGACCTGGCCGCTCACTCCATCTGCTCCCTGCGCTCCACCTTTCCCCTTTCTGCTCCGACCGGCTCTCGCCCTCCACACCTGCTCCATTTATTCTTATTACTGCCCCTTCTCGAGACAAACCACGCAATCTGTTCACTAAAGACCTGACAGTCGAGTGGAGCACCTCGCCTCGCCTCGCCTCGCCTCGCCCTCGTCTCGTCTCGTCTCGTCTCACCTCACCTTGACTCGCCTCGTCCTCCTGTTCCCATGTTATCAGGGGCATTTACACAACATCTTTACATTTAGCCATTTTGACAGACATTTATCTCATTCATACAACTGAGCAGCTAAGGGGTTAAGGGGCCTTTGCTCAGGGGCCCAGAAATGGCAGCTTTAAGTGGTTAGGAATTAATCTCATGACCTCTGGATCAAAGTCCAATGCAATATTCTGTTTAGAATCAATTGAGGTATTAGAGATGAAGGTGGGGGCGGAGTTTAATCTGACCAATCATAATGCTTACATCAGCATCTTTTCTACGTTGTCGTCCCTCTTCGCCAGCACTCGCGAGCTCCAGTGAGTCGTTCCATTTTACAAGCACAGCTGTTGTTGAGTTGTTTTCATGTAATACTGTTAAATAGTTTTCACACTTCACCAAAAAAAGAAAATTCTTACCGAGTGTTAAATCGCACCAATCATGGTCTACACATCATACTGGAAAAAAAGCTGTATTTTTGTCTAATTATTCCATTTAATGAAAGAAGAACTGGAAGAAATGTCTGTTTGATGTTAGCGTGATCAGATCTCACTTCATTATAAACACTTTAGCACATGGAAAATTTTCAGCAAAAAACATTCTCAATTTTGCAGCAACCAAAAAACGAAAATCTGTTGATTTATATAGCAATGATTTTATGTTAAAACCTGATCACTTGGAATAAGTGAGAAATCAGATGAGCTTTGGTGTAAAATATGATGAAAAAGCAGTTGCTGTTCCTCCTGCAGATGTCTGGTCAAGTGATGTTACTGTGTTTCTGTACATGATTCACCGAGCCTGGTTATTTTTATAAAGAAAAAAAAGAAGAAAATTTTAAAAAAAAAAAAAAAAAAAAAAAAAGATCCGCCTGTATGTTGTAGTCTGGATTATAAAAAGCAGGCAGTTGAGATCGAGATGTGACTTCACGCATCTGATCCTCTGCTCTCAGCCGTGTTCGACACGCAATCTGTGATCAATGCCGAATGTTCACGATAACAGAGCTTCAAACAACGAAGGCCAGCGTTCAAATAGAGCATAAATTTACTTGTCTAAATCCTTCTAAACGTGTTTAAAAGTCTTTTTAAAGAAAATAAATCACTGACTTGCCATGACCGCGTGTTAAAGCTCTCTTTTAAACTTTAAAGGCAACGCCGATAATGAGAGATTGCAAATGGCAAGTAAGAAAATCCCGTTCAAATATTCCCGGCCTGTAGACGAGTGGCTGCACGACAAAGGTAACCGGCACCTTCTTTAACCTTCACTCTGCCATCAATAACCTCTCTATCTCTCTATCTATCTATCTATCTATCTATCTATCTATCTATCTATCTATCTATCTATCTATCTATCTATCGCTATCGATCTATCTATCTATCTATCTATCTATCTATCTATCTATCTATCTGTCTGTCTGTCTGTCTATCTATCTATCTATCTATCTATCTATCTATCTATCTATCTATCTATCTATCTATCTATCGTTATCTATCGCTATCTATCTATCTATCTATCTATCTATCTATCTATCTATCTATCTATCTATCTATCTATCTATCTATCTGTCTGTCTGTCTGTCTGTCTGTCTATCTATCTATCTATCTATCTATCTATCTATCTATCTATCTATCTATCTATCGCTCCTCTTTTCTCTCTGATTCAAAAGATTGCATGCACAGTGAGTAGTAAATAGCGAACCAGTAAATTTTCCATAAAATCAATGATAAAAACATTATAAGTACATCATAAATTGTTGCTCCATCATCATGATGTGATTTTCAGAATCATATCCCATCACGCTTTTGTTTACGCCGCAGCTTTTCTCTTTTTTTTCCTTGATAATTTGGTTAAATGTCTCATAATCTGTATAATCATTTAGTCGATCCGAGTCATTTCTTCCCTTCCAGGCTGCTTAATTCTCCAGTTTATAGCCTGACCTTTTGATTTGATGTATATGTGTGTACATACTTTTTTTACGGTTTTCTTCGTATGGCATTTTTCGAGCTGCGCTAATTTAAAAACGATTCTCTGCTGATGTTGTTGTTGTTGTTGTTGAGCTCGGTTGTGACCTGCTTCCTGTTTATTTGTATATGTTTGTGTAATAAACGCATCCGGGTATCCCCCCTCTGTGCTATCGTCTCAGGGCGGCAGTTAACCATCTTCAACACGCAGGCCACCATCACGATCGGTGGTGCCGACCGGAAGAGGCCGTTTCAGGGCCAGCTCTCGGGCCTCTACTACAACGGGCTGAAGGTGCTGAATATGGCCGCTCAGGGCAACCCCAACATCCGCATCAACGGCAGCGTGAGGCTGGTGGGCGACGTTCCTGCAGCCGGATCGGCCCGCACCACTGCCATGCCCCCGGAGATGTCCACCACCTTCATCGAGACCACCACCACCATGTCCACCACCACCACCAGAAAACACCGCTCACCACCAACAATATCGGTAATACATTGCACGTGCACACACACACACACACACACACACACAGTATACAAGCACACACACACTCACTGCATATAAAACATACACACACATGCACACATGTACACACAAAGTATATGAAACATACACCCCCACACACACATTAAATATGGCATACATATATATACACACACACACACACACACACACACACACACATTGTACAGTCATTCTGTTTTCCATTAAACATGAAAATGTGTATTCTTTCATTATGTGTTGTTTGGGTCTATTTCATCCCAGGCTACATTTCAGCCCCATGCACCAGTGATCACGCATTACAACAAGACTATTCGGGATGAATTTGTTACAAAAACAGGAGGTGGTGGAGGGGAAGGCATGAATATGCAAATCGGTTGTTTTTGCAGGCCGTCACATAGGCAGGTGTGCATGAATGATTGTCAAGCAGCATGCAAATACCTCGGCTGTGGTTGTCAAACCATCCAGGTGTCCGCTGGATTGTTTTGGGGAGGTTAGGAACTTAGTGAGCTCCCTTCACTTCAGCAGCAGGCAGCAGCCTGTTGTTCACATTCCCTTACATGTGTAAAGCTCATAAAGCATTATAGAGCACTAAAATGCAGTATAGCGTATAACAATGTAGAGCAGTGCATGTAGCAGAGGATCGCCTGTTATAGAGTAGCGTAGGGAAGTGCAAAGCTCATTATAATGCAGTACAGGGCAGTATAAAACAGCATAGGGCTAAATAAAGCCTTATAAGGCAATGTAAAGCAGTATAGGAGAGTCATAATGCAGTATAGGGCAGTGTGAAGCAGTATACAGCATTATAAAGCAGCATAGGGCAATGTAAAGCAGCATAGGGCAGTATATGGCATTATAAAGCAGCATAGGGCAGTGTAAAGCAGCATAGGGCAGTGTAAAGCAGCATAGGGCAGTGTAAAGGAGCATAGGGCATTGTAAAGCAGCATAGGGCAGTGTAAAGGAGCATAGGGCATTGTAAAGCAGCATAGGGCAGTGTAAAGCAGCATAGGGCAGTGTAAAGCAGCATAGGGCAGTGTAAAGCAGTATATGGCATTATAAAGCAGCATAGGGCAGTGTAAAGCAGCATAGGGCAGTGTAAAGCTGCATAGGGCAGTGTAAAGCAGTATATGGCATTATAAAGCAGCATAGGGCAGTGTAAAGCAGCATAGGGCAGTATAAAGCAGTATATGGCATTATAAAGCAGTACAAAACAATGTACAGTAAAACAGTATAGAACATTATAGGGCAGTATAAAGCAGTAAAGAGCAGTATAAAAAGGTATAGAGCTTCATAAAGCAAAAAAGATCAGTATTGGTTAGTGGAAAGAAATAAAGAGCAGTATTGGGAAATGTAAAGAGTTATAGAGCAGTATAAGGGCATTGTAAAAACAGTATAACACTGTGTAAAGTAGTATAGAAAAATATAAAAGAGTATAAAGTATAAAGCATTATAGAGCAGAGCAAAACGCTATAAAGTGGCAGAGAGTAGTGTTAAGCAGCATAGAGCAGTGTTGGGCAGTGTTGGGCAGTGTCTTGACTCAAACGTGATGAGATGTAGCTTTTCATAGCCATCACGGGACAAATAGAGCCGGCTGTGTTGATATTAAAGCCATTTTTCTCTGATGTGTGCATGTGACACGGTCTGGAAATGTCGAAGGCTCTGACTGGTCAGAAATGTAAAATCTCAGCATTGTTGTTCTGCAAAGCAAAAAAAAAAAAAAAAAAGATTGAACTCTTAACTGCTCATTTTGATGCTCTGTGGCCGTAGCAGATCCGTTGTATTAGTGTTTAATTAAAATGATGATTAGCTCTTTTACCTGGAAACAGCTGCATAATTACTTTCTCCAAGTTCTTTCCCTTAATCCTAAAGACATCGCAGATTAAATGTCTCGTCATTACGCTGCAGTTCGTTTTATCAAGCGCATTTGTTTTTCCTCAGGATATCTTTACTGCCAATATCAATAATACAGACTTTTTTATACATTCGGGTTGTCGACAATTCCTCATGAATAAACGATCGCTATGGAAACACTAATATTTAACAGTAACTTTATTGGATATTTTCCAATAAGAGACACGTGAATGTTTTCCCACCATAATAAAATGAATACGTTTTGGATAATCTGTTCGTGGATCACGAGTTATGGAAATGTTCCTCTTGCGTCAGCTCCGAGGTCGACCGTGCCTCACGCTCGAGTTAAACCGTAGGTGCTCATTGGAGCATCACGCCGCATTCCAGTCCGATCACAACAGTCAAACGACATGCAAATCTGGTGGGAATCATGCGAACTGCAAACATCTGCGCCCGGAGCTGCGGCCTAAAACCGCACGCTTAGAAACGAATGAAAAAGAACGAGGTCAAGTACGCATCGCATCGGCCCTCGTCTCAGTATTCTGCGCTCGTATCTGTTCTCCGGGTGACTAATCCGGAGTCACGGTGTGTAAAAGTGGGCGGGTTTTGTTACAGTTCACGCGGTGAGTCAGCGTGTTCGCGTGTTTTATGGACGCACGCACTTTCTATGGCCTCTGGGGCCGTCGTCCCACACAAATCAACAATAACACGCCACTTAACATGCATCTCTGTCTATTTCATTTCCACAAACTCATACCTGGCATAATTAGCACATCCACACACTTTTTATCCTTTTAGGGTTACATTTACAACAATGGAAAAAAGATGCATGTTTATTACGACGTGATGTTCGGGATTACGAGTGCTGATGCTGTGAGTACGCAGTGCAGTAGCGTCATCTCCGAGGCTCGGTGGGTTTTTTATTTTTTTCCCTTTAGCTTTTTTCTTTCTCCCTGTCGGAATGAAGGGAGGCTCGGGCCCCGGCGCGGTGCGGCGCAGCGGCGGTGAAAGAATTGGCAGAGGGATTCTCATTAAGACGTAGCAGCCTGGGAGGTCAATACGCTGCCGGTCGTGTTTGCATTCCCATCTTAATTTGTGCAAACAGGATCAGTAAACAAGCTGTCGGTTACAGTCGGGGAAGTAATTTAATTGTTGCACTGCAATCCCATGTATTACATACTCGCAGTGAGAGAGAGAGAGAGAGAGAGAGAGAGAGAGAGAGAGAGAGAGAGAGAAAGAGAGGGGGGAGAGAGTCTATTTATGTTTATCATTTTCAGCACCGGTTGAGATCGGAATAAAAGCGACAACTCTGCTACGGATCGAGCTTAATTAAGATCAAGGGCAGGAAGAGAGACAGAAACAGACACACGGGTTCAGCCGAAGTGATCCAACAAGCACTCTGATGTGAATCCCAGAGAAAAAAAACGTAATATTAATGAGTTTTATTTCCCAGACATATTTCAGATCTAGAAAATAAATAATTTTTTTTAACATGATACTGTTTTCTTTTAAACCGAGAGAAACTCATCGTCTCTCAGTCAGGATGCCATGTGCTTCATTCTATAAGTTATAATTATATAGTAATAAGCGTTTATCTTCCAAACCTGATCCGATAGACAACGTTTTTTTTTATTTACCAATATGTTAGTAATGCAGATATTCGTAACGCTGTTAAACATACACGTGATGATTACGACCCAGCAGCTGTAAATGACTATGGTTTTAATTAAGCCCCGCCCATATAACTCCATAAAAGGCAACGCTAAAAACAACTAAATGACAGCCTAACGGTGAAAGTGCGCCTCCTACCGTATTTCTTTCTTTTTCTTTGATAACGTTTCAGTGCTTCCCTCCCAAATGAATATCTAATCACATCTTAATTAATCACTTTCTTTTTCAATTTCTTTCTTTCGATCATTAATAAATAAAAATAAAAAAACACTCGAGCTTGACCAAATTTTCATTACACGGGTTTGCATTTAAAATAAATAGCAGTTGCGAGCATGAGACATCGATTACGACCAATTGCACGATTCAAGGTTTATATTACATGTAATAAACCCAAAAGAAAAGATTTTCTTTTTTTTAAACTAACTGGATTTGAACACCATTATTATTATTATTATTATTATTATTATTATTATTATTATTATTATTATTATTATTATTTTTGTAAAGACTTTTAAATCGTTTTTTTGATTTACAAATGAATTTGCTCTAATCGGAGACGGCTCGGTGCTGAGAAAATGGAGTTGCTTCGAGGGATTTTTTTGTGGATGGATTTGGATTGTAATTCATATCAACGGTATCTCACATTCAGGAGTTTTTTTTTTAGGCCTGTATAAATGACCCTGCAGCTCGTGTCCATTTCTATGCATAAGTCTTCCATGTGTAATGCGATACTAACTGTCGAGTTTACGTGATAGAGCTGTAGATGCTCCTGCTTTTCTTCTGGCTATTGAAGTTAATGATCCTACGTGAGCTTTAAGATCCGCAGCTGCGAGACGTCGCCGCATCCACGCCAGCCGTTTGCTTTCGGTTTCATCATTTGTTCTTGTAAAGAGGTTTAAGCTGAACCGCTGCCATCCTCACTTCTTTATATCATTTTTTTTTTATGGGGCCTCAAGGCTGTGCTATAAAGAATGAAGGGCTCATTGTCATGCGGATGGAGGGAAATAATCAGCGATGGGGCGGAGATGCGGCAGAGACACAGCACTAAACTAAAAGTCATTAACTTTACTTATATACAGATGTTTTATTCCTGTTGCACCACAGCAATTTGCTAATGATGACTTTTTACTTTTATAGCTTTCTTGCTTATACATTTCTCTGTGATTAGTCCGATGGTTCTGTTTAATATACCGTAATTTCCGGACTATTAAACGCACCCAAATATAAGCACTGAATTTTACAAAGATTTTTATTTTGAACATAAATATACCGCACCTGTCTATAAGCCGCAGGTCTACACTGAAATTAATGAACTTTACACAGGCTTTAATGAAAGACAATGTCTGTTACACGGCTTGTATCTAAACAGTAGCCTTCCAAGAAAGTCATTGTTCACTGTCTTCCTTCTTCCTTTCACAACTATTTCTCTCGGGAGTTTATCTTTTGGCATCGTCGTGTGTTTAAAAATCACCATCGGTAAAGCTTTTCTCCCGATGCCGTGCAGCTCAGAACACAGATGAAGTGTGTTTTCATGCCCGTTTGTTTTCAGCGTGACGAATGATTCGCATCTCCTGTAGACAGTCCGAGTGAGCGGCAGGTCAAACGTCAGAGGAACATCATCCATATTTATGATGGGGTACGGCCCGGTTCAGTGGGAGCGCATCTGATTTAATATAAAGGGTTTCATTGGTTCACCTGAACCCGTTCTGCAATTTCATTGGTCTAAGTTTATGGGGTTTAGATTTTTGTTTCGAAGCTTGTGAAGTTGGCAAAAACCCAGGAAAAATCCATAAATTAGCCGCTTCGTTGTTTAAGCCGCGGATTTCAAAGCCTTGGAAAAAAGTAGCGGCTTATAATCCGGAAAATACGGTAAACTTAGGAATAAACATATCAGGATATTTCTGTAAGAAGATTTGTTTTCAGAAGGAGTCTCCAGTATGAGTCATTTCCATTTTGTCACATTGGGCGTTTTTTTTGTTTTGTTTTCCAGCTGTGACACCAGAGACTCTTTCCATTACATAAACATCTCCTTTAGAAAAGTCTAGAATATCAATAGCAACACACACAAACACACACAAACACACACACACACACAAACACACATGACGCAGTGTCATATTGTTCCAGGCGTCTCTGTATATTATCTAAGCACTATAACAGTGTCGGACGCAGCGAGCAGGTGGGAAATGGAGAAGAGCAGCGAGCAGGCAACACAACACAAGCTTGCTTCATGTTATCTGCTACACAATAAATATCCCATATTTGGAGGGATTTGTAAAGGTGACAGAGATCAGGGCTCCATCGTTCCCTCAGGCTTTTTTTTCCGTTTTAATACTATAGAATTTCCAAGCCCAGTTTTGAAGCTTGTAGCACATGCAAGGCGTGTGGAAGGTTAATACAGCAGCCGGTGGTTATCCGGCGCTGGTGATCTGCTGCACACAGCAGTGGCCTTAAGCCTCGCTGCGATAAGGCTAGGAGCACACAGCTAGGAAACAAACGCTGAGAAATTGCCTGCACGTCCACGGGTGTAATTCCTCCCGGATTCTCATGGATTTAATTAAGCCTTCATACTGCGATGGTCCAAATTATTCACACCGGGAACAATGTTTCTTGCTGCTCGCTGTTTGGGTGGAGTAAACACTGTCGAGTTGTTCCATAAAAAGTGCACAGTTAAAGTCGCTGTTAAATGGTTTTAAAACGGAAGGTCATTGTGAAAAGCTGTTGAAAGGCAGATCATGAAAGCAGATTATGTCGATTAGTTTGGTTTTATTTTTATTAATATTTTTATCAGAAGCACTCGTTTGGAAACCGGTTGCAACAGTAAAACATGTGCACATGTTGATTACGATTCAGCAGCTGTAAATGATCAAAGCTTTTTTTTTTAGCCCCGCCCATATAACTCCATAAAAGGCAAAGATTGCAGAGAGCTGAAAAAAACCAAATGACAACTAAACAGCGCCGCAAATGTCTTCCAGTGCTGAAGATGCTGCACCTTTATGGTACAGTTATAAGCATTGGATCTTTTCTGATGTGAACGATGACGTTTTTCAAGTTAATCATTATTTTTGATTTCTTATTTGCTTCTAAGTGGAAATACTTTCTTTTAAAATATAATCTTCAGTTTCTAAAACTCAAATTTCTGACCTTTATTTATTGATTGTTTGATCGAATGACTGTCCTAGTTATATTTTCATAAGCATGGATTCAGGTCACTATGGATCACATGATCCAGAAAACACAAATTGTGCAAAATGAACAGGTTTATTTCTTCAGATTATTAACAGGTTTAAAGGACGTTTTTTTTCTCTGTTTTTTTTTTTTGGTATTTCTGGCTGATATCGCGAAGTTGCTGAAACTCTGAAAGCTGCTTGTGACTTTATGGTTAATATGGTTTTATAAAAAATCTCCAAAAAACGATCTCATGCTGAAAAGGTAAAAATAATGACATTTAACTATGAATATATATTTTTTAAATGAAGGAAATATTATTGAGACTTATTGATAATAATGATCATACAGGTTACATCTTGGTGTTTAAGCGCAACCCGGTGATACAGAGAGCTACCAGTTCACAGGTTAATGGTGTAACCCACTGGGAGAGAGTTTAGAAAAAGTCGGTCGTCAGAAGGGCGTTTCTTCGCTGTCACAATAAAGCCTAATATTTCTCCAGAGCTCCAGTGTTAAGAATCCAATTACGCAGCGTCCGTGTGGAGCGAAAAGCGGCCGCTGTGCACCGGACTGATACGCTTCAGAAGGTGCTGACAAGCCACGTGGGAGGAGGGGTATTAAAAAACCAGCGGATTTTGCTAACCTTTAAAGACGCCGCTCCTGATTTATGGAAATGTGAGAGCTGAGAGAGGACGAGGCGGTGAAGTCGAAGTCTTCACACGAGGCAGAATTTACAGAAAAGAGTTTCACTTCGCCTGTTTAAGGCAAGATCGAGACTTCAGGGTGGAGCTTCTGAATTCAAACAGCAATTATACTTTCTCTTTGCACTGTTACTCGTCTTTAGCTTCAGTTCTCTGAGTTTTCATCCGAGTTTTCTTGCCATTCAGTCTTGTGATTCAAAGGTCCTTGGATTGTCAGTAATAAAAGCAAGTTGTGGTGTGGTACAATCGCAGGTATTTATTCAATGCAGCATTTCCACGGTTTTTTATACGTTTTTGTTGTGGGGTTTTTTTCCGAGCGATGAAGCAGCAGTTGAAGTTGAGTACGTACTTTCCCTACCTGTCTGCTTCTTGCTAATGTACGATGTTCCTAAACTTCTATCCCTTCACACAGAAGAGGTGATATTTCTTATCTTATGTGTTTGTGTGTGTGTGTGTGTGTGCGCAATATAATAAAGCGAGGCAGCCGAGTGCCACGCAGTCCATAAAGCTGATATACTGGTTATGCTCCTGTCCTGCTTTTCTATCTTCATCTTCTCCTTCACACAAACACACACCCTCGTCGCTCTTTATCTCCGCGCCCTCTTTTCTCGCTCCAAATTAAACAGGGCCGCCGCAATAAAAGACGCCACTTTAGATTTGAATCTGTAATTGAAACAAACTGCGTATTGCTTTTCTAATTTTAGCCGTCGCGTCTGACTGGGACCGGTGCGCTCCCCGGTGACCTTGCGCTCTTGGCTGCGAGAATGATTAAAGATCAAGGACTGGAACCATTTCCTTTCAAACGGGAAGATGAATGGAGGCTGTTTGGAAATGGCTGCATTGCCCCGGAGCAATTAGACTGTGCTAGTGAAGCGCTTAGTACAGTATTTTGAAAAGGAATCGAGTGGATGTGTTTGTTGTGTGTTTCACGGCTGAATCGCTGTTACATTTCATCTACATAACAGCTTTTTCTTCGTTATGAGCTTGTGGCCATGTTAATTGATCTTTAAGAAGGTCACATGATCATATGTATGTAGTCGAGAAATTTCATCTGAACTTCCAGAACCATTAGTAGACAATGAAGAAAAAGAGAGAGAGAGAAAGAGAGAGAGAGAGAGAGAGAGAGCAATTAATGTTGGTCCACTCCTGAGGATTCGATTGGTTTGTGTTTCTTTTTGAACATCCCATTTCACATTTTGCTAGTGTAAATCCTCCACTCTTTTGGGAAGATGTTCTACTGATGGAAGTGATGTGAGGAGAACTGGAAAGCTGTCAGCATTTACATTCATCCCGAAGAAGTTCAATATGTTTGGAGCTCTAAAGCAGGAGATCTCTTCATAAAAAGATGAAGTTACTGAGCCACTGAAGAACTTGGATTGGATTGATTTGGACTGGAATTAACATCAACAGACTGATAAAATGTTTCAGGACCACCGGTTGCATGGACAGCGCCCATCACTGAACAGAACACCTCAACAATGATGGAACTGTAATGAATGGACATTCGGTTTTAATGCGTTCCCTTTTAAATTTGGTTCCTCTTGAGGTTGCTTCTCTAGATTTCTCACTGAGGTTTTCCTTGCCCTGTTCATTAGGGATAAACTTACAATAATAAGAAATATAAAAAATTATTTTAAATGAAATTTTAATCGGACTGGAGGAACTTTTTTTGAGTCCTGACCCTGAACTTTACTGAAAAGTTTATGATCTGGATGATCTGGAACTGGAGCCTCCTGGACAGCACAACATGACCAATACATCCCCACCACCACACCCCAAATTCTAATGGAAAGCCATGAAATAAGTCAGGTTTATCATCTGGAATGAGATGTTTAACAGGCACATACTGTATGAGTGTTATGTACATAATAAAATAATAGAGAAAATGCGATAAATACTTCACCTATTTTATCATCTCCAATGATCCAATTTTAAATGAACATCACTGTGCAGTCCTGATGCTGTGCACGTGCTTTAATGGTGCTTTATACCACGCACAGTGACACACACACGCACACACGCACACAGAGGTTGTTAAATTTGACATGTATTGGACACGTGATGAGGGAAGCTTCTAGGGAGCGCTCAGCGAGACGAGATGACAGAAGACAGAGATGCGATAGGAGGGACAGGTCCAGCATGATTTTGTATTATTTTTTTTGAAAAGGATCACCTCCAGTGTTATCGATTCGGTGTGTAAGACAAGTCGCTCGCTCTATGGCCTGTCAGAGCAGCGATGGACACGATCGCATCAGCGCTCCCAGCGGAGACGTGGGTCCGGATCATTATCTCTCCTAGAAAAGATTGTCACCGTTTGACTTTCTCTCCGAGTCGTGTTCAAAGCCATGCTGAATCGCTCGACACGATCCCGATGAGGACGTGCTGTGAGATCTATCCTAATCCTAATTACACGCTTGATTGAAATCTTAATAATTGAGGAGATCAGCTGAAAGCTGATAACGATGAGACAGGGCCTTGTTATTTTTCATTCGCAAAAATCGTGAATTCGGAGCAGCCGAAACGTCTTCATGGGTTCGCTGGAGGAATTTTTATGCTTTCTGGGGCAAAAAAGAATTTGTATATACAGTATCTCACAAAAGTGAGTACACCCCTTATATTTCAGCAACCATTTAATCATATGTTTAAGGGAAAAAACTGTTCCAGAGGAGTCGATGTGCAGCTCATACAGCAGTACAGATTTACTGCCCTTTAAAAATACATTAATATACAGCCATTATTGTCAAAATAACTGACAACAAAAGTGAGTACACCCTCAGTGAACATGTCAAAACTGTGTCCAAAGTGTCAATATCTTGTGTGAGCACCATCGTTATCCAGCACTGCATTAATCCTCCTAAGCATGGAGTTCACCAGAGCTGCACAGGTTGTTGTTGGGATCCTCTTACACTCCTCCATAATGACATCAGGAAACTGCTGGATGTTAGACACATGGGGATACCCTACAGGTGCTAAATAGGGTTCAGGTCTGGAGACATACTTGGCCACTCCTTCACCTTCACCTTCACCAGTTGTCATCTTGGTGGTGTGTTTGGGATCGTTATTATGTTGAAAAAACAATTTCTGAAGAGAGGGCATTATGTCCTGCTTCAGAATGTCACAGTACATGTTGGAATCCATGTTTCCCTCAATGAACCGCAGCTCCCCAGTTCCATCAGCACTCATGAAGCCCCAGACCATGATGCTACCACCACCATGCTTGCTACCACCACCATGCTTGAGTGGTTCTCCTCACCCTTACACATGCTGGACACCATCTGGGCCAAACAAGTTTATCTTACTCTCATCAGACCACAGGACATGGTTTTAGTAATTCATGCTCTTGAACTGGTTTTCTTCAGCAAACTGTTTGTAGGCTTTCTTGTGAGCAGCTTCAGGAGAGGTTTCCTTCCTTCCTGCAAACCAACCTGTTGCAGTGTGCAGTGTCTGGTCTGAGCACTGACAAGCGGACCTTCAGCTTGTGCATTCTCTAAAGCAACGCTGCAGCACTCACGCATCTGTGTAGCAGCTTCTGCACTTGACACAGGACTCGACTTCTTTGATGGACCCTCGCGAGGTCTGTTCCCGGGTGAAACCCGTCAGGGTTTTACTGATCTTTCTACAGCCACAGCATCTTTGTGGAAAGCAACAATTCTCAAATCCTCAAAGAGTCTTTACCACGAGGTGCAATGTAGAACATCCAGTGTTCAGAATGAGAGAATTGGACTCAAAGCAAAACATTTAATCCACTCTAATACAAGATACACAAATCTGTATGGTTCTGACAACACACATGCTTTTTGGACTTACAGGAAACTGGTGTGGTATAAGAAGAATAAACCACTCTGAGGTGGAAGCAGGAGCTCATTTTTTTTCTTACTCAGCATGTTTTTTATGAGACATGTTAAAGGATGAAGAAGTCCAGATTATCTCTGTCAGGGTTTTAACCCCTTATAATTGAACTCCTATAATTCACAGTTAATCTATACATCTTCAAGTGCATTGACCATCGGGACCCTTTAAATCAGCCCCAGCGTAAAAACATGACACGGGGAACTTCTTAAATCTGCTCGATTATTCCACTCTCAGCGCTTTCCTCCCTGCTCGCTAATCGATTAGGAGTGGGGCTACCGGCGTGAAATGAACAACCCGCGGCGTCCTGCGCTCTAAATCACACTCCGGGTGTTCTTTCTCGCTGATGTACGTCTGCAGGCTTTCCACAGAGGACACTCTGATGGATTCGGCCGTGCGTCTGAGCTGAGCGCCGCTCAAACACGCGCAATCTGTAAATATTTATTTTGCGAGTGTTGGGAACGTTGACGTAAAAAATGCCATCGCTCTAAATTGCGAGCACTTTGTAGCTGATAACGACGCGAAAGGAAATGCGATCTGGTTTACGCCAAATTACTTTGTGAGAACATTCATTTTGGGGTTGGGGGAAAAAATCGCTTTTATTCTTTTATTTTGAATGAGAATAAATGTTTTCTTTTTACTTTCCATTTTGTCAGGTGACAAGTTAAATAGGAGGATAAGTGCGGAGGCGTTCAATAATAAAGCGCTCGCGTTTAAGCCTAATGGGTTTAGGACGTCTTCAGTCACACGCAATTTCAGTTTAAACGCTGAACGTCGGACAAAAGCAGCTCTCTGACCTCCATTAAACAACTTCACCCCGACAAGACGAGCAACAATGGAGCTTTGTTTTAGACTAGACTTAAATATACTCTCCTTTATTTTTTAAGTGATACAGAAGTTAGAATGTAGAAGAGAGATGAAAGGACCTACGTTAGTTTAGAGGTTGAGGATGTGAAATTCTGAATGAAGATGAATCTGAACTTAGTGATGATTAGTGTGAGATGTGACACAAGCTACAGTTCCAGCTATGCTTTTATTAGTTGTTGTTTTTTTGCTTTAATTTTACATGTAAAATATTTCACAGGATTCATTTTCCTTTAACAGTTCATGTTTTTCACATTTTGTATTTTTATTATTATTTATAAATGTTTATTTTATTATTTATAAATTTTTATTTTATTATATCATTATTATTGTATTATTTCAATCGATTTTATTTACCATTTTTATATTTTCTGTTTTACTTTGAGTTGATAGGATTCATTTATTTTTGTTTTCTTTCCTACGAATTTTTGTTTACAATGTAAGAATCTATTATTTCCCACAATTTCACGTTTCATTGAGAAAACAATCATTCAGCAATTTTTCACTCGCTGTTTCTTTGTGCACTTTTCTAGACATTTTTTAACAGGATACACTTTTGCAAATGATTTTTTTTAACCCCGTTTTTCGTACCTGTTTATTATAATTTTTTTTGCTTTTAACCTTGGACATTGTGTCCACGCTTTACCTTGTGTGCGTCTGTCGTAATTTCTTTCACCTTCTGCTCGATTCTTCTCTCCAGTCAACATCTGCTGCAAGCGTTAATAATGAGCCCTCTGCTCTGCCAGCCATGTCCTCCTACCAACACACGTGTCAATAGAAGTACTTATCTCCTCAGGAAAATGTGTGCCGAGGGCTTTATTTGGAAGCCATTCAAGGTCAGGAGTCAGCAAAACACTGCGTTCTGCACTCATGCTAATGCAGAGGAAAAGCCGGCTTTGAGGAAAAGTTTTAGACGCATGCTAACGGTTTATTTTTAATATAATCTACCACCTTGTTTGACCTTTGTAGAGCTTTGTTGAGGATCATTGCTTGTTTTTTTGCTGTTGTTTTGAGAAACTCAGTCTCTCTAATTGAGATGCTGCTGCTCCTCTTCTGCTCCATTATCCCTCAGCTCCCTTTCTGCACCCAGTAGGATACTAATATTTCTTGGCACCGCTCAGGCCGGGGCTGTCAGTTATCTCTGAGTCGAGACACGGTAAATATCCTGCATTGATTAAGTCGATTTGCATAGGCTCAAGGCCAGGAGCTGAATGCAAACCAGCACCATTTACACCCTAAAATAGCAGCTCGTGAAGCTACACCGCCTCTGCACCCTGTCCTATCCAGGAGTTTTCATTTCCCCGAAACTGTAGCAGGGATGCAGCTCTACTAGATTCACTTATAAGTGTGAGCACTACATGACCAAAAGTTTGTTCCCATACCACCTTTAGTCTGTTACAATAATTTCTACTCTTCTGGGAAGATGTTCCACCAGATTTTGTGGTCGTTTGTGCTACAGGGGTGTCAGTAAAGGAGGCCTGGGGTCCAGTCAGCGTTCACATTCATCCCAAAGGTGCTCCTCTATAGTGGGAGATCTTCCTCTCCAACCCATGTCATGCAGATCTTCATTGAGTTGAATTTCACTGGAACAGGTTTGGGTTTTGGCAAAATGTCATGCTCCTACATTCAAAGACGTTCTAAACAGTTATGTGCCTCGAATGTTGTGCAGTTTAGGAAGAACCTCTTATTTCTGGAAAGAGCACAGGACCCCTGCACCACCCCAGGGTGAGATTATTTCCTAAACTATGTAACTACTTTGAAGTGTTTATGTCTAAGTCAATGGCAAAGCGCTATCATTTTCACCTTTACCATAGACTCTCATTAAGCTAGCGGTTGTTGCTAGCGATGAAAATCTAGTGCTAAGTGTGTATGCATTGCACTGTGGGAGGAATCTCAGCAGTGCTCAGTGCTCGCAGAAGTGAACTGCTTACCTTCGTGTAAAACAGTTTCTTTGTTACTATCTTTTTTGGTGCATCTTGATCTGAGCATTAAACACATTCAGATACTGTAACTCTCATTCTCGTCATTCGACATCTCTCCACATCTCGTCAGTTTGTTAGCACCAGGACGTGCGCTAGGTTTAAATCACCCATGTGGGTATCTGAACATTATGAGTAAATATCAGACTCAATACTGCTAACACTGCTGATGAATCATTATCAGATTTAAGTTCGGAGAAAAAACTATGTGAATGCAGCTCCAAAAATAAGCTTTTTCCGTTCCTGAGTTTTCATCCTACGCTCATTCACGCTCAACTTTCAAGCTTCTTACCTTGAGGGGAGCCTTGACACCAAAATAGATTCGGGTTAATGCAGAAAAGGGATTTTTTTTTTTTTCTTGTGAAATGGCTAGCTTTTGATGCAGAGTCACAGAAGATGCACAATGAGCTTATCTCGACAGGATTGGAGTCTCTGGCCGTATTGCAGAGTTATCAGCTTCTCTTGTTTACCGATGCGTCCGTAGTAATTGTGTGTGCTATATTATTTTTTTTTTGCTGTACACTACCGGTTTTACCAGCAGATTAGCGATTAGTGAGCATGCTAACTGTGTGCAGTTTTGAGATTTATTCCCAGAGTAAGCAATTCAACACTTCAACACTTTTTTTTTTTTTCTCCACCGGAAACACAGGCTATTTGAACAGATTCTGCCTACTGAAAGAGAAGCGTTAGTGTGGAGGAAACGTCAGCGTTCCCCCGAGCGAGCCGTCATCACATTTCAGCATGTGTGCACTTCACCGCGAGAGGCCCGTGAGCCCATCACTGAATCTCGGCCCTCATCAAGAGTGCATTTATTCTCCTCCTGTACTCCAGCACTGAATTGGAAAGCGTTCGTATTCGCGGGAGAGAAAAAGTGTGTTTAAATCAGGGTTTGTCAGTGTGATGATCGTGAGCCAATATCTTATTTATTGATTTCTTTATTTTAATTTGATAATTTTATAAAGAATAAATCTCTTATTCTGTCTTGTAGTTTGGTAGAAACACACAAATTGATATAATCTGCTACTGTACATTTGCCCAGTGGTGGATGCAGGGATTTTTTTATAGGGGTGGCAGGGCAGGGGCCAGCGGTTACTCTGGGGGTGGCGCAGAAAATATCATTATGCAAAAAAACATGGCACTTATTCAAGTTACAAATATTTTTTCAAGTATTGTATGTGCCCAAATTACAATGATTTATAATGTGCAATTTCTCCAATATTGTAAATAAGATAGATAGATAGATAGATAGATAGATAGATAGATAGATAGATAGATAGATAGATAGATAGATAGATAGGTTTGTAAACATCAGCAGTTCAAATAAAAATGCCTGTTTGGTTAAATAATATATAAGATTATATTTTATATAAAAAAATAGAATAAATGAAAATAATGCAATAATAATGCAAAATTATATTGATTACATTTAAACATTTAAACTGCCAAATTTAATTGAATAAATAAAAATATGGAAAAAATGTAATTAAATCGTTTACATTTGTTAGACCCCATTTGGGTAAAACTGATGTGTATGTAAGTGTGTGTGTGTGCGTGCCTGCGTGCGTGTGTGTGTGTGTGTGTGTGTGTGTGAGTGTGTGTGTGTGTGTGTGTGTGTGTCATTCCTTCCATCCTTCAATCATTCACTCCCTCGAAATTTTCTTTTAAAAGAAATTCTTGAAGCTGGGCGCTAAAGAATCCATAGCACTAGCGTTAGCCGCTAACCAGGGAGTGGCTAGCGGCTAACGTTAGCGATATAAACTTATTAGCGTTTTCACGCATGAACAAAACAAATCTTATTTTTGGTACGGAGTGAAGCCACAGTGACACTGCGCTAACTCTAGTTCCTTTCTTATGGCCCTTGCAGTGTTGTATGTGAAAGCACAGTGGTTATTTTTATTTTTTATTTTTTTTATTTTTATGCCCAATAATTGATTTTTTTATTGTATTAATGAATGCCGAGCTTCACATCTTTCTTTATTCATTACCCTTTTTCTTTTACACTTCTTACTTATTTTTAAAGCTCTTTTTCTCAAGCTTGTGGATTTCTCTTTGGTCAGTGTTCAATGCTGAAAGCTGAAAGAGACTCACTTCAGACCTCATCGATTCTCTATATCTGAACTCAAGGTCCTGATCATTTACATAGAACTAAGAGACACACGGAGCGTCTCAGCGCGGCCTGTTCGGCTCTTATCAAGAGATACCGCGAGGAATCAATAAACGCTTGGAATCTTGATTTAGAAAATCATTTGTTCTTTAAATAATGAATCATTTGATCCAACGCTGAGAATAAATGGAACGGATTTAGGTGGATTTGCTTATCTCTTAGACACCATAAAGCATTACACTCTCACGGCTTTGGAAGCATTTGGAGGGGAAAATAAAGAGGCTAATCTCCCAGGAATTCGATATAAACTTCCTGTCACTGTCAGGCCGGTTTAAGAAAAGGGATGTGATTAAACCTTGGTGCAGAGAAAAGCTCTGAAAACCTTTGCAGTGATACTCAAAAACAATTTCCCTTTGTTTCTGCAGGAATAAGTCCTTCTTCTGTCTGCCAGGGGAAAAAAAACCGCTATAAATAAATGATTATAAACGGCAGAAACTCGACTGCACTGAATATAGAACATCAGGAAAATAATATACAGGAGACAGCTTCTTATGTTGGTGTTTGCTGGATTTTTTTTCCAGAAGGCATTTAATAAGACTTTACTCAGATGTGATCTCTGCATCCTGCCTGCATAAACCCTTCATAACCACTGTCACAAAACTAAACACCCAGTTTTAAATCAATATTCCGGTACGTGTAAGTCGTCATAAAGAACCGTCATTAGGACAGATCTACTGATATCATAAGGTGGATGTATGGATGGATGGATGGATGGATGGATGGATGGATGGATGGATGGATAGATAGATAGATAGATAGATAGATAGATAGATAGATAGATAGATAGATAGATAGATAGATAGATATAGATAAAAAAATAATGGGCAGATGGGAGTTTACTGGTTAAGGCACTGGACTTTGAATTCCACCACCACCACCAAGCTGCAACCACTGTGCCCTTGAAAAGTTTAAATACAGTAGATGATTGATGGATGGATGGATGGATGGATGGATGGATGGATGAAAATACAGTAGATGATTGATGGATGGATAGATGGATGGATGGATAGATGGATGGATGGATGGAAATACAGTAGGTGATGGATGGATGGATGGATGGATGGATGGATGGATAGATGGAAATACAGTAGATGATTGATGGATGGATGGATGGATGGATGGATGGATGAATGGATTTATGGATGTATGGATGTATGGATGGATGGATGGATGGATCGATGAATAAATGGAAATACAGTAGATGATTGATGGAAGGATGGATGGATGGATGGATGGATGGATGGATGGATGGATAGATAGATAGATGAATGGATGGAAATACAGTAGATGATGGACAGATGATGGATGGATTAATTAATAAATCAGTTAAATAAAGGAATAATGAATTATTTCTAGTTGTTTATTTTATGTATGAAATATTTATTTATAAATCCTGAAGTTTCTCACTCTGGCAGCTCAGTTTCTTTTCCTTGGCAGCGTTTAACCTGCGCAGGTCAGAGTTCTTAAGCCGTTTATGATATTTAGCGTCCGTCTCTCATTGCGAGCGGAGAACCGGAGATGGTTTCAAATTTTCTCTGGAATCAGTCAATTACCTTTCTCATCACCTCCTGCATCTGCCATCTCTCCCTGTCTTTCAGCAGCAAGATGAGTCATTT
>MU570271.1:4860780-4880638 GCA_024362625.1 Silurus asotus
TCTGTAGACGAGTAATTGTGATGGAATTAGTGTTTCTGATTTGTTTTGGTTCCCTCATTATTCTGAGGCTTAAGTTAAGCATTTTAATAGAGAACAGATATCATCGAATTTCTGTGTACAAATTGTTTCTCTTTTTTTCGTTTACATTTTGTTTTGTTTTGTTTTTTTTTTTTATGTATTTTTTCGAACAAGTTATTCTGCTGAGAATTTTTTCCCCTCGATCCAAATAATATATTAATATTACAAAAAATATATAAACATCTAAATATGAATCAGAATTAAATTCAGAATGATTTTGAAAGAAGTTGGGATTTGGCGTTTTTTTCGTAGACGTTAAAGAATCGATGTCTCGTCTGTCTTTTCTCTGTAAAACTCTCAAATTAAAAAAAAAAAATTCACGTTTTATCACATAGTGAGAATGTTTGGAATCATTCTACATTTTTTCTTCCCTTCGTGAAAGAGATCTCGAATCGTTGTTTGAAAATCATGTAGCTAGATCGATCTTAAAATTATTACAAAAATAAATAAATAAAAAAGACTGAATAGGATTCATTATCAGTCACTCAGATTCTGAATATCATACAGTTTGGGGTATTTGAATTATATTGTAACATTATTAAGGAATTAAAGGAATTTCTTATTTCTTTACTAATCTACACTTTTCAAATAAAAAATGATTTTATTTTTATTATAAAACAGAATAATTCGAGTTGCGTTTCTCCAGCATGTGAATAAAAAGAGGTATTTTGTATGAGAGTCAGCGCTCACGTCCTTCCACTTTCCCCGAGTGCTCTACATATAATATTAATCCGAGCACGTCGTACGTTATCGCAGTGGAAGTGACGGCGGTGTATCAGGCAGCTGGATGGTAATGTATAGCTGTAGAGCGCCTCGTGCCCCGGAGTTCATCGCTCTCTAAAACACTCATCAATTATCGCTGTGTAAAGGTTGGAGGGCTTTTAGCGAACCCCCCCCACACACACACACACACAAACGCCGCTATGTCCTCTATAAATTAGACGTGATGAATGTTTTACGTAGACGAGACAGACGAGTCAGAACATCACTTCACTTCCAGTTTCACTCCTGACTGTCAATCCCAATTTCTGTCAAATTTTCATTTTTTTTTTTTTTTTTAGTCGAGATAGTTGGAGACAGTCGGAGCACTTCCTGATCTCGTTAGGGCCCCAATCATCCAGTCACGTTTACACAGAAATTCATGCCATCATTTCTAACCCCATCAATTGATGTTGGACAGCTGCATGAGATGCTCTTGTTCTAGGGGTTGATTTTTTTTACGTTTGGTTTGCTTTTGTTTAGCATGTTTGTCTGGCTGTTTTTTTTTTTCTTTAAGGTCCGTCGATTTTATTTTTGTTTGTTTTAAATTTTTTTTTTATTCATGTCTGCTGGGTTCATCATCTGTTCCACGGCTACGACGTTCCTGTTGTCTCGCCTCATCTTGTGCCGCATGATTTGTTGGTGTTGGTCGAAATTTCTTTTTTTAATTTTATTGATTTGTTCATTTTGGGCTTCAAATTTCCATTTCTAATTAAAAAAAAAAAAAAAAACTGGCAACAAAATCTTTTCTTGCCATCCAAGAATTAAACAAGTAATATTATTATTATTAAGAAAGTTGTGTGAAAGAATGGTAAATATTATCTCCTTTTTTTTCTTTAAGCCCCTCCCCTCGCCGTTCTGCATCAGCTAGTATTTAAATGCAGATGGCATAAAAAGAATTTTATTGCCACAAAAAAAAAAAAGAATCATGTCATCTCTCAGTCAGTCATTTGTGGCATGTTAGAGTGTATGGTAGGTTTTCTGGGCTAGAAGCATCCTCCGGAGAAGTTCTCGTCGTGGTGTTACTGCATGGCTCTCTGTCGTCTGCTCCACACACCATCCACACTAACCCCACTGGCTTGATGTACATGACTCCATCCTGTTTTTTTACTTTTTTTGATCACTTTTTTGGTTTATTTAAGGAATGCGGTTGCAAAGATTGCTGCTGCATCATCTGTGTGTGTTTGTGTGTGTATGTGTGTGTGTGTGTGTGTGTGTGTGTGTGTGTGTGTGTGTGTGTGTGTGTGTGTGTAGACGTCCTGTTCGTTCACATGTCCGTGTCTTAAAGTGTTTCTGTCACGTGATTCTGTTCTCTGTTTGTAAAACTGTTGGAATTTTTCCCCCGGTTTCTCCTTCAGGAATTCCATAAGGGGACTGATTTTCCCACATCCTTTACCGAATCTCATTACGGCCACAAAAATCTTACAGCATAATTCCATGCTAATGTCAGGGACGGCTGATGTAAGCATGCTAGCAGGGCTGAGGTTTCGCTGATTAGCATTTTCATCAGATTATTCGCTCTTCAATAGTAATAGGTTGTTTGGGGATGTTTGTGGAACTGAACACAACAGCAGAGTTTATGCTCCGATCTTATAGCCAAATTTTAGATTCCCGATCGATTGTGTCCCATCGAGTCTCACAAACGCCGTCGCCTTTTTAGCATAGTGAGAAGTTGCTCTTTATGACCTACACCGAAACCGCAATTAGGAACAAGTCCCTTGAGTGTTCATTATAGGACTGGCTGGTTCACGAGACGGCTAATAGAGAGCGCTGTGATCACTTTCTCCTAATTTACTTTCCGATCACAATAAACACGGAGCACAAACCTGGCTCAAGGTCATCTGTCCAGCAAACTGCTGAATGTTTCAGCACCAGCTTTTCTTTCAGCTCTCTCCCTCTCTCTCTCTTTCTCTTACACACTCTCTTTCTCTCACACTCTCTCTCTCTTTCTCTCTCTCTCTGTCTCTTTCTCTCTCTCTCTCTCACACTCTCTCTCTTTGTCTCTCTCTCTTTCTCTTTCTCTCTCTCTCTCTTTCTCTCTCTCTTCCTCTCCCTCTTTCTCTCCCTTCCTCTCCCTCTCTCTCTCTCTCTCTTTTTTCTTTCTCTCACACTGTCTCTCTCTCTTTCTCTCTCTCTCTCTTTCTCTTACACACTCTCTTTCTCTCACACTCTCTCTCTTTCTCTCTCTCTTTCTCTCTCTCTTCCTCTCTCTCTTTCTCTCTCTCTCTCACACTCTCTCTCTCTCACACTCTCTCTCTTTGTCTCTCTCTCTTTCTCTTTCTCTCTCTCTCTTTCTCTCTCTCTTCCTCTCCCTCTCTCTCTCCCTTCCTCTCCCTCTCTCTCTCTCTCTTTTTTCTTTCTCTCACACTGTCTCTCTCTCTTTCTCTCTCTCTCTTTCTCTCTTTTTCTTTCTCTGTCGCCCTCCTATCTCTCTCTCTCGCTCTGTCACTCTCTCTCTCTCTCTCTCACAGTCTCTCTCACACACACACACTCTCTCTCACACTGTCTCTCTCTCTCTCTCTCTCTCTCTCTCTCTCTGTCGCTCTCTCTCTCTCTCTCTCTCTCTCTCTCTCTCTCTCTCTCTCTCTCTCTCTCTCTCTCTCTGTCGCTCTCTCTCTCTCTCTCTCTCGCTCTCTCGCTTTGTCGCTCTCCTCTCTCTCTCTATCTCTCTCTCTCACTCTCTCTCTCTTTCTCTCTCTCACTCTCTCTTTTACTCTCTGTCTCTCTCTCTGTCTCTCTCTCTGTTTCTCTCAATGCTCAACTTTTTTTTTCTACACATTTCCTACCACATGATCAAAGCGCCTCACAGTCGAGACAGAATTCTATACAAGGACAAAGACAGAGTGATGATATAAAAGATACAGGATTTTTTGCTACGCAGAAAATTTCTGTGAGAATCTCAGTGAAAAGAGCCGAGAGTAACAGGCGTGTTGATACACCAGATAGTTAAACATTTTACCAATAATAATAATAATAATAATAATAATAATAATAATAAAAGACTTAACAATGATCCAGAGTTGCAACTTTAAGGTTTAGGGTATCACCTGTGTATGATTGTTAAAATATTGCATTAAATATCCAAAATAAACAATAATAAAAAAAATTCTGTATTTATTAATAAATCATTCATCGATGATGTCGTCATCATAAATAATCCACTGTGCTGTGATCCAAAGAAGAATAAATGTGTGAAATCAAATATATTTTTTAATCATATATATGACATATTTCCAATTAATAAATGTTAAGAAAAATACATGCAGAATTAAATACATAAATCGATAGTGTAGTAGATGACATGTGATGTGTAGCATGATACAAATAAAAAACTCTAAACGTTACAGCTTCCCTCAACTTGAACACCAGATGGCGTGATCAGACCCCTGGAGCTTAAAAGTTAAAGCTGCTTAAGCGAGATGTTGCGTTCCTCCAGACTGGGCGGAGATCCTTTAAAGCCACTGCCCATTTGCTGATGCGTAGTTCACACAGATAAGCATCTCTGAAGCTCGTGAAGTTCACATAAAAGCCAGAGAGAGCCCAAACAACAGTGGTGGAGAAGATGATGGAGGAGACTGTGTTGTTTGGCTCCATCCCGAGTAGAAAAGCATGTGTTTATCGCTTGTCGGCAGGAGGCTGATCAACGGCGCAGGTTCTGCTTAATTCACCCCTCTGTAGTGCAGCCGCTGATAAGATTTACTGCCGAGATACACACTTCCACCTGACGATAGAAATACAGTCAGACTCTTTTTCCTTAGCAACACTGAGCACCCATAAACATCACACTATACTACAGGTGTGTTGGACTTGTGGGTTCATATCTCATGAAATGAGAAGATTTAAAAACCCTGAATGAGCTTTTTGAACATCCCCTTCCAATTTGCTGGTTTAATAACCTCCACTCTTCTGGGAAGATGTTCCACTAGATTGTGTGGAGATACATTCAGCCACAAGGGTGTTAGTAAAGTCAGGTACTGATGTAGGTGAGAAGGTGAGGTCACCTGGGGTGCAGTCAGCGTTCACTTTCATTCCAAAGGTGTTTAATAGGGTTGAGGTCAGAGAAGGAGATCTTCCACTTCAACCCATGTTAAGCAGATCTTCTGGCTTCGTGCTGGAACAGGTTGGGGTGTCCCACTCCAAGTGAAGGGAGAATTTCATGCTCCAGAATCCAAAGACGTGCCTCCAACTTTGTGCGAGCGGTTTGGAGAAGAAGAAGATATGGATGGAAAAGTCTATGTGGTGTAGTTTATGACTGGCTAAAAAATGAATTATGGAATTAAAAATAGGATTCTTACTTAAAACTCTGACTACAAAAACTTTTAATGACAAAATGTTTAGGGTCAAACAATAATCATGAATATGTGATGTTAAATAAATAGAGCAAAAACCCCTGGATCACAGCTGTCCTAGGACTAAGATTGAAAAATAATTCTTCTTCATTTAAACATCCTATAAAGCAACAATAAATCCATTAAACAAAAGTAATAAATACACTACAACCATAAATCTATATTCCAGGTTCTAACGCTGCAGCCTGTTTGGAGGGGGTCAGGGGTTCATTGTGAGGATCGAGATTTACACATCTGGCGATCAAAGTGGGCGGGGAATGGGCGTGGCTTGGATAGTTTGAGATGTTTGCCTTTCAGTTTGCAGACACGTTTTTATTACTACTATATTCATGCTTTATTTATACTATATGTGTATACTGTACTATTCTGGATTGTGATTGGTCAGAATTGTTGGTGTTGACAGTAAGTCATAGGTGTGGTTGAAGATGCTTCTGTAGTAGCAGCTCATTCACTGGGAGTTGTACAGAAAACACTTTAGTCCTCCTGGTAATAAACAAAACATTTTTCCATTCATCATCATTGATATGGTGAAGTTTTCCTGTAATTATGGAAGGAGTCTCCAGTGTCAGGTAACGCTGGTCATTTCTGACATCTTCAGGACCGTAGATGTTCTTTACAGTAGGTGGATGTGAGACAGGGACGAGTTCTGATGGCATTTCAGCCCGAAGCAGAAAAGCATTTTTTTCCCCCTTTATTACACGTATTGATGTCCTCTTGTGAAATTCTGATTATATCTAATGTACAGTTTTCTTTTGAACCAAAGTCTGTGGGTGTGGCGCACAGTCACCATCTTACCTCAGCAACAATAGACGAAATAAAACATGATGAACTGATTGGCATCTCAGCAGCAGCTGGTAAACAGGTTCAGGCTGTGCTTCAGTGACTTTGTCACCTACAGGCTTTGGTTATTAAAGCGGCTTGAGAGCCGAAATCTCTCTCTCTTCATGTTTAATGTGGTACCTGAACGCCGCTTGCTCTGTCGTTTGTCTACTCTCCCTAAATGCAACTTACTTTAAGCATGCATCAACGACATCTTGCAGTACAAAATTAACCCATGTTCAACCCAATTTTCCTCTCTCTTTGACGTACATCCAGACTGCACGCCTGTTTACGTGTTTAAGACTAACAACGACAGATAGATTTTGTCTTTCGGGTCACATGACAGAGGCGGCAGTCAGTCGGCTGTCCGGCTCTGGACTGTGTCCATTTTTTTAATTAGTTTGTGCATCTGGTTGTAGTGTGTGAAAGTGAAAGTTCAAATTGCTTTCATTTTATTTATTTATTTATTTATTTATTTATTGTCAGATTTGATTTATTTTACTTTTTTTTTTAACATACATTTTTTTTTTTTTAACTAGAAGTGTTTAAACGTAAGAAAGATATAAATAAATAATTAGAAATCCATTAATTTATTTATTTATTTATTTATTTATTTATTTTTATTTGGAACTACTTCATCGAATACTGTGTGTGCACTTAAATTTAGATGAAATATAAAATAATAATTTATTAGGTATTTCATTTTTAAACCTGTTTTAAACAGTAAAAATTAATAAAACAAAAAAAATTCGGAAAATACAAAAATTTAATAGATTATTGATCCTGTACATATGACTATTGGTGAAAATGTTCCACATCTTCGTGTTGATTTATTTATTTTTTCTAATTCTGCCAGCGATCTTGATAAACAATTGACTTTGAAACTGTTTTTCTTTAACTGCATGGCGAAGAAGTTGCAGTTTAGGGTTTGTCAGATTGTCAGTGTTAGAGTTTTGTTCTTTTTTTCGTAGATGGGCATGTATATGCTCATTGTTTGTATATCCCCATCCCTTCCTTACAGCCAAAAGCTCTAATGCCGCCCGACCGCTTCGTACTGCCTTTACATGGACATGGCAACTGACTTACACAATCACCCCCATCATTATCATCTCCTATGTAGTATGTTCATAGGTCCAAAACCTTCCTCACCTTCCTCCTCTTCCTCCTCCTCCTCCTCCTCCTTCCCCTTAGTTATGGCAAAATATGTACAGTCATCCATCCATTCAGAATTTACGATTATGAAATCAATCCAAGCAAAAAGTTTAATTACTAGAATGTAGATATTTATTGACAAATGCTATATATATAAATATATATATAACTTAAATCCAAGGCTCAAATATGTACAGACTTTTGTATTTTAACAAAGAAAAAAAACAAAACAGAATAATGGTGAAGTTTATTTTTCATGTTATGTGGTGTGGATGTATGTGTTGTTGCCTCCCTGTATACTCATGTCTGAAGATTATATTTATCAAGAAATACAGTGGCTAGTAATTTTTTCTTTTTACAAGAAAAAAAAAAAACTTGTCCAAGGACATTCTTACACAACTTTCTTTTGTGCATTTTTTCTTCATGCCAAAATCATGCGGGCAATTTGTTGATGTAAGTTAACAAAAATCTGGTATGCTTATTTTTTCCTTGAAATATTAATTTTGATGTTTCTTTTCAAAGCCTTTTAATTTTTTTGTTTTTACTGTGCAATAAAATGTTATTGTTGGTTTAGATTGTGCTTGTCTGTGAATAGTTATATTGCTAAAGTAGTCGCTTTTTTAATATATATTTTTAATGTATGTATATTTTTTTCCTTTATTTATATTTTGCCTTTTCAATTCCTGCAGATAAGCAAGTGGAATTTTTGTTTGTTTTTGTTGGTAATTTTTTTTTATTATTATTTTTAATAAGTAATAAGATAACTGCCTTTATGTTATTTGAACTTTTAATTCTGAAACTGCATTCGAGCAACTGCATTTTTTTTTATTATTTTTTTTTTTATGATTAATTTATTAATGTTTGTTGGTTTAATTTAATACAATTTTCATTTTATTTTATTTTAATTAATTTGATTTTATTTTGATAACCGTATATATGCAACCCTGAATGGCAGGATTCCTTCTCAGTGCAAATAAATTAGTAAAAAAATAAATAAAAAATAAACGGCTAATATAATATAATATAATATAATATAATATAATAGAATGTTTTTGTGGGAGGGGCCGTGTAAAGCCTGGAAGATGATATTTGACAAATATAGTCAAAATATCAGATCACTATTTTAAAAACTTTTTCTAAAAAAAGAGTTTAATAATTTTTTTATTTATTCTTTATCAAATTTTCCCACAATTTTAAAGATTCAGTAAAATTCCTCATCACCAGATGAGCATGAAGTACTGTGTCATAATTAACTACAACATTAATATTATAAAATATATGTATATATTTATACAGCAGCACTTCTGCTCTTCTTTATTTATTCAGCTAGAAACACGCAGGTGTGTTTGAGAGGAGAAACGATGGAGACGTATCGTTTACGAGAAGCTAATTAATCCTCCATTACCTCCGCGAAACGTTTGATGTTAATCAGCTTTCTGCTCGGATAAGATTTCCGTTTGCTGATAAAGTCGTAACAGCAGACGGCTACGGGGTTTTTCTTTATGTTTTTTTTTTTTAAAAGAAGAAGAAAAAGAAGCGAACGTGTATCTGGAGATATTTGAAGGTTTCCAGTTCACTCGCTTCTCAAAAGACTGCGATAGCGGATTTATTTTTATAATCAGGAAGATTCCTCAAACACAGAGAGATCCGTATTTTCACGAGTGTTTGGGCACATATTTGATTTTACAAGTTCCAGGTGGGAAAGTTTTCCCAGTGTAGCACTGATCAACACTAAAATGCCACGAGTGTTAAAGACTTCAGCTCTCACAGGAGGAAGCTGATTACTTTAAAATTATAAATAATTGATTATAGTAACTACTAATAATAGCTATTTTATTATAATGACTAATAATAATAACTAATAATAACATTTTGTGTAACATTGTTACTTATATTTAATTATGCAGTTAGAATAAAAACAAGTACATCATGATGATTTAGATAACGAGCGTCGGTTCAAAGCAAAACAAATTGAGGTTCAGGTTTAACACCATGTAGCTTCAACATTAAAGATGAATTCTCTTGGAAAAAAGGTCTGAACCTGAAGCAGAAGTTCTGACACTGCTGACAAGAGTAAACCTTGTTGAATTATTTTTCCCCAAATCTCTAGTGCATGAAGGTACTTCATAATAACCAGCTTACTCAATCCAGGGGAAAGTTACCTCTACTGACAAAGTCTCCTTACTGAAAAGTTCAAAGCGAAACTTTAAAAAGGACAGCCAAAGTAAGAGATAGAGGTAGAGGTAAAGGCAGAGATTGAGGTAAAGACAAAGGTTAAGGTACAGGCAAATATAGAGGTAGAAGCAGAGACAGATGTAGAGGCAGAGTTAAAGGTATAGGCAAAGGCAGTTTAAGACAGAGATCAATTGTTAAGACAGAGGTGAATGTTCAGGCAGATATAGAGGTACAGGTAGAGGCAGCAATAAAGGTACAGGTAGAGGCATAGAGGTACAAGTAGAGGCAGAAATAGGGGTACATGTTAAGGAATAGGGGTAAAGCTAGGGGCAGCAATAGAGGTACAGGTAGAGGGATAGAGGTACAGGTTCTAGGATAGAGCTACAGGTAGAGGCAGCAATAGAGGTACAGGTAGAAGGATATAGGTCCTGGTAGAGGCAGGGATAGAGGTACAGGTAGAAGGATATAGGTCCTGGTAGAGGCAGGTATAGAGGTACAGGTAGAAGGATATAGGTCCTGGTAGAGGCAGGGATTAGAGGTACAGGTAGAGGCATAGAGGTACTGGTTGAGGTACAGTAGTACAGGTAGAGGCATTGATTGAGGTACAGGTAGAGGAATAGAGGTACAGGTAGAGGCAGGGATAGAGGTACAGGTTAAGTAAGAGAGGTACAGGTAGAGGCAGCGATAGAGGTACAGGTAGAGGGATAGAGGTACAGGTAGAGGCAGGGAAAGAGGTACTGGTAGAGGTACAGTGGTACAGGTAGAGGCAGTGATTGAGGTACAGGTAGAGGGATAGATGTACAGGTAGAGGCAGTGAATGAAATGCATAAAGATGCAGTGATAGAGGTACAGGTAGAGGCAACAGTTAAGGTACAGGTAGAGGGATAGAGGTACAAGTAGAGGCAGTGAGGGAAATACATGTAGATGCAGTAATAGAGAAATAGAGGTACAGGTAGAGGAATAGAGGTACAGGTAGAGGCAGTGATAGAGGAACAGGTAGAGGGATAGAGGTACAGGTCTAGGCAGTGAGGGAGATACATGTAGATGCAGTGACAGAGGAATAGAGGTACAGTTAGAGGATCGGAGGGGACAGAGGTAGAGGAGGGAATAGAGGTAGATGCAATAACAGAGGTAGAGTTTGGGATAGAGTAAGATGCAGTTTTAAAGGTACAAGGTAGTTTTTCGAGTGTCTTCAGTATATGTGCCTCACAGCATCATTAATTACTCATTAATGCTATGTTCATGTTAGCGCCTCTGCTTAATGGATTGCTGTATCTGAGATAAAAGCAAGTGAATTTCTACAAACATAAAACAATTAACAATTATTAGGATTACAAATGAATCCATCGCAGCCCTCAGGCTATTTTTTTCAACCAAACCATAACCAAAAGAATTGAATCTAAAGTCAAGTATTTTGTAGGTGAAACTCAGTCTGAATTCGCAGAGAAGATCTTCAGCAGAATGGTTTAGACAGAACTTGGCCTTGAGCTGGGAGATCAGGAGCCGTCCCCGTGGCTCTGAGACAGGCCCTGCCATTTCGGGTTCGCTGTGCGGGGGTTTAGAAGGCATGAGGCCCGGAGGGGCAGCTGGGAGCCAGAACGACCCTCAGAGAGATTAAATCCAAATCCTGCAGGATCTCCTTAACACTTCCTCAAACACACAGCTCTCTGCTTTGTGTGTGAAGGAAGATATTTTGTCCTTTCAGCTCGGAGGCAGGAAATCTCCTGGACAAATAACCGAGAATAAAATGTAGCACACGGAGGTCAGAGATATAATCTATAAACATTAAACTCAATCCTGCTTAAAATATTTGTAGAAAAACTTTATAAATGCCCTTATTACCAGTTACGAACATGATACATTATACATAGAGTTTATAACACTCTATAACACTAGCGTAATGATGCGTTATAAACACTGGTTATTGCATACTGAGGAAATTATAATGATAACATGTAAGTGATACCTTATTTAATGTTATGAAGGCATTTGTAATGTGTGATTGGTGTTAGGGATAGTGGTACCTGGCTCTCTCGTGAACATCTCTCAGGGTCAAAAGTTCTGTTTCCTTTTTTATTTTTTTTTACTTCTATATTTATTTGCATTTTAAATTTTGCCTTACGTTTATTTGCTTCATATGAGTTTCTGCCGTTTCTGCCTTTATTTTGTTGGTTATTGTCGGTGTATTACAGATTCTTCACGATGCCTGCTGATACAGTTTTGTTTCTTCTTCCTCCTAGGAGGTGAATTAGATCCCTTAGTACTCCCTCCTGTAGCTACACGTGCACCCTTCATCCCTCCCCTCCCAACCCTCCGTCCCCCCCTCACCATTATTGAAACCACCAAAGAGTCCCTGTCCATGGCCACTGAGGCGGGCCTGCCCTGCTTGTCGGACCAAGGCAGCGATGATTGTGATGATGGTGATGATGATGATGATGATGATGATGATGATGATGATGGCTTGGTGATATCTGGGTATGGCTCTGGGGAAGCGTATGACTCTAACCTGCCCCCTACTGATGATGAAGATGTTTACACCACATTCTCCTTGGTCACAGATAAGACCTTATCCACGTCGGCCTTTGAAGGTGGCTACAAAGCTCACGCGCCCAAGTGGGAAGCTAAGGACGTTACACCTAACAAAGCCTCCGAGCACGGTAGGACTACTACTACCGTGTCTTTTTACCCTAACCCGAGCCGCTCCACCACCACCACCACCACGTCCGCCGCCGCAGCGCCGCCCAAATGGCCTGCGGGCAAAATGAATAACCGAGAGCTTAAACCCCAACCCGACATAGTCTTGCGTCCATTGCCCACTTCCTATGACGTAGACCGCAAAAAGCCGAAGAGCCCACTAATAACCTCCCCCATGTTCCGTAATGTACCCACAGCGATCCCCACGGAGCCGGGCGTCAGGCGCGTTCCCGGGGCCTCCGAGGTCGTCCGGGAATCTAGCAGCACCACTGGAATGGTCGTCGGGATAGTTGCTGCTGCCGCTTTGTGCATCCTCATCCTCCTGTACGCCATGTATAAGTACAGAAACAGGGACGAAGGGTCGTACCAAGTGGATGAGAGCCGCAATTACATAACCAACTCAGCGCAGAGCAACGGCGCGGTCATGAAGGACAAGCAGCACGGCTCGAAAGGCAGCAACAAGAAACAGAAAAACAAGGACAAGGAATATTACGTGTGAGACTGCGCTACGGTGAAACGGGTGACGCTGAGGCGTATCAGGAGCTGCACCAACGGAGAGAAAACGGAGAGAGAGAGAACCAGAGAGCGAGAGAAAAAACAGATTTCCATTTGGCACTGTGCAGAAGCACTGAGCTCTCACACCAACTGTAATATAAAGCACACTATTGTGTAAGCATACAGTACCATGATGGTAAATAGCGACATTAGTGACCTTTATTCCTCAATCCGGTCGACGGCGTTATCCGTGTAGAATACTTCACAGCTACATCATTATCTTTAAAAAAGTGACTTAAAAAGAGCTTAAAAAAAAAAAAAAAAAGTGAACCTTGGCTTTTTTTTAAACCCTTAAAAAAAAAAAAAAAAAAAAAAAAAAGAAGGAGGAGGAGAAATCGATTCTGGCCATTGCAAGCATGTGAGTGACACAGTGTTCTAAGAGATGGACCAAATATATATAAGTACATCTATATATAAATCCTGTGTGTGAACGGGAAAGAAGGACTTTTGCCAAAAAAAAAAATATATATGAATATAAATACATATGAAAGATTTGTATTGTTTATACATTAAACGTGGTGTCAATTATTAAAATTTTTTTTTTTGCTCTCCGCAAAGAAAAAAAAAACAACAGTGAAATATCGATGTGGTCAGTTGACGAGCGAGGACAGCTCCCTGACGCTCCCGCAGCACTGTTATTCAAACCTCGACCAAATGATTCGGATTTTTACAACCGACTGTGGCGTTTGAGAAAAAAAAAAAAAAAAGAGAATAATAATAATTTGTGAATTTGAGCGAAGTGGTGCATTTTATCTTTGTCTCAGTAAAGCGACTGATTGTAATGCATGCCATCTTTACACTATGATGTATGATGTTCAGCTGAGGTTGAACAGATCTGCCAGGCCAGTCGATCCATCAGACGCATCTTTTCCTATTTATTTTTTTTCCCCTCCCGTCTGAACGTGACCCACCACCACCATCATGACGCTGCTGCCGGACGTCACGTCTTTTTTTTTTTTTTTTTTTCGCAGCCGGAACCGGCTTTGATCTTTTTTGCGATCATGATGTATGTTGGTCCACTTCCTCTTGTTCTCTTTTTTATGAAAAGCTGTCTGGTGCGCACTGGCACTCCTACTATAACGCTGTTACGGATGTCTATACGGAAAAATAAATCTAACGTGAAAAGTGTGAATTCTATCTGTCGTCACAGTCGACTGTGTCAAACGAAGAAAAAAAAATAAATCCAAACGTTTGTTTACATATTTTATTACATTATGATGATATGATGATGATGATGATGATAGCGGTTGTACTTTTTAGCTAGATAACGATGTACATATTGAACCTGAGTTGTATTTTTTTTAGTAATTCTATTGTACAGAGAGATCGTCACGATCATCTTATTCCCGGTGTGCTTCATGAAGAAAAAAAATTCAACAGAGACTCTGAAGTCACGAAAAAAAAAAAACACACACACACAAATACACACACTAGTATATATATATCTATACACACATATACACACACAAGTATTTTGTAATGGAAATCAGAGAATATTGTTAGATTAGAGGTCTAATCTTTCTGGCAGATGTTTCTAAGTCGCATGGATATTTGATTACTTGACGCTGTCATTCAAATACAAGACACACTTCTTTACCTGTACTGAGGTTTTCCTTGTTATCAGTTGTTTTGTTTTTTTTAATTTATCAAAAGAGAAAAAAAAAGAGAGAAAATCAAACCGAATATGTAACAATAAAAACAGTCATATGGATGCAGACATGCAGCTCACACCTTTTACATAACGTCTGATTCTTCTCGTCTCCGGCTTTTGGGGGAGTGGTTACATTTTCTAAGCATTTTGTTCTTTCGTAATTGCGATCTTGTGTTTAGTTTCTCTGCGCTCTCTTTACAAAAATCCTGGAGGCGGTGCCAGATCAGAAAGGGGCGGAGCTTGGGTTTGTGGAAACACATTCATGATGCAAAACCAGCGATACTTTCACATGACATGTTCCTTCGCCAGTTTATAGCAAGCACGAAACACATTCATGCCAGGTTATAATGCATTTATAAGAAATTGTGTCTCATTATGAATGATTGCTCTCATGAATATTCAGGTTTGTCACTTGTCATGTCACGTCACGTTTCAGAGATTTTACCGGAGTGAAGCAGGCAAATCTTTATGCACAATTAATACAGTTATACTTTATATCACCATGACAACAGGACACAATGAAGTGCAACAACACAATCAAGTAACGAATTTCCATGTGAACGTGTTTAAATAGTATTGCTAACTTTGACCTTTGTGAAAAGGAAGTGAAGTGAAGGAGTCACTGCGGATGAACGGAGCACTTTTCTTCTACAATATTATCAAATCTGGTTTACGAACAGCCATTATTTTCCCCCTGTCTTTAATTAATTATTTATTTACTTCATTGATTTGATCTATGCCAGGCTTTCTTCTTCTTCTTTTTTGTTTGTTTCACATCACAGATATCAGCAGTCGCTGCAGGACGACTTTCGATCTTTTATTCGTTCCACCACACGTTTCACTCTTCATCTAAATCCCGAGGCCCATCTGATGATCTGAACAATCTTTCACATGGATTTTTTACAGCACCGTTCGTGTTGTTCATTTGCTCTCACCCACACGTATACACACACACGTGTGCACACACACACACACACGTGCATGCACACACAGTGCTCTCCTGTGCAGGAAAAGCAAAGTGTGAAATGTACATTTTCAAAACGAGCACCTTATTACATGGGTGACTGACTTATTGAACCGCATCGAACGAAACCCGGGCCGTTCAGCAGGCGAGGAGAAAGTTAATTAAAATTCAGCAAAGGCTTAAAATTCAATAATCCCTGCACAACTTTCAGATGAGCTCCGGTGATTAGGAGGATTCATTACAGCACACCTTCTCTTTGCTAAGACTAAAGGCTTCGGGTTACTTCATGCGGAGACGCCGTTCATGCCGACTTACCCGAACAAAAAGGCGTCGTGTGGAGGTTCTGCTCGTTGCTTCGTGCGCGATCCACACACAAACACGGTACACGACCCAACACTGGGATCGGCCAAAACATAACCAAACCCACCCACGTCACTATCGCAAGGTTTTCAGTAGCATGCTAATTCCAGCACATGCGCCCATTATGTCTCACGTACACTTTCTTTATCATTTTGTTTGTTCTTTTCTTTGAAAAAAAATTATAACTTTTGGACACTTTTGTACACCAAGTAAGTTGTTTTCTGGTAATCGTTAAAACTCTCATGAAGTTCTAACAGCACCATCTAGAGGACTGGAGCTAGTGCAGGCTGTACTCAGGGTAAAGAAAGGCAGATAAATTTGTGACGTGCAAAAAGATGGAGATTTTTTTAGACCTTTCAGTGTGGATGAGCAAATTTTAAGTGTGGACTGGGAGCATTTTTTAGACAGAAATGCCATTTTCAATTGTATATGGATTAGTGTAGACGTAGCCGCATGGTTGGGTGAGAAATAAATACTGAAATTACATGCATTTGTGTTCAAGCAGGAGACATGCAGCGTGGAGTTTCAATAAAACAGATGTATGTTGTTGCAGGATCTCAGCTCGAGTAAGGAGCAGTGTTCAGTCCAGTGCCACTGACTGATCATGTAACGTAAGCACAATATACAGTGTATTCAAAAATTCACGTTTTGACCAGGAAATGTATTTCACCTCTGCTTTTAAAGCTTATTCATCTAATCTGGAAACATCTGGCGATTTCACATGCAGAAACTACACGCCGGTAATTTGCATAATGTGAAAGACATGCAGTGTAACCCGACTCTGAAAACGTGAAACTTTCCACTCAATGTATATATATATATATATAAAAGCAGATCAGTGTTTAATGCAGCGGGTTCACAGTTTAAAAAAAGGCACATGTTCGTAAACTGTTTTTGAGTTAAAGCACGAGGAGCTCAGAAGCTCAGGAAGTTGTATAGCGTATGTTCTACTGAATCAACTGCAAAGAGAAAAAATATATAAAAAACAATTAGTTATTATTTAGGGAAGGAATTTCAAACAACATACAGAACATGTCAAATGTTTTTTAATGGTGTTTGAGAAGCACCTGCATGTTCCTCTAGTGTTCCTCTAGTGTCTACGCAACAAACCTGGTAATGTAACAGTATGAAGATTGACTTTGACCAAATCTAAAAAGCTCCAGATGTTCCACTTTGTTTTTATTAAAAATGAATTTAGCTGAAATACTTTGACGCGCCTCTTGTAAACCTGCCAAAGTTGTTCATCTCAGAGCAGTTCAGTAGGATTGAGGTGCGGTGACTGGGCAGGTGGTTCCATATTAAACACTCCAGACGACTGTTTGCTCTCTAAATAACTCTTACAGAACTCAGACGTATTTGTCGCTTCGGCTCATCGTCTTGTTGTACGGTGAAGTCGGTTCCAATGAGCCGCAGTCCAGACGGAATCACATGGTGTTGAAGTACGGAAAGGGAGACATGTTGGGTCAGGATTCTGTTCACCATGTAACCTACATGAATATATGTTCTTCAAATGTATACAGAAAAGTGGAACATGTTGTCACTCTCTGGTGTTTTGTAGTGTTTAAAGACTATAATCACACTCCTGATATCACCCACATGAGGATGAGGTTCCCCTTTTGGGTCTGGTTCCTCTCAAGGTTTCTTCCTCATTCATCTAAGGGAGTTTTTTCTCGCCACAGTCGCCCCCAGGCTTCATCATCAAGGATAAATACACAACATTCACCCCAATTCTTAAGTTCTGTAAAGCTGTTTTGAGTCAATGTCCATTGTGTAAAGCGCTACTTGAACTTGAACTTGATAACGTGACAGTTTAATGAAAATTAATACCTTTAAATGATTGAGTTTTTGCATGGAAACAAAAGGAACAATCATGTGTCTCTCCAAAATCATAAAAGACTCGAGGTTTCCGAACTTTTAATATGATCACTGTCTGATAAGTACCACGTGTCCATTCTTTATTATAAAAGTGCTTTAATTTAAACTAAGGTCATGTTTATAGAACAATAATCCTTTACAGTGTGCTAATAGAACGTCCACTTCATTACACCAACCTGCGCATGATTATATTTTTCTAACAACACATCTGGAGAGGGAACACAAGTCAAGCAGCTGGGTTTCAGGCTGGTACGTGAGGAAATCTTCACTCGGCAAAGGTGCTTTCTGATGTTTTACCTCCATCTTTATTTATATAAAACGTCCTAGTTTGACTTGAACCCAGAGTGAGACTGAATGCCAGCTCTTTAGTGTTCCAAGATGAAATAATACATTCATCCTGCATGTTGTTAGTTTACTACATTCCCAGTGCACTGTTTTCTTCTGACCTTTGGGTTCTGAGCAAATTAGAGCTGGAATTTGATGCATCACCACTCGGGGCACTGAAGGATTTACTGCTGTGACCTTTCCTCTGATGACTGCACGATTCTGTTTGCAACTTTGTTTTTCCAAGAAGCACCAAATAAAAGAAAGAAGAACATCTAAAAAACTAATCTCCTGTAATTATAATAGTAGAAAAATCATACTATATGTGAGGTCACGAGGTCGGACTCGCTGTCACGCTTCCTCTCAGCTGGAAGCCCCAGGTCCACGACCTCGCGTCTGGGTTATTAGCAATGTGCTGATTTGTTGCGGTAATGAAGAGCCGAGTGCAGGCTGCACAGCACGACCGTGAACCCTGGTGCACCAGTGAGAACGTTCCTCAGAGATAATGTGTGTGTTTATTCTTTTAGGGTGGTGCATTTCTGCTGATGATCTTCTAGAAAGCAGTGAGGTTGAACATTGAGGTTTTGGTTTGCTATCCATAATAAAGATGATTGAAGTTGTGCATGCAACATGATTGACTAGCAGGAGCAGGATAGTACATTTTAAAAAGGTAAACAAAATGTATAATGGATAGTCTGAGTCTTGGGTTGTTTCTACCTTAGAAGTGCAAAATCCAGGGAGTTGATGAAAAACATGAAGTTTGCATGTAAAGGGTGCATTTTTACAATGAAGAACTTGCAACAAATCGAACCCGCTATATTGTGCTGATAAAGGAAATAATCAAAAGTTACTGTTACCACTTCTTCTTCTTTTTTCTGCTGCTCCCATTAGGGGTCGCCACAGCGGATCATCCGTCTCCACACCCCCCTGTCCTTTACATCTACCTGCATGTCTTCCCTCACCATATCCATGAACCTCCTCCTTGGTCTTCCTCTCCTCCTCCTTCCTGGTGGCTCCATCCTCAGAATTCTCCTACTGATATACCCCATGTCCCTCCTCTGCACATGTCCAAACCATCTCAATCTCACCTCCCTCACCTTGTCTCCAAAACGTCCTACTTGGGCTGCCAATCTAATAAACTCATTTCTAAAGTTACTGTTACCACAGCAGTGTTGTTATTTTCCTATAACACACCATGTTCTGTTTATTAAATAATGACATTTTTACCCATTTACAGAATGTCGTTTTATTGTAGCAGCTTTAAACAGTAGTTCCTTCACTCTCTGGAAGCTACAGTATGATTTTTCTTGAAGAAAAATCTCAGGTACAGCTCAGTCGTAAACTTCTCCATGGTGAAGATGTTGGAAAAGTTACAGCTTTACCTTGATCTGCTACAAAGTGCTGAGTTTTTCATAACTGTTAAATCAATGTGTTCTTACACAAAATCTCACCATGCAGTCAGAATATATCTGAGACTTTACACCAGACTTTTTCAGCCAGATTCCTGGTGCTTTCCCAGAGTTTAGGACGCCTTTGGATACTGTTGCATGAAATTTACTTGAACTAGGAGACCCAAACTTGCTCCAACCTGACAATGCCCCTGTGCACAAAGCCAGTTTCATGAAGATCTGCTTTACATGGTTTGGAATGGAAGATCTATATCTGTAGAGCTCTGAACTTCTCAATCTTATGGAACATCTTTGCCTCCTCACCTACATCATTACCTGACTTTACTAGTAGTGAATGAATCTTCACAAATCTTCTTAGAATCTAGTGGAACATCTTACCAGAAGATTGGAGGTTATTAAAACAGCAAATAGGATTAAATGCGGAATGGGAATTTTATTGTACACTTTAACTAGAAATTTTACGTGTTGTATTATATTGCCATTTATAGCATTTATACTTCTATTGTTTTTGTTTGTTCTACTTTGAGATACATTTTATATATAAAGAAGAAAATACACGAGCCATTAAATTTAATAATATAATACACTGAAACAAAAATTGAGCGGTGAAACAGCGCCCTCTAGGTGGTGCGTGCGTGCGTGCGTGCGTGTGTGTGTGTGTGTGTGTGTGTGTGTGTGTGTGTGTGTGTGTGTG
>MU570271.1:4880662-4971971 GCA_024362625.1 Silurus asotus
TGTGTGTGTGTGTGTGTGTGTTTGTGTGTGTGTGTGTGTAAATGATTGAGGACAGCAGGAATGCTGCTGATGGTGCCCAGTGGTGGAGGAGGTGGAGGAGCATGACTGGAGCTTTGCTTCTTTCCCCACGTGCTGCTTTGTCTCGGCAGCACAATGCCGAGGTTCTGCCAAACGCTCCCCTGCACAGAGGAAGTGGAACAACACTTTGTTCACCCGATATTATTTCTGTAAACACAGCCTCCGTTTTCATCACTGGACATTACAGCAGCATTACTAAGCTTTTGTTGTTTTTCTGAGAAGAGGCTCGGCCACGGGCCCGGAGGACATTTCTATGCAAAACACAATCAAATTGGTCTGCGTGTGAGCGTCACACTCGGGTCTTCTTCACATCGCTAATAACAAAACATCGTTTCATGCTTATACTGTATTTGAATAAACCGATAAATGCAGTACGACTGATTTACTGGAATTAGTCCAGTTTACCAGTCCACTAACACACTGGGGTCACTGCACATTCAGTAGAATTTAATGAACTGTTATAATTATGGAGTATTTGGGAGAAAGAGAATAAAACAGGCATAGCTTTTATTAGCTCTTTTCCCATAGTTGGGTAACTTATATTACAATACATTATGTTACACTTACAGATCGGAAAACAACTCAGTAAGACTAATAATAAAATACCATCCCAGACACTAAACCTCTCATCTGTTATTTGTTTTAACACATTCTATTGGCTGCCAGCTGCTATCGACACAATCAGGATTAACCAAGTATTTTCTCTAGTTTTGTTTGAAATCTGCTAGCATAGTGTTTAAGGTATTGGACTTTAGATCCGGAGGTCATGAGTTTAAATCCCAGCTGCACCAAACTGCCATTGCTCTGCCCCTCATCAAGGCCCTTGACCACATAGTTGCTCAGTTGTATGAATGAGATAAATGTAAGTCGCTCAGGATAAGTACGTCTGCCAAACGCTGGAGATGTTAATGTAACCCACGATGGGGAATTGTGACACTTGTGATGTTACAAGCTGAGTATTGCACCAGCGTGAGGTACGGGGTAGTTAAACAGGTAAATACTGTACAAAGGCTCTCGCATATACACCATGAATCCATATTAGTTGTTCTGGGTGTTTTGCATTAAAATGTTCTCAAGGTCAGTGGCTCTGGTTCTGGGTTACTGATTGGACTGCCATTCTTGGGCCCTTGAGCAAGGCCCTTAATCCTTTGCTCTCCAGGGACCCGGTATCAAATTTGCAGTAAGGAATTCTGAATACATGCAGCAGCCATCTTGCATGGTTCAGAATATATAAGCTTGGTTTAAGTGTTCATATATATTGGCTCATTCTTATTCATAATCATGCACAGTTTTGAAGGTTATTATGAGCACTAGTTCATTTGTGAACCTGGGTGTTTGTCCAACCCCATGATCCAACAATGATAATAAAAAAAATATAAAAATCAATTTATATACATCAATTTGTTTGTTTTATTGTTTATTTGCTTATTAGAATCCATAGCAGTATTTATATTCAACACTGTTCTTTTCCTCACCCCCTGGTGTCTTCTTAATACTCTTTGGTTCTTATTAACACACTAAGTACTTGTTAATCCTCTCAGGTTCTGCTAACACTACAGGTCCTTAATAATACTATGCTCTTGTAATAAAGCACACCCAGGGGTAGTGACACTCTGATTTCCTATTCAATATCTTTAATGTTTTTATATCAATCAACGGTTTCTAATATGGTTCTTACGAAGCCTGGGGATCTAATTGTCATGGCTAGTAGGCCTTATTGGTTCTTCTAGAAATGACTCGTGGGGTGGGGGATCCTAACTAATACTGGCCAGACATATTCACTGTTTGTCGTACAATTTCGGAAGAAATCGCTGAGTAATTAAACAACCATGGATCCAATCAGCATTCTGTAGTTGAAGAACATCTGTAATATTAACTCAGAAATACCTACTACTGTATGCATTCTAGAGTGTGAATAAAAACACCATGGGCACATAATTATGCCCCAAATATCACCCTGGTGGCTATTTGTAGCAATTTGTGGTTCTGTTTCCACTCTGGGGTCCTAAGATATAATATGGTTTCATGATTACATTTTTGCTAGAATTGTTAAGGTTCAGACGCCCTACAGTTCTGATAACATCACTTAAGTGCTGAAGTAACACTATGGTCCTAATAGCATTCTGAGTTTTAATATGACAGAAGATCATAATAAAACCACCCAGTGGTGCGGATTAACCTCTGGGTCGTAATAACGAAGATCCAGCGGGTTGAATAATTATTCAACCCGCTGTATTTTCCTTTTACCTTCATTTGGTATGGTACAGGTTTAAGCACACCTGCAATTCATCTCTGGAAGTGAGCAGAAAAAAGTTTGATCCTGAGTGTCAAGTCGAAGAAAGTAAGTCAAACATAACACAACAAACATGACATTTTTTACTAAACTCCTGAGTTCCTAAAGGGTTAAAACCTGTGATCCTGAGGGCCTCTTATCTCCATAAAAGCAAAACACACCTATGTTTACACGTGTTTTCAGTGTAGCTCCTCGAGATGTTCGTGACACACTGGAAGCCACGTTAGGTGGAGGAGCAGAAAGTGGTGCTGGTGTTCAGGCATCTTTGCCCCAGGCTCGGAATAAGGTGTTCATTCCTGCCTTGTTATGTTCATGCAACATGATTGTCTCCTGATATTCTGTTAATGGTTTTGTCATTTCAGACTGATGGCTTTTTCATGCGTGTTGCGTTGTTGGATCTGCATGTTTGGGCATGGGATGTCTCATCGGTTGTGAAGTCAGAATGAAGGTTAGCGTGATCAGATGAAGGTAAGACAAAGGTGTGTCCACTGATGAGCATCTACTTAATGCACACTTTTAAATACCAGGGCAATGTTTTTTTACCCGATTATTTTAATTCTATTTCATCATCGAATCCAGTCCCATGAGACGGATGGCTATCAAGCTTGGACATGAATTGAGAACATCCAAGAATGCCTATAGCTCAGGGACCCTTTATATTAAATGGTGTTGAGATTGACAGATAGTGACAGACGTCAATTGGAATAAATGAAGAAATGTTATTTGTCCTCAGGGGATACAGAACTGACGGTTCACCCAGAAGCCTAGCAATCATTTATTCATTATAGTAACCACTTCATCTTCACCTGGGACACATCAGCTCTGATACCAGACAATGGATTACAACAGGACAACATATAATTACTTATTATACAAACTGGATTTGTTCCTCAACCTAAAGATGGAGTACAAACATGGCATTAGGTATCTCCGGTTGGTGTCTTCGGAATGGACTCAAGGTATGAATGAGAATTTCATAGAGTGGTGTGAATTCTGATCTCCTGATTTACAGTGACACTGATTACGATAAAGTGCTTAATGAAGATGTTTAAATGGATTATGGTTGTAATGGATTTCTCCCTCGAAAGTTTCTCGGCATGCTTCAAAAAGTGCTTGCACTTGTATCTCAAGTAGATTAAACCCCCTGCTGTACCCACAATCTTCTCTAAGCATTTACATTCACAGCATTTGGGAGACACCCTTATCCTGAGCAACCTACACCTGTGCTCAAGGACCCAGCAGTGGCAGCTTGGTGGTGAACTTGTGACCCTCCAGTCTAAAATCCAATGCCTTACCCATTGGTAAGGCTTGCACCTAGACTACCACCTCCTACCACCTCCTGCAAGCCATCAATATAAAGGGTTTTAAAAAGGTGTTTCTTCTTGAGAGACAACTACATCAGCATCAGGTTCAGATCCTGCTTTCCTAAGTTCTTCACAACATGGCCACCATAAACTTTATGACACATCAGATCACATGTCCCAGACACATGTTGTTTACATACAAGTTTGCTTCGGCTCCTGGTGAAAGCTCTGTTGTATGTTTGGTAGCCCATTTATCAAGCTTGTTCGATCAGTGTTTTGACCTTGGTTTGTCCTTTGCTGCATTGAAAACCTGTTTGTCTCCAGCACGTAAGTTTCTAAAATATATGTGCCTGAAATTGACCGAATTTACAGCTCAAAAAAGTGGTAGCTCAGTGGTTAAGGCACTGGATTTTGGAATGTAGACACACAGCAAAGGACACCTAAAGCTGCTGGATGGAACTTTTAGTGGTAAGTGCTTTTGTAGTAGCATATACACAACTTAACTATCAGTATGATGTAAAAGTATATCATAAGCATGTCTTTAATATCATATTTCATTTATAGTGTTTTATTCTTGGTTCTGTTTGGTGTTACTGTATAGCCCTGAAATACAGTCTGCTTCAGAAGCAGTTTTTGGCGACTTGATGAACAGGAAGTTGCATCAGTAGTCTGTAGAGAGTCTCAGTGTCCGGGAAGACGAGGCTCCAGAGAAACAGGTTCTGACTGGAGGAACACGGACTGCACTTCTATTCACTGCAGTCTGTCTGAGCTGACACGTTCTCCTGAATACTGATGTTCCACTTTTCATCCAGAGTCAAATTTAGCACTTGCCATGGACTGCGTGAGCGACGGATCGTTATGCAGGTAAGTGTGTGGGATGTGGAGACGAAAATAATGATGGATGTCCAAAAATAATTCGGATGCACAGAATGAGGGACACAGAGAGACGGGTTTGTATATGATCAAGGAAGGTGTGTTAGTCATTCAGGATTGTGGTTAGTCAGAACATTTGTGATTAATGATCTTCTACGGCAGCTCTGACAGTACAGTCTTTTCTCCTCACTCTGGTTTTAAAGAGAGATTTTTTGACTTTTTGGAGCATTCATCTCAGCTTTCTCCAAGCTTCTGAAGTCTGGTCCTTTGGCCTCGCTCATCAACAAGGTGTTTCTGCTCATTGGATGCATTTTCCAGTCTGGTTGAACTCACTGAGATTTTTTTTTACTGTTCTCATGATTAATGTGATCATTAATTAACTTAATGAAGCCTGTATCTGTATGATTTAATGCATTATTGTGCTGCTGCCATTTGATTGGCTGACAAATTGCAGCACCGGTGTACAGGTGTTCCTGTGGGTATATATGTGTGTATGTATATATACAGGTATACGTGCTCTGTGTCAGAACATCTCCAAAACTGCAGCTCTTGTAGGACGTTTCCTGTCTGCTGTGGTCAGTATCTATTCAAAGTGGTCCAAAGAAGGGACGGTGATGAAAAAGGGTCACGTGTGGCCCGAGGCTCACTGATGCACGTCGAGAGTGAAGGCTGGTCTGATGAAGCTCGAATTGCTGAAGAAGTTAATGCTGTTAATGCTCAACTGGTCCAGAGTGTTTTTCGGGCAAAAGGACGACCAACACTATATTAGGCAGGTGATTATAAAGTAATGGCTGGTCGGTGTTTATTCAATATACTCGGTACTCACGTTATGACAAACATGGTCACTATTCACGTGCTCAGAACTCGACACCGAGACTCCCGAGTGCTTCATTCTTGTGCTAATACAGATGCATGTACAGTAGTCTCATGTTAGCTCACAAACCAAAGCCATTGAATGCCCTCTTAATTCCGTGTATCCTTATACAATACAGTAGTACAGCGCGTCATAAAATAAATATTTGTTCAGTATTTTATATATATATTTATTTATATATAATAAACATAGACCATCTGAAAACCCAGCTGAATAGACTACTGCAAAAGTGTAGCATTTACAGGTTTTTTTTATTGTATGGAGACTTCCTAGCAGATTTCCATGACAGTAAAAAGGTGGAGTAGAAATGATTATAGCGTTCAGGGCGAGGCTAAGCTGATTTATAAACAATATTGATAGCACGCATGATTTAGTTTTACGAAGATGTCGGCCATCGAAATTAAATACCGCGTTGTATAAGTTAAGACAAAAAAATGTCCTCCGTTTAAACATTGCAACAACATTTTGTTTTAATTTATAGAGACTGTTTTGGCAAACTCCAGCCATTACAGCGCTTTATGTCTGTGCTGTAGAGAAATAAATCGGACTCGGGTTTTCCCCCTCCTCACTCCAGGGGGGTCAGAAGAATATAAGGAATCTATCCAGTGTGGCTTTATGTTCCCAGAATGTACAGAGCGCACGGGTTTTTCCTGGACTGCTGCTGTTATTTTGAGCCCGTGCCTACCAGCTTTACTCAGTGATGTTGGCAGTGTCACAACACCGTGAATAAAAACCTCGGCTGTTCCAGCGCACCGGTTGAGCTCGGATAAACAACGCACGGCCGCAACTAGGGTTTCTGTTTCACTGCGTTTCCGCGGGACACGTTTTCCCTATAGCCTTCACTCTTTAGGTTATTTGGCAGCCTCAGAGGTGGAAAGTTCAGCCAGGCGACTTGGCGTTGCACCGTTGCAGACGCACATGTTCAGACCCATCACAGGGAGCACGCCTGCAGACATCGTTTTAATGGAAAAAAGGAAGAAAAAAAATAACACACACACACACACACCCATACTAGCACACATGCCCTCCTCCACCCATCGCATGTTAAGTTGTGGGCAATTCTCATTTTTTCCTCTGCTGATTGTATTTTCCATTGATTCTATCATACACTCAAAGGCATCTGGAATCTTCCAGAACTTGTTTCTCCATTCATCCAGAACCAATCCTGCTCTCTCCTTTAAAGCCTGCCAGATCTAATGGGGAAGAAAACACAAACACACAAGTCGTGAGCGAAAGTTTGTGCTTTATTTTTTTGTATATTTGCAAGAAAGCAGCCGGTTGAACAGCATGTGTCGGGGAAAAAAATGCAAAGTGTAGCAAAATATAGGAAAAGCTGATTTGGGCGTATCTACAGGAACGCTCATTTCAGGTCCGGACAAAGAGGTGTGATGTTTCATCCAGCCAGAGACAGGAACACTGAATCCTTTCGTCAGTGGCCTTCATTCCCACACCGCTTTGTCTTTGACACAAATGAGCATCTGTAGGGGTGTGTGTGTGCGTGTGTGTGTGTGTGTGTGTGTGCGTGTGTGTGGATATAAATAATTACTTTCATAAATGCATTGTTGAAGCAAAAACCATGAGGAAAATTCGAATCAAATATAGAACCGTTTTTCTCTTTTCTTCTTTTGCCAAAACATTACAAATTTAAAATACATACAAATTCCCTTTTTAAATTAGTGCCTTTTTGAAGACCAAAAAAAAAATAAATGACGTATTAAAAATAAATAAAATGATATTCGGATATCAGTAACACTCTCTATGAAGGCCATAAATACATTGGCGGCACGCTATAACATATTTATACGTAAATATACATTTTTATCAACAAAAAACATCCTCACGTGTAACAGGAAATCCTGGATATTATAACAAATCATATAAAGCCTTATGAGTGTGTTATAATGTCTTCAAACAAGTTCATGATATATCTATGGCCTTCACAGAAACTGTGTGTATTTCCAAAATATCTTTCAACACACTAAATATATATAAAAACCTTCTTCATTGGTTTGGTGAACGATGAAGGTGTTGTTTTCTAAAAACGCCTAGAGTAAAGCGTCCTGTATAGAGCATTAGGGACGAACTGACAAACAAATGAGCTTATTTGGGTTTTATCCCGGGTTTAGACTTCATTACTGACTTCCTCTCACAGGGGCAGATGCGCTAAAGCGTAAATCAGGCATGCGGAAGCTGTGGCTAAAACTGCGAGTAATAAAAGCGATTGTCAACTTCGAAAGTGGAAAAAAAAACAATAAACAAACAAAACTGGACGTAAACAAAATAGCAAACGGCATCGACAAAGAAAATAAATTATATTTTTTTCCGTATATTAAAAGCAGTGAGCTTGTGCTTTCTTCTGCAACTTTGGTTCTGCAAAGCGACACATTTTATTTAGCAATAAATGAATTACACGCTATAATACTACTATTAAGGCAAATGGCTTGGTTATTGATAGTGTTTATAGGTGTTTATAGTGCATACACAGAGGGGTTTTTTGTCAAGAGACATGCTTGCAAAGTATAAAAGTCGAAGTGCAATGCTTGGTTTAGTCTCAGTCTTCGTTGTTTGTGATTTCACCCAGGAAACATGTGGATCATTAATGATCGTTGATGATCTTCAGAGATTTCGGATGACTTCCAGAGAGTTCACGCTGCCACTGAAAGCAGTCGAGGTGAAGAAGTGTCACCTTCTTTATTTGTTCTTTATTCAAAAAAGAACTGTTCCACCTTCCATTAAAGGTTACCGCTTCCCGTAGCTCTGTTCCAGCCAGTTCTGTACATTTTTCAGGTTGTAATAAAACGGACCCTTCCCCCCTAAATACGTGATTTTATTCTTCTGAACGATGCACACCCTTTCGTAGGCAACGCCGTACGCCATGTTGGTGTTGTTGTCCATGCAGTCAGCTGCCAACCGGCACTGCGGCGGCAGAGAGAAATGCTCGACCAGCCGCTGCGCCGCCACCACACGATCCTCCATGTTGCGGTGTTTCCTCACCTCGAATGGGAAAAGTTCCATGGGTGGTCCCGCCCAACCGTCAGACGGGTGAGCCTCGTCAATGTAGACCAGCAGGAAGTCTGCCACGTCCGAGAAGTTCTCCACCAGCCTCCGGAAGACCGGCAGCTGGTTTACGAACGGGGGTCAGCTGGCTGAGCCGAAGTTGACCACCAAGGGTCGATCAGACGATTCAAAGTCCAATAGGTGACACTCATCTGTAGTCTTTCCATTTTCTCTGCTCCAAATCTCAGGAACCTTCACCACTTTTGAGTTTGGAGCCATCTCGCCCAATTTCACCTGCAAGCACAGAGTCAATTTTAAACTTTAAACTGATGGTTTTACATTTCCATTCCCAAAACACAGAGCTGCGATTTCGGTGAAACTACAAAAAGACAAAGCAACGGTGCAGCAATTGACATTTGTTTCAAGGGTTCCTCGGCTCTGCAAATTGGCGACGACGCTGTAAATGGCAAATCCCAACCACTGACTCAGTGAGCAGTATCCGACCTTTCATCAGTTCCCTGCTCACAATTTTAGCATCTCTCGAGTTATGCAGAAAAAGAAAGAAAATCTGAAGCAGTGGTTTAAAGGTTCTGTCTTGCATGAGCTCGCAATAACAAGTATAGAGAAATGATGATGGCAAAAATTAAGAAGGATGAAACAGAGATCATCGCCGAGTCTGCACTGAACGCTGAGTCTGCACTGAACGTGATCAGCTAGTACGGCTTCGCTAAGCTGATGATTTGGAATCAAACAACCATTTTCACCATTTTCAGAATTGATTCTGCAAGTGGTTAGCTTTCGGAACTAAATATAGCGACTCGTTTGCAGAGTCTCCCTCTTAAAGAACGAAAACACTAGACAGGCCATGGCCCCAAGTGACGACAGTAGCAATCACTACAAGCTAACACGAGACACGTGTTGCTGCAAAGTAACTAATTACACTGACGACAGCTAGCGACTAGCATCTAGTGACAAAGTACTCAGATCTTTATCGGTAAACACTTTCACACAGCAGAGTTACAGTTCGATTCCTAGCTATGTTGGCGAGGAAAAGCTCAAATTAGCGAACATCTTTTATCCTGATCAAAACCAATGATCAGGATAATAATTAAACACCAATGTCTGTTTTTTTGCTGGCTCGGTCTCAATGTTTCCACCGTCGGCTCATCAGCCGGGGAATTTGGCGCAGTAATGACCTGACAGGCTTTAACTGCAGAGGATGCTGAAAGCATTCGTTTTGGCACGAGTACAACTTTACTACGGTCTGTTAGGCAATCGCTCAATGAGTCTGGGTTAAAAAGTAACATTCTCCGAGACCCAGACTTTTACAACAAATTGACAGGCCATCGTCCCATGTCCTGCGAGTTCGTTGACTGTCTGGAGATCAAAGTTCGTCGTTCTTTTTTTACTGAACAGATTTTACTTTGGCTGGGAATAAAACGGAATGCTCTGTACTGCTTCGAAAAAACGCAAACCAAATGCCTACCAAGTACAGCATATCGAAAACTCCTGTAATGCATAGGAGGAAAGGGAAAGTTTAAATTGTTTCAGGATGTAAAGTGTAGAGAAAATTGGTTGATGCAAATCATCCACAGTGCAACTGAACTAACCCTCAGTGTAACACTAAATATGCTGAAACCAAACAATAATAAAAATAATAATAATAGTAGTAATAATAGTTATAAGTGTACGTTTTGATTGCCTCGATCACTGCAGTTATACTGAGTTTTTCTTTCAGGAATCCCCTAATGCATTCAGGGTAATAATGGTTCCAAAGTTTAGTGTGTATCAAGGTCCAATTAAATTCTTTCCAGCTATAAAGATACACAACAAAGATACAAAAGATGCCACGCGATGAGGAAAAGTACAATCCGGTAGCTTCATTTTTTAGGGTAAGGTTCAGTGGTTTCCAGTATAGTGTTGTTCTGAATTTAAGGAAACAGAGGACCTAGTTTAGATATTTCTTGTCGTTTACGTGGAACACACATAAGCGTATTAGTTTTGTACTTTTCATCCAGAAAAATGTTGAGCTTTGCTGTAAAAGCCAATTTTGTGCTCTATAGGTACTCTAAATCCACTTTCCCAGGCATGTTTTAATTGTGATAAAAAATCCACCAGCAACAAACTGGTGATGTTCTCCATAATTATAATGCAAAGTCACTGCTATGTCTTTCCATTAAACAACAGCTCATTACCTTCATCACAGACCAGGGCCAGGACCAGGGCTGTATATTTTGGTGGAAAACGCACATCGAAGAACTTTAATGCGTTCACCTTTAGAGGTGCCTGAGTGCTTCGTTTCAAGCACCAATGTAGAAAGTGTTTATTATAAATACACTGTATTCACATTTTTATGAAAGCAATAACACAGTAGAGGTGGGATTCCTTTACTTATTTTGGAAAAAAAAACTCTTGAAAGACCCGTTCGATGCAGATCGATTTAGATTTAGTGTGTTAGTATTTTAGCAATAAATTGCAGCTTTTCATTCTGGAAATTTCCAATCACCAGTTGGTTATTTTTGAGTTCATAAGGATTGAATTGTAACTATAAGTGCTGGATGATAAATAACAGCTTTTGATCTAAAACAATTAGTACAGGTTTGAGAACCAGAGTTCCAGAAGGTACCACTGAAGCAGCAAGGAATGCTAAAGTGGTACCGTTACCCAACAGCGCTTCTCAGCTGCTCAAATGGTTGTATCAGTCGTACACCTTGAGAAGGTGTTAAAGTGCTTCAGAAGTCATGTACACGCTACAGATGCAAGATTGGAGATCAGTCTGTTAGCTTTATTTCATTAACACCATCACTACTGGGCCGTGCTCCTGCTATAGAAGATCAAATTCTATTGCTTTATCATTAGAGTTCTGGTTGGTGTAGAGTGATTTTACTTCGAACTCACAGAAATATCGCACGCAGGATGGTTTCATTTTCTTTTAGATGGTTGTGACGTAGATGTACGAACCAACCAGGACGCAGTGGAACGCGGACAGAACAGACAGAACAGACAGAATTGGGGGGATGCAGCCAGATGGCCATGGCTTGTTAAATCTCCTTCACAAAGTGATGCACAAAGTGTACCTGAAACTTCTGACGCATTTTAAAGGTCAAGAGTTAAGAAATGTTAAATATTGACTTTGAGTGCTCTTTACTGCACCTTATGGAAGCTTTAATACTATATAATCTGCCAATTTCATTTCTTCTGAAGGCCTCATGCAAACAAGAGTTTTGTTGTTGCATAAAATAGAAAAATTAACCCAGAAGGTTGGTAGCATCATGAATTGTTGTGTACCTATTGGAATATTTGCTGTTTCCATCTCCATGATCATAAATGAAGGTTGAGACAAGTTATTTCCAGTTTGTCTAAAACTTCTGAAACTTTCTATAATGCTTCCTCAGGGAAAAGAAAGGGTTCAGGATCATGTCCTCCTGATGTATCTCCTAATATTTGCTAAATAGACATCATAAAGACAACTTCTTTACGATTTGGATAAAGGTTGATGTTGCCATGCCGGATTAGTGTGTATCTGCTGATTGTTAAAGTTTCATGAGATGAAGCTGAATCTCTGGAAAATTATATACATTGTGCATTGAAATGCCTGAACTTTCTAAACCACTTCCTGGGCTTAAAGAGTTGTTTATGCAGGTGTATGTACAGTATGCATGCTGAATTGTTTGTGTATCTTATGGATTATTAGCCAGATCTTTCTCAGTGTTCGGATTTTCTGACAATGTGCACTGAAACTTTTTTGTGCACACATTTTCAGAGCAATACTGATCCCATAAAGGGTGAAATCCAGAAGTTTAGCGGTGCACGCACTTGCTTGCTTGCTCACCTGCTTATAGGCATCCAACAGAAAGCTGTTCCAGATGGAGCGCACGCCGGCCGAGGTAAGCATGCGCTGCTGCCACGCGCCTCCGCCGCCGCCGCACGACAGGCTCACGAGTGAGACGACGCGCTTCACGAGCACCACCGAATCGTAGAGCACGAAGAAGAGGCAGTTGGAGAAGAAGCCGGGCAAAATCTGCAGGGTGACCCGCAGGTCCGCGCTCAGCACCCCCATGCTTTCTCCAGCAACAGGTGACCCGTACCGAGTCCTCACCGCGCGAGACGCATCTTTGTTTTTTTGTTTTGTTTTGTTTGTTTCTTTGTTTCTCAATCTCTTCTTTGGGCCTTCTTGCAAATGCAAAACCTTGAGGGCTGATAGATGCTTGAATGGATGGAAGGATGTTTCTCAGGTTCCCCACCACTAAAGAGACAGACGATCAGAGAGCGCGCGCGCGTCAGAGCGCACAGCGCACGAGCCACGGGGCCGAACCTCGAGCACTCCCTGCCCACTTTTTTTTTTCCTTTTTTTTTCTTTTGCCCTTTTTTTTTTTATAATTTTGCCCCGAAAGCACAAAAAAGAGAATGAAAGAGGGAAAATGCCCCGGTCCCACGCGCACTTTGGCACACACACACACACACACACACACACACACACACACACACACACACACCTCTCTCTGTGCAATGTCACACCATTTATTCCTGTCCAGAGTTGCAGTAATTTTTCACCAACATCTAGTATTGATGATGGGAGACTCGGACTGATGCTCTTCTCACTGGGGTTGGGGTTAAGGTCTGGACTCTGTGGTGGCCAACCCATGTGTGAAAATGATGTCTCATGCTCCCTGAACCACTTTTTCACAATTCGAGACCGATGAATCATGGCATTGTTATCTTGGAATATGCTCGTGCCACCAGGGAAGAAACATTCTTTCATTGCTCCAGAGTCCAATCTTTATGCTCCCTGGAAATTTTTTTTTTTTTGCAATTACCGTCACTGATAAGTGGTTTTATTAACACTACACAGCAGTTTAGTCCCAATCCCTTGAGTTCTCCTTCACGCTGTGCAGGTGGAAATGCTCTCACTTTCACTATCAATCACGGCTTTCAGATCTACTGTTGTTTTTTTTTACGATTAACCACAGTTTTCCCTCGAAGATGATGTGTATTAATACAATTAAAAACCCTTCCAATGATTGATCAAGGCTTCAGAATGTGACGACACACTTGGACGCTCTCGTGCGCTCCCAGGACCGGAAGTCAGCACGAGCCAGAGCTCAATTAAACACCTGACTGGCAGCACGTGTAGATTTGCCCTGGTATTAGGTGAGTATTATTAGGTAGGAAGTACACAATCCAGTATATATCTAAATTACAAACAGTATATCTTTAACAATAGGTACTGTATGGATTTCAAAGGTTGAACGTTTGGATTACTGTCTGATACTGAAGTTCTCGTGTCTACAGTATATGGGTTTCCTCAGGGTTCTTAGGTTTCCTCCTACTTCACTATATGCGCTGCATATATTACTGTCCAGAGCTAAATCGCCCCCCCACGTGTGTGTGTGTGTGTGTGTGTGTGTGTGTGTGTGTGCGTGCGCGCGCGCGCGCGTGCGTGTGTGTGGCGCGTGCGTGTGTGTGTGTGTGCATGGTGGTTATGGGGTATATTCCCTCCTCACACCCTGGATAACTTTCAGATTCACCATGGCCCTGACCAGGATGAATGAACGAATGAATGAGTAAATAAATGAATGAATTAATTAATGATTTATGTATCTATCTATCCATGCATCTATCCATCCATCATCCATCTATCCATCATACTATTGATACACCATTCATCTGTTGAATTACTAATTGCTTCATTAATTTCCCTATCTATCTATCTATCTATCTATCTATCTATCTATCTATCTATCTATCTATCTATCTATCTATCTATCTATCTGTCTGTCTGTCTGTCTGTCTGTCTGTCTGTCTGTCTATTTGCATTTTCCCATGCTGTGTTAAGCAGTGTGTAAGAGATAATTTTTTTGTTCCTCTACCACGTTATCTCCAGACCTCAGAAAGATGTGGACAAACACTGCTGAAGCGTTTCAGAAGAGGAATCAAATCCAATGCATTTACGGATGAATCACACCCTCATTTTCCACACAGTCAGAAGAGCAGACAGTAAGACTCTTTTCTTTACAGTCCTACAGTACAGTTCTATAGAAAAAAGTAAGTCCAGGTGTCTCTGTGGAGCTGAGGTCTGGGACTGAATGTCTATAGGAGCAGCTCTGACGTATCTGGAGGTTTATATTACTTATTATATAGACTTATTATAGCAAGAGCTCATTCACAGAGACATGTAGGGCAGATGTCCCAGATAAACTGATTACAGAGACGTGTTTGTGTAAGGAGATGTTTATTAACGTATGGAAGGAGTTCAGTGTCTTTGCTTTGTTCTGTAACAGTCAGAGGTGAAGGCGTAAATCTTCGGACGATTTCAGTACATAGGAGGTTTGTGGTATGTTATTTATTTATTTTTTTTTACAATATTATTTACATCAAAAAGAAAACAAGTGACATTGGCTGTTTATAGATATAACAGTGTAGGCAATAACCAGAACCTCCTAAAAATGTGTGGATTTTGTGTGTGAAGAGAATCAAAACCCTCCAGTTTGTGCTGTAGGAAGAAAAAGGAATCAAGTCGTTGCAGGAACTCCACTTCATCACACGACTCATCTCTTGCCTTCAATTACAGTTTAAAATATTCGAAATATGCCAGGAAAAGTAATGCCTGATTAAAGAGGAAGGGGAATCGAAATCTCATGCAGCTGTGACGTTGAATTTCCCCCTAAACGCCTTATTTAAAGAGTGAGCTGGGATTAATAATGTGTCATTTGGCATGATAAACCTGCTGACCCAATGAGCGTGCACGCACGCACACACACGCACACACACACACACACACACGCACACACACACAGACGACCAAACAGCTGGACACACAATAGAGGTGAAAAAGCGAGTGCATCAGCCAGTGTCCACCCGCTCATCAATCCTGCTATTGTTACAGCACGAGTCATCTGGGAGTCACTGAGATATAAGCAAAACATATTTTCATATGACTTTCCACCCCTACTATCCTCCATGTTTTCATTTGGCCCGAGATCTAAAGCCGACGTGTTTATATGTCACATCCCAGATAAGCACTGTACATATGAGGAGAGAGGGCGATATTTACGTTTGAGATGCAAATGAATACAGGACAAAGGAATCCTTGTGCTGTGGATGTTGATTGGTTCGGATGAAGTTTCTGGGGCAGTGGGCTATGCAATAGCGCTGACGCAGGGGCATATGACCTCTGACCTACAGTAATCACTAATTATTTAGAACTGTTGTGAGTAGAATTAGTGAGAGTTCTTCATTTTGGGTTACATTTTACATTATTCTTTAAAACAAGTAAAAGGAAAAAATCGTATATATAAATACCAAGATGTTGAGTTTATGGCAGAAATACAGAGTCCAGAAATGCAACAAAAGTACATAAAAAAATCATCGGAACGTGATGGGATGAAGTGTAATAAATGATTGTATAATACATTCATATTATAATAAGTTAATATTATATACACCTTTATTATTTATTTAAAATGTATTTGCTATTTTACAACAAAATGTTCATTCTCTTTACTCTCCAGCTGTTTTTGTGTAAAAAATGCCCAGAGGTCAGTGTGTAATCCTGAAATATTCTGGATTAAATGTGTTTTTGGACCGAATCGAATGCTGATGATGTGCTGCAGTGACACACACTGTTGCCACAGAACAGAAGACATGAGGCGAGTTCAAGCATCAGCATCAATAATCTTAAATTTTATTCATTGCAACATTGAAAGAAAAAAAATTCCACCCTGAATGAGTTGCATATCTATTTTTTTCTCGTTGACATGCTACTTTTCATCAGCGTGTTGTAATATATACATAAGCCAACATTCTAAAACTACTTTTATTGACATTATAGACTAGTGTAACTCCTATAAGAATATTCATCTATTCATTATCATATATATATTTATATTATTCATACCTAAAATACCTGATGCGTTTAAAATCTCTTCAGGTTTCTCGTCTCATCTCTACATTCCACTCAAACAGATCATCATCCAGAACTTCAGTCATCAACATCAAGTCCATCACACTCGCCGTCTGAGATCACTAACTAGCCGAGGTGAGTTTAGCTGCAATGCATTCTGGGAAACGGTCATGTTTACTTTTTTTTACTTAAATTGAATGATATGTATTGTAGTCGTTGCTATTAGGAAGTGGTTGCTCAGTGTTTAAGTTGTTGGACGTCTTATTGAAAGCTCATGTGTTTAAATCCCAACACCACCCACCATTTGCCAATTTGCTGACATCAGTATTTAGGGCTACGTGTAAATAGTTTAAAAATACCGAATGTATATTGGTGATTATTTAACAGACCTGGCAACCATTGTTGACTTTCCACAAACTTTTAAATATTCATTTAAATTATTTATTGATCGATTTCAAATGACAAATCAGTTCAGTTCGTATCGTTTCTTTTTATTTCAAAACTCTTTCTCTGTCCTGTATTAATACAGTGGAATTGATATCCAATTATAAGCGTCTAAGCTGATCACATGACCCACAGCAGTGGGGGAAATGTAAGGAAAAGTTCTGGGGGGTTTTTTTATGGTAAAAATGGAGCTAAGAATGAGATGTGAGTAAGAGATGGAGTTCTACAAGATCACCAAGACAAGAATTTGATCGATTATTGATTTATTTGTGAATGTATTTGATTTGTTTTATTTGTTTACACTTCATTCTGCTCATCAGTGAAGTGTAAATGATGTGATAAAATTATTACCAGGTGTAGTTTTGTTGAACCTGATGATTAGTTACGTAACAGCTAAAGTTTGTTGTATTTTTTGTTACACTGCAACTGGTTGCGGAACAAACACTTAGTGGGCGTCAACTGGCCGAGTCACGTGACTGGATTTGTGTCTGGCTGCCGCACCAGTATTTCCCTAAATACACTTGTGCTGTGCTAAATATAGTGCATTGTTTATGCCTCTGTGTGTGTGTGTGTGTGTGTGTGTGTGTGTGTGTGTGTGTGTGTGTGTGTGTGTGTGACTTGCTTAGCAGCCATTGCTGTTTTTGTTGTGTTTCAAGATAAAAGAAAGGTGTAAAATTTCTGTTAATGGGTTTTTTTATTCTTGAGCTTTTTATTGCCACAAAACACATGATTTTTGCTCCAGGCCAGAATTCAGGCTTTCGGTAGACTTGTTCCAGTGACAGCTTTAGGAAATTGAATTTTCTCTTTTGTGTTGCGACTCCTGACATGGGTTCATCTAGTCTTTAAGCCCAGACTGACAGGTGACGAAGCAACACGTGTATTTGTTCTTTTCCTTTATTTTTTCTCTCATTGTACATCTGTCATGTTTCTCATGTTCATTGATATATTGTATTTACGTAAGTCAATTGTATCTGAAATTGTATCTTGTTCCTGATTCTCCTCCTTGGTATGGTTCGGTTGGCGGATTGGAACACAACGATCCCTTTCGGGTCGAATGAGAATAAGATTAGACTCTGCTTTGACTCTGCTTTGACTTTGAGCAAAGACTCAGTTGATAAAAAAAAAAAAAGTTGATAAAAAAAAAAAATAAATTCTTGATAAGCCAAATAATTAACATAAATGCCTGAAATTGGCCACACCTGAGAAATCTGCTGTATAAAAATGCCTCGATTGTTTTTGCTATACCATTTTTCAGGTGTTAAGTACGGTCTGCTCAAATACTCATGACCCCCATATAGTAGGCGTGTCCTCGACTGTGTTTTCTTGATGAGCTAATGCTTTAGAAAGTTAATTTCATTACAGGCATTTTGCCTTGGGGCACACCGTGTCCTCTCTCATTTCCATTGGGAGACACAGGTTATAATTTAACGCCCTTTTATGCCATTGTGTTCAAACCTGTTATAATGTAAAAAAGAACATCCTGTTCTTTTTCTCATTTGTTGGGGTGGCACCATGGCAACCGGTTTCTCCACCTCCTGAAAATGACAGACTTTTATGATTTATGAAAGGGGAAGTTGTACAGAAGCTGGATGTAAAATTTTTCTTTTTCAAAGTATTGAAATATTTAAATGGTTTTCCGAAACAAACGTCATTAAATTCAGTGGCGGGTTTGAGAGTTAAAATGTTAATTAATCGAATGAATTCGACTTTCTTTGTCAGTCTTTTGTAGTCAGGAAAGAATACTGGTGTAAAAGAACACTGCATCTTTTTCTGCGGCTGTAGACAATCGAGTTGGAGTGACAGCCGCGGAAAGATTTGTGTGTAGAAACTTCGAGGGAGGTTCAGGCTTTCTTTCGAAGCGTGAGGTTAAAGAAACGATGTACATGCTTCAGTAAACAGTCCCTTTCATTACATGTTCCATCCATCAATTTATTCCTGTTAATCTAAACCCCAGAAGGTCAGAATAGTTTCTGCTAGCCAAAAGCTGCATTAACCTAAATAATTTACATCAATACAGTGGAAAATGACCACGGAATTCCAGCCTTTTTTTGTCTACAGTATTTTTGGAGTGCTCATTTTGATTCACTGAAATACTTTGCCAGGCCTGCATCTGGACCATGTTCTTCCATTTGCAGTCACTAAGCTTTATAGAACCAAAGGCTTGGGCTGCAGAAATGTCATGTATTCTGGAGATTTGGACCAACAAACAAGCAAACAAAAAACCCACAGTCAACTGTGCTGGAACATTGTTTTTTTTTTTGTTTTTTTTTCATTTCTATTGGTATTTTCTTTCATTTTTTAAAAAATTGAATGATTATAAGCAAACATCGGTTTTAGAAACACCAAATTTGGAAAACATGGATTCCCCAGTACTCATACTCTGGAATGGAAACATACAGGTTTGATAGTGGTGTAATTGCACATGGTGCTACATTTAGATTTCCATATCTCATTGTAAATAAAAAAAAAAAAGTTCAATTGTAAGCAATATGGCTGATAGATGATCATTGCTTTGAAGTTTTTGCATAACTGGACTTGTGATAAATTGTATTTATTTTGAGCACTCCCAACAAAACTTCATGGGCATTTGTCCATTTATTTTTTTTAAAATTCACCTTTTGTTTTGTGGAAACAGTTGAGGATGGGTGAGATATGCGCTGAGGATGGGTGAGATATGTGCTAAGGATGGGTGAGATATGTGCTGAGGATGGGTGGGATATGTGCTGAGGATGGGTGGGATATGCGCTGAGGATGGGTGGTATATGTGCTGAGGATGGGTGGGATATGTGCTGAGGATGGGTGGGATATGTGCTGAGGATGGGTGGGATATGCGCTAAGGATGGGTGAGATATGTGCTGAGGATGGGTGAGATATGTGCTGAGGATGGGTGGGATATGTGCTGAGGATGGGTGGGATATGTGCTAAGGATGGGTGAGATATGTGCTGAGGATGGGTGAGATATGTGCTGAGGATGGGTGAGATATGTGCTAAGGATGGGTGAGATATGTGCTGAGGATGGGTGAGATATGTGCTGAGGATGGGTGAGATATGTGCTGAGGATGGGTGAGATATGTGCTGAGGATGGGTGAGATATGTGCTGAGGATGGGTGAGATATGTGCTGAGGATGGGTGAGATATGTGCTGAGGATGGGTGAGATATGTGCTGAGGATGGGTGAGATATGTGCTGAGGATGGGTGAGACATTTAAATAAAAAAGGCACTTCACAGAAGTTTCCTACGTTCTCATGACCTCTTTTATTTACAAACCCGAGAGAGCGGCTACAGTACATGTAGTGATGTAGTGTAGTGAAGAAAATAAAACGTTGCCTGAATGTAATAATAATAATATAGGTCCTGTAAAGTGATTATTAGTACCTTCCTATCCATTTATGTGTAATAGAAGAAAGCTCAGATCCTAGAAGTGTTTAATTACACATTTAATGCATGGATGAACCAGTCAAGCTGTGCTGTATTGCACATCACACTCCAGTGAAATTTGGAAGCCTGTGTAATTGCTTCAGGTGTAAATGGGGTGTTGTCTTACATTTTCTGATCTGGTGCCAAAACTTTCAGAGATAATAATGCACCATTAGATATAAACTGTGATTAACTGCTTCTTGCTTCGTTTCCAGTTCTTAAACTTTAGAATAACACCAGTCTAGGATCGCCGATTATTCATATTTTTTTGTCTAATTATTAAAACATCAGTTCTATTTGCAATATTTTGGCCGTGGTAAAAAAAAAAAAAAAAAACGGTATGTCGGCCAATCACGGCAAATCATTCATCCCATATACAACAACAGAAGTATCACTCCTGCTGCAAGGATACACAAATGTCACGTGATTCATAATTTCATCAGCTTCCCGTAATTACTTTACTTCTGTGTTGAACGTTTTGAATGTACAGTATTTTCTCGACTATGAGCCGTTTTCCACGCTTTGAACCCTGCTGTTTAAACAACGGAGAGGCTAATATATGGGTTTTTCCCGGTTTCACAAATTTCAAGATATCTGAAAATCTGAACCCTGTAATATTAGACCAATAAAATTGCGGAACAGGTTCAGGTGAACCAATGAAATTCTTTATATTAAATCAGATGCGCTCCCACTGAATCGGGCCGCACCACATCATAAATATGGATGATGTTCCTCTGACGTTTGACCTGCCGCTCACTCGGACTGTCTACAGGAAATACGAATCATTCGTCACACTGAAAACAACCGGGCATGAAAACACACTTCACCTGTGTTCTGAGCTGCACGGCATCGGGAGAAAAGCTTCACCGATGGTGATTTTGTAAACGCACGACGATGCCAAAAGAAAAACTCCCGAGAGAAATAGTTGTGAAAGGAAGGAGGAAGACAGTGAACAATGACTTTCTTGGTAGCTACTGTTTAGATACAAACCATGTAACAGACACTGTCTTTCATTAAAGCCTGTGTAAAGTTCATTAGTTTCAGTGTAGACACCTGCGGCTTATTGACTTGACTTGATGAAGAAGAAACCATGAGAGGGTTAAAATGCATTAAAAGAATCCTGACAAAGACACTCGCTCTTGTCTGAATCGCTGCACTGAGGCGTTGACGCTCCAAACTAACCTTATATTTTATTTACCAGGTGCATTAATTACGGTTATGTAAAGAAGGTGTGTTAATTATGGTTATAATCCGAATATGAGGAAATGGTTGACAATTTGTTAGTTGTTGGAATTTAATGAATATTATAATGTACTAGTCATTAGTGCGGCATTCTTGAAATGTTATGGTGTAGCTGACATTTTGGTTTTCATCATTAATAAGTCTATTATATAAAAAAAATAAGAAGAAGAATTCATGTCCATAGGAATGCATTGGACTGCTGTTCATAAACAGTAACTGGTGGACGAATATTGCCGGTGTTGTTGGAATATAATCTAGTATCTGAGTGTGTGTGTGTGTGTGTGTGTGTGTGTGTGTGTGTGTGTGTGTGTGTGTGTGTGTGTGTGTTCTCTCACTCCTGCATTCGGTATGCACTGTGTTTGTATTGACGTAGTCATGGAGGAAGCCCTTTCTGAGGAAATTCTGTTTGTGAGTGCCGTTAATTTCCCTGGGATTAAGTGACCCTGCACTGTAAACAGAGTTCTGCGACTGCTCCTGCCAAATATTTACCCTCATCACCATGATAGCACTAAAACCAAGAAGCACTATTCTCCAGCAATGCAAACTTGGCACCGTATGTGAATACGGAACAATGTATATTGGGGATTTACCCAAGAATGCAATCATGCTGTCATGTGAGGCTCAATTGCAAACGTTCTGTAGCCGTATGCGCGTTCCGCGAAGATCTGCGAGCACTCCAGCCTCACAGTGGACTCTTACTCGTGGCTCTTGCTCGCTTCTTCCATATAAATATCCTGTATATACAGTGCATTCACACTGTGTATATTTACATTTACCTTTATGGCATTAAGCCGACGTTCGTGTCCAGAGCAACGTACAAAAGTGCTTTGAGTCGCTATTAATAATAAATCTACACTGGTACGCTGGACAAACCTGAAAAAGTTTAGTTAGTTCGTTTAAGTGGGTTTTTACCCGTCACATGAAGATGTGTTGCTGTTCGGACATCTAGGGGAAGTTCTTTCCACCACCTCTGTGCTAGAACAGAGAAGAGCCTTGAGGTATAGTTAGGATTCTGTGTAGAAATCTTTAATACATTACATTTCAAAATAAGTGGACCCTCCATATAAACAGGCGAAGTGTATTTGTAATTGTGCATATTAAATCGACCGATAGTGGATTTGACCTATAATGATAGCTAAGTCAGATCAAACTTGTGGATAACCATTTAAAGTTCAGGATACTGAACAACTCCATAAAACTCCATGTAAAATAGTACTGAACCTTTCTACAACATTACTGATTCAAGAAAATGTGCGAAATGAATTAAATATGAATGTTTTCATATTAAAAATATAAAATAGCGCTCTCCGTGCAGCACACATTCTCACGTGGGAAAACAAACAGCATGTGGCATCAGTAATTGACCTCTAGAGGCCGCTATCCTAATGGCAGCAGACTGCAAGCCAGATAAACGATAATAGTGGCAGCAATCCACTATTTGTGGTGATTAATTGGCAAAAACGATGAATCGTTTGACTTGTAGTGTATGTAAGATTTCTGTAGGGTGGTGTTTCACTGTCTCCAGTGTCAGCATTTTGTATGAAAGGTAACGATTTCCGATATGAGAAAGTCTTCAGGAAGAATGTCTTTTTAAAAATCTGCTGCTCTTAAAATCGTTATCAAATGTTCCACGCTGAACATTTGTTGTTTTTAAGCTAATTCTTTTCAGTCACGTCAGTTGTGTTTTTTTTTCAGAGTGGTGGTGAAATGACGAGTAGACATTTATATGTCTTCTGTAATTTAGTTGACAGAGATGATACGAAGTTATGCCCAGTTTAATAATCCAGTTGCTTGCATTCTGGGCAAAAAACAGGAAACTTTCCTTGTTATCTTTTCACAGTTTACTTCCTCTTTCAGTCATTGATGCTTGCTTTAAAATCTCTGGTCTATTCATCCTTCGTTGCTGCTCTCGGACCGCTGGATTTGAAGCGTCTATAGCTTCAGGCCGTACGTAACTCTGGATGAAGTTATATGTGCAGGGAGTCTGGAATTTCTATACAGTAAAACTTCAGGATTGTGAACTGCTGCATTAGGGGGATAATAAAAGCATACATAAAATACAAGCTTGTTTATTAGATTAAAGCGGTGTGGAGTTGATGGCATGACAGAATTTCCAAAATATTCTCCACATTAAAGCTGTTTATTTAAATTTTATTGATGTCTTCCTCTTCTTGCCCAAGAGCTTTTCCAAAGTCAACGAGTTCACCATGGGAAAATGTTCCTATCCAGCAGATTCTCTTACGGCTGATTTAAGTCCCACATTAAACATATCCTAAACGTCTGTGTTTAAAAGGTGGACGTTTTCTCTGTCACGATGAGAAATCTGGAAACTTCCCATGAGTTATGACTTTATTCATAATGCAGAAATCTAACACGATCCACATCTGTAGCCAAATGCACTTCCCGAGCTGCGTGAACTGAAGAACTTCTCGATGTATGCATTTCAGGCTGAATTTAGCTCGAATTTGGCATCAGCTAACAAAAGATTAAAATAAGCATTTGGGTTTTTTTCTCTTTCTCCCTCTCTGTCTCCACCCCCATCCCCACCCCCAGTCTGAAATGTTGGTTGTTTAAATAAAGTACCGTTCTGATCCCTGGTCTCACGAGAACATAAGAATTGTCAGTACATTTCCTTGAAACGCTGGCAAATATCTGCAGTTTGTTTTCCGACGGTTTATCTGCTGGACAGTCTGCGTAAACACACCCGTCTGAACACACGTCTAGCCTGGCTTCCAAATCATTTACCTCATGTCAGTTTTAATTATTAGGGGTCCAGGCACTGAGGGTTCACAACGCTGTTGTGATGGTTTGGGTTTTTTTTTTTTTTTTCTTTATTTTGTGGATATTGTGGTTGTAGTGAATATTGCAGAGACTGTTCGATAAACAGGAAATTAACACTGAGTAACTGACATGTCTGACACTCTGGCCAATGTTTTGTTTAGTTTTGCTCTGACTGCTGAAATCGATCCTGAAGAAGCTCCATTTTGTAGCGAAGCAGTCCAGCTGGTCGGCTTATAGCTCTGTTTTTTTTTTTTTTCTTCTTAATAAATCCAAAATATATTACTTCATGCCTTATTAGTTAATTGTGGTTATTGGAAACTGAGTAATTAGGTATTAATTAGTCATTATTTATGAATTAAATATTAATTAGTAATTATATACACCAGATAATTTGATATGCGTAACCAGATTGACTCATATGAGAACTGATTTTTCCTCTTCATTTGTATTTTTTAAACCAGAATTGGTCAAAGGCTGTATCATAACTCAAACCATGAGAACTGATAACTATGTGTCAAGATACAGTATGTTGCAATGGAGGCCACGTTAATCCAGATTGATACGAACTTTCTAAATAAATAAATACCTTTGTTCATCAATCACTCATCCACCCGGAAAAACCGCCTACTCTATAGCACATGAGTAAAAATGTAGCCCATGACGGTGTCACATGATTAATAACTATCATTATTTTATAAAACAATTTGTATTCCTACATTTTGGCATTCTGTCCACTCAGATGCTGATTTTTTGCTGTGAAAAACATTTTTATGAACACATTTATGAGGATTTATGTGGACATAATTGTAAATTAGGCTTTTTTTATGCATTATTTTCTTTGATATTTAGCCATTTTAATGTTTTTGCAGGTGTAATATCGCCGTGCCGATATTTTTTATATCTAATGTTTAAAACAAAAAAACGTAGCTTCTGTCAGCAGCCTCTACCTTGAAGACACTAGAGACTGATTCTTTTTCTATTTGACTCTAATGGTGAGTCAATTTCTTTAATGTTTCCGTAAAAACATTAACGTATTTGAACAGGTGCATTATTACAATGCTGGGATTTGCAGCTGACCAATCCCCAGCTTAACTTCATCCACACAGCCGGTTCTGACCTGCCTGACGAGCTTAAAAAACCACAGGCTACATGAATAGTGAGCAAGGGACCAGGAGATCGGTTAGAAGCTTGACCTGGTTTTAAAGATCAGGTTGCGTTCTCTCGTTTCCTCTTCCACTTATTGATCCTGCTGAGAGCGAGAGCACCTGTCAACTGCATAATCAACAGTACGCTAATGCAATTAAAGACTCCGTTACATGTAAAAGGTCACCGGCGTGAGCAAGACGCCGAGCAGACGCTAACTCGCCGGCTGATCGTATCTTCTGGCCTTTTGCATTATTACGTGCTTTATGCTCAGCAGTGTGATCACACAAGGTACAGCACCACAGGGACACGCATTAGCTGAATCAATAGCTACAAACACATGCGGTTCCGACTTCAGATCAATTGTCTGGGGTAATGCTTTTTGTGCCAAGCATAATGTTTTGAAGGATTAAGTTGAATGTACATGAACTTTTGGACGTGCTTCATCAGTATGTAATTGTATTGCTTGGCTATCGCAGACAACTCGTCATTCTTTAATGGAAATACCTTTAACGTTTTATGCTAAAGGACACAATTCAAAAGCGATTTTTTTTTTTAAAGAAAGCTTCTATTCCAAGCAGATTAAAAACGTTGGCAATGTAACAGAAATATCATATTATGTACAATACACAAGAACTGTCTTCAAAAATGTTTTTCTTTGATCTCCACCATACCGGCGAATTTCTCAGAAAATAGTATCACGTTTATCCCAATCCCAATCTTATATCGCATTAACCCTGGTTCTGAAGATGCTTATATGTTTGGTAAAGCCAACTGATTTGTTTCAATGCTTATCAATCCATTTCAAAGAGATGTAACACTTCACATAAGCCATAATTATAAACAAAAATGCCATTTAGAACAAAGAATAGCATGTGTGTATTATTATAGTGATCTTCCATGGAAGGAGTCTCCAGCGTCTGCAAGTTTTCAAGACAGGAACCTTATAAGGACGTTCTTACATGAAAAAATAAACCAAGAATCTTCGTTAACAAATTGATATCTAACTTTTTTTTAATTAAAAGCTTTCAAATTTCTTTAGCTGCCAAATTTGGAGGCATTACAAATGATCCGTGTCTCTGCAATAACGATGTGGATATCAACACTACGGAGATGTGTGAGATGCGGAGACGAAGAAAGAGCGAGTGTGCAGACAGACACGATGAAAGAGTTCCAGCTCTTATTTACAGACACCACTTTGTAGAATAAGTGATGCTCTTCAGCTAATGATGCATAAGAGCTGTCAAACATTTGGCCTCTTTCCTGCCATTCATATTTGCACCTGGGAGAAAAAAAAATCCCACACCGGACACGTAATTACGGTCTCCGCATTCCTCCAGCCGCATCGCACTCACTTATTTTTCTTGATTAAAATCCAAGTCACTGTTGTGCAGGAATAATTAATTACGCCAGTCGCTTTGGCAGGTGCGGCGACTCCACCGCAGATGTTTTCAGCAATCTCGGCCATGCCGCGTTGGCTCCTGGAAAATGCAAACGGCGTAAAAAAACGGAATCGTGTTCGTGTCACGGGAAAGCTCGCGCCATACTGATTATTTCCAAGAATTTAATCGTTCAGTAAATCCGTCAGACAAGTGCTCATACGTGTGATAACTTCACACCATCACATACAGACATGCTGTAAAAACCACCTGCCTATCAAACACATCTGTTTCCATTGTAATTATCTCTGGCTGATCCGCATGCAGGGTCACTGCCACTCAATAACGTGTTCACTTTTAGTAGTGAAAGCTGTAATTAGTGCAAAAAAAAATGGTGCAAAAGAAGAAAACAAACTGGCCTGTAGTTTGAAATAGGAGTGTCTCATGAATACATTTCTGTTCCATTAAATATAAATGTAAAATTCAAAAGTTTTTCCTTTGTCCCTAATGCTTGACTGTGTAAAGAAGAAAACTCCCTGAGATGATATGAGGAGGAAACCCTGAGAGGAACCAGACTTAAAGGGTAACACCAGATATTCATTCATTGTAATTCCATCATTGATTTTTATTACTGTTCACTGATTGAGACCTGAATGCAAAAATCTTCGTGGCACTCGTTCTCTCAAGAAACAACTGTTCGTATTAGTTGCAGTGCAAAATATCTTCATGTTTTCCATGTGGATTTTCCGCTGTCAAGTGGACAGCTGTCCTCAGCACAGCTAGCGTGACGAACTTATTTTCTGTTGTGTGTTAAATTAGACATGTGAGAATTAACGTTTTGGATGAACTGTTAGCAGTTTGATGCCAAATGTTGACTACTAATTTGCGATTGAGAGAAAACAATGTAACTTAAATGTAGTTGAGGTTTGAAACACTGATATAAACTTACTGGCACTAAAAGCACCAACATATAAAATTCTATTTTAGAACCTACTCATCTTTGTAAAGTGTCCATTGTTTAAAGCGCTTTACCATTAAAAATTAAATGTATATTTCCATTTTTAAGGCAAAAATTACAACATTAATGCATAATTTATAAGAAAATTTAATAGATGCCATTTGTCTTATTGATTTGCAAACATTCCGTTTTATGTTTTTTTGTTTTGTTTTTTTTAAATAATATGTAAAGTTCAAAGTCTGCCATTTTGAATCCAGTCAAATAGAAACAGCAGAGTCAGGATATTTGCCTGTGTTTTCCTGATGACTGCAGCAAAGTTTAAATCAAGCCTACTAATGTTTAGCACAAATTCAATAAGTCTCCCAGAAACCCACACCTTGAGAGGAAGTAACCGTACTGCTGGTTTGAGAAGGTTGTGGCGTATACGTGGGCATTAGTGGAGAGGTGGTTCAACAGCGATGTGAAATGTAACACGTTTAATCAATGCACGTTGTCTAGGTATATGCTTCTTTCAAGGAGAGTAAACACTGTCTGCTCGAAAATCGACTGCACGTCTACAAATAATCCTGCACACATTATACAAACCTCGCATTGGTCCCATTCCATTTAACATAAATCTGACCTCTGACCTTTTAGATCCAACCCCAAAATCCAGCCTAAGCAGCCCACAGTTTGCATACACAGTATTCGCCGGTTTGTTAGTAACCATGACGACCACACACTTTAATTTACATCTGAAATGTGACCTTGAATCTCAGAAGGATTCAGTCAGCATTACAAAGTGTGTACTCGGAGGTTTGGCCACAAACCAGTAAACATGGCTTTTCATGCACATCGAAAATGTTTGGTATGAAGTGAATCTCTGTGACTCGGATCTGCTTCAGTTTACATTCTTTTAATATTGCACAAACTTCTAGAGATTTCAAATAGCACCATGACAGTGCCAGGATTTGTGTATTTAGCTTACTGAAATGATTCAGGGCCAAAACATTTACACTGTTCTTTGGTGGCCTGAGAAACATTCTGACATGGAGAAAAATCGAAACGTATTATTCTATAGGCCCTTGGTCTGTCCCTGTCTGTGGGCTACGGCTCTGACCCTTGTTCTACTTTGTTGATTCTTTTTTTCCATGTTTTAAATTGACATTTTTGGCTTTTTCATATCAGGTCAGTTTTAAAATTGTTCCACATCTGGCCGAATTTAAGACCCTTCCACGTCTGGCCAGTTTTTAAACTGTTACACATCTGGCCTACTTTGCGACCCTTACGCATATAGCCCACTTTGGGACCCTTCCAGTTTTGGCTCCCTTTGAAACCCTTCAACATCTGGCCCTCTTTTAGACCCTTCTGCAACTATCTTACTTTGAGACACTTCCACATATGGCCCACTTTGAGACCCTTCCACATATAGCCCACTTTGAGACCCTTCCACATCTGGCCCACTTTGAGACAAGTCCACATCTGGCCCACTTTGAGACAAGTCCACATCTGGCCCACTTTGGGACCATTTTCACTTTCTGTTCTGCTTTGAGACACTTCCACATCTGGCTTACTTTGAGACACTTCCAAATATTGCCCACTTCAAGGCCCTTCCACATCTGGCCCACTTTGAGACAATTCCACATCTGGCCCACTTTGGGACCATTTTCACTTTCTGTCTTGCTTTGAGACACTTCCACATTTGGCACGCTTTGAGACTGTTTTTACATCTGGCCCACTTTGAGACTCTTCCATATTTGACATACTTTGAGACAGTTCCCACATCTGGCTAGTTTTTGAGACTCTTCCTCATCTGGAACATTTGGAGACCCTTCCACATCTGACCAATTTTTTGACCGTTTGACATCTGGCCCACTTCGGGACTGTTCCCACATCTGGCCTGATTTTAGACAGATCCCTGTCTCTAGTTTTGTGACTGTTTTTTTATCTGTCCTGTTTTTATTTTTATTTATTTTTTTATTTTATTTATTTATCAGTTTTAAAGCTTATATATATATTTTTTTTATTGAATGTAAAAAATTGTCTATATAAACTGTTGTGTCGTTGTTAAAGTTAAAGGCACTGTTGTAAATAGCCATGTTGGTCCTTATCAATTGGCAAACAACACTCTCAATCTGTTTAGAATGATTCAACATTACACACATTTCAGCCCCAGATAGATTTCAAAGTACAGCTGTCTTTCAGGAAACGTGACTACTTCATTGAAAAGATTTAACTTTAACAGGAACAAACAAGCGTCGTTGTGTTAGCTGTGTGCTGAACAAACACGACGGCTCACACCACGAAGGTGGGATTTTGGAGCTAACGGCTGCCAGGTTTCCTGAGTGACTGGCGAGAAAACGCCCACAGTGTAGGCGTGGAGATGACGAGGGCTGCCAGCTCGCTCGGTTTGTTGGTAATTAAAGGAAGTCGTGCTCTTTATGTCTAAGGGATTGTAAAATCGTCCTCCAGTGCTGGCGTTGCAGCTTGTTTAACACGCGGGAGGTCGTGAACTGCGTCATTGTTTCCTGCTGAGATAAAGAACACAAAGCTTTTCATTATGACGCTTAGGTCAGGAGAAGGATTTGAAACGTTAAACATTGATGGGCATTTTATTGCTTTTAAATAACACCATGCATGATTAATTCTAAGGTCTTTAAATGCAGATTACAGATACGTAAATAAAATCTGCGCTCGCTTGGACGTGAATCGTGCCCGGGATGACGGAAAAGCTGTTTTTAACATCATGCACGTTTAAGCATATTGAATGTATAGCAGGGGGTGAAGACATGAGCCATATAAAACATTATTAGTTCTTTCAATTCAAGGGTAACAGTTCAGAGAGATGCAATCGTGCCAAAAACACTGGCCTGGGACATGCATACGTTTCTTAAATTACAGCAGGCTTTTTGGCAAGGCAGCTCCATGCTGTAACAGGGAGTAACCTTACATAAAATTAAGAAACCGTTTTGTCCGTCTGTCTGAGCTTTACAGCTTCAGGGTGCTGAATAAATTCTGCTGTCATTACAGTCTAATCTGAACGGTGCTCATTTTGTCTGCTAATAGGGGTTTAGTTTTAGTCTGAACCTTTGTTTAGACAGGATTAGTTATGTATTAGTTAAGGAGGCACAAAGTCTCTGATTTTATTCACATTTAATTTGGAAATGTTGGATTATTTTCAATCCTTCTGAAAAAAATAAAGGAAAAAACTTTTTTTGCCACCTTTAAAAAGATTTTTTCCCCCTTTTGACAATTAAAATTAAAAAAGAAATCCAGTCAATACTTAAAAATAAATAGTAATAATTTTAATAAAATTTTTAAAATAAATTACAAATTATATATTTGTAACAAATGTAACAAATAATTTATTGCAAAAATCAGTTGAAAAAGTTGTTACTGATTAATGTAAGATTTTATCATTGAATATTAACACTTTTATTCTTATTTTACAAATGAACTAATTAGTGCAGATGTTTACAGATGTGTATCAGTTGCTTTAATTAGCAATTCCGGTCGTTGCATATGCTAGCTCTACTGTAGCTACAGCAAGCTGACATTTTGGAGTAAAATGCTTTCCATTTAATCATAGTTTAAAAACACAAGGTAACTTATTTAATTATTGTTGTTTTTTGTCCCAAAAGAAAAACTGTAACACCGAATCAGATCCCCAGCTTCTGTTACATAAATCCTTCAAAAGTCAGAGACAATTTTATGACCTGTTAATGAGCTGGCACAGGACTAAAGCAGAATTATGTCTGGTCTCGCCTGAGCCTCTGTCCAGTAGTAAAGGATTCAGGATTAAAAAACACGTCCTGGCCAAGCTTGGATTAGTATATAACCTCCTCCTCCTCCTTCTCCTTCTCCTCCTGTGCCTGTTCATCCGTAGACTAGTGAAGCAAGTTGCCAGGTCTGGACTTCCCCGCCTGGCTCCCTTTCATGTCTCAGCTCCTTTTCTGCAGGGATTAACTGAAAAGCTGCACCTCTGTGCAATTGTTATGCAGGGAACAGGCTGCGACGCTTTTGGTCAGTACTAGAACAGAACAGGAACAGAACAGAACGATGTGTTCCTTGGTGAAAAAAGCGTAAAGTGAGACGAGGGAAAGTCTGAGAGATCATGTCGAGTGCTCGATCCAGGTCAACACACCCCAACGTGCAGCACTTTATCATTCCCGATACCATCAGAAGGCTTCTGAGATAACCTACTTAGTGACTTTGTGTGAGGATCAATAGACTCAGATATACAGACACACACTTGGGTTGGGGGGTGGGGGGGTGGGGGGGGGGTTGGTTGGGGAGCTGAGATCCTTCCTTGTGAGTTTTTCTGGATGGGCTACGGTTGTGAAGGTGCTCTACTTGGAAACTTTTCAGCAGAGGAAATGGCTCTACTTGACACATTTGGGCTTTGGCCAAATGAAGAATACGTTATGGTGGTACTTAAATAATTCATATCCAGATGTGTACAGCGTGACATATTTAGTGGCAGACACCAGTTAGTTTTAAATTAAATAACATTATTTGCATTTTCTTGCAAGAACTGTGTCAAACTGGTGAGCCACTGACATCAACACTTTCATAATACTTTGGTGATACTTTTCCACGCTTGTTGTGCAGCATCTTTCAGTTTTTGTTTATGTTTTTTTTACCTTCTCCCCTTCAGGAGAGGAAATGTTGGTCTAATGATGTTGGGCATGGTCAGACTAAGTCCATTGTTGAGTTTTGAGTTTCACCAAGAAGCAATTGGTTTCGTATACCTCTTTTTGTAAATTGCTTTCTGTAGACATGTGAGTTTGTTTTGCTGATTCTATCATGAGTTTCATCATTAGTAAAGTCTTGTGAATCCATTTCCAAAGCATCATGCAAGCCCAAGCCATGACACTATCTACCTGTTTTTAACCATGAGATTGCATATTTTGGATTTTAATCAGATCCTTTTTTTTTTCCTCCACAATTGTACTTTTCTGTCACTTTTGTAGAGGGTCGTCTCAGTTCCAGAACTTTGGTGGCTTGTCTCTGCACTTCTTTGTAAATTTCAATCTGACCTTTTAAATCTTATTACTGTGGTAGTGATTTTGCATCTGAATTTTCTCTCTCAGAGTCTTCTTTGTTTGGTTAATTGTGATTAAATCACTCCTACTCTCTTATAAAGTCACTGACAGTTTGGGTTTTTTCTTCTTTATAGATTTTACAAGTGCCGTGGTTTTTCTTCGCTGGACTGTTCGATGTCTGGTTGTTAGTTTCACCAGTGGCTCTTTTCTTTTGACAGACATGCCGAATTGTTTGCATTTGCTACGACCAAAGTTTCTGCAATGACCACAGTTGACTTTTTTTTTTAAATGACTTGTTTTTTTTCCTATAAACATCTCTTTGGTCTTCATGTTGGTTTATCCTTTTTAACAACACATTGTCTTCACATAGCTTGAACAAGGGACATTTTTACGAAGGTTTAAATCCGTCATATTTTCATGTACTTTGTTTTAAATATATAGATTGGATGGGATGTGTGAAGCTTGAATAGAATATGAAGAACTGATTGTGCAAATAAGTGAAATGCAATGGATTGGGGCCGTAGCTATCGATTATTTTAGTAATCGAGTATTCTATTGATTTATCGATCGATTAATTGAGGAATCGGATAAGCACTTTTTCTTCAATAAAGAGCAATACTACATATAAAGAGAATACAAGATGGGTATCCTAAAATTAACAAGTAATTTGTTTTCTTTATAAGAACAATCTATTGCTGAAATTGCAATCTGTGAAAACTAAACTCATATAGTGCATTTAATTGCCATGCAGTGCGTCCGGAAAGTATTCACAGAACTTCACTTTTTCTGCATCTGGTTATGTTACAGCCTTATTCATTATTTTCCTCAAAATTCTACAAACAATACCCCATAATGAGAATGTGCAAGATGTTTGAATGAAATCTATATAAATATTCACAGTCTTTGTTAAATCCTTTGTTGAAACTCCTTTGGCACCAATTACAGCCTCAAGTCTTTTTGAGTTTGATGCTACAAGCTTGGCCACCTATTTTCTCCCATTCTTCTTTGCAGAACCTCTCAAGCTCCATCAGGTTGGATGGGGAGCATCAGATCTATTTTCAGATCTCTCCAGAGATGTTCAATCAGGTTCAAGTCTGGGCTCTGGCTATGTTAAAAATAACAAACAAAAGAAATTCTAATTCTAATCTTATGTACATAAAAATGTACAGCCTTTGCTTTGACACTCAACATTTAGCTAAAGTACATCGTGTTTTTACTGATCATCCTTGAGATGTTTCTATCACTTGATTGGAGTCCACCTGGGGTAAGTTCAGTTGATTGCACATATCTGTCTATATAAGGTCCCACAGTTAACCGTGCATGTCAGAGAACAAACCAAGCCATGAAGTCCAAGAAATTGTCTATAGACCTCTGAGACATGATTGTATCGAGGCACAGATCTGGGGAAGGGAACAGAAACATTTCTGCACCATTAAAGGTCTCAATGTGCACAGTGGCCTCCATCATTCATAAATAGAGGAAATTTGGAATCACCAATACTCTTGCTAGAGCGAGCCGTCTGGCCAAACTAAACCATAAAGGGAGAAGGGCGTTAGTCAGAGAGGTGACCAGGAACACGATGGTCAATGAGTTTAATACATTTTTAAATAAGGCTGTAACATGAAATGTGGAAGACGTGAAGCACTATGAATACTTTTCGGGTTCACTGTATTACATCAAAATGTACATCATGTTTTAGTTCGAAATTTGGAAACTTCTGTTGTGTCCTTTGGCCTGAATCTTCTCCTTGCCCCTCGCTGTTTTCTCTCCGTTCCTCTATTTTTCATTCTGCAGCATCGTCTGTGTTTACCTGTCCTGGGGTCTCATTTATAAACCCCCATTAATTAATAATGAACCCCTTATTCACTTCTGGTTTTTTATTTATTTTTAATTTTGAAGGTCTTTAGATTTTTGTACAGTTGTGTTGAGTGCATTCTACCTCCACCATTTTACAGGTCACTGGGGGCAGACCGGCTCTAAACCTGTAGAGGTTTCAGAAAAAAAAAGAGAGAGACGAGAAAAAATTAAATTCCATAAGGGGTCTTGGTACAATAACATAACGGAGCCACCGCCCATTAAAAGTCAATTTACCCTTTAGTGGCTTGAAAGATTTTTTTTTTCTCAAGACTTTTCCAACCTAAACACAGCCAGCGTATGTCTTTAAAGGACTTTCTCCGCAGTGTTCTCTGCAGTGCTTCATATATTCACAGGGGACACAATTACTGGGGTGCACAAGTTTGAGTAATAATTTAACAGAGACTCGTGGTGAAGAAGTTGCAGGTTTGTGTGTGTGAGTTGCAGGTCATGTCAGTGTCTGTAGTGACCACCCAGGCACGGTGGGATGTACACTTCAAACTCAGGATCTGCTTTTAAATAACTGCATGTCTGCAGTTCTGACCAGAAGATATCCAGCTGTGAAGGAACTGATGTGATTTTTTTTTTAATAAAAATACTCATGAGCACAATTCGAACAGGCAGCTGTGTGTTTTTGGAGGATCTCTGGAACATTTCTGATAGTAGCCTCTGTATTCATCACATGAGCGTGTACTCAATATCACTTTAAACCATTCACAGGTCACATGACCATCACATGTCTATAGGCTGAACCAATATCCTGTTGTCGTTGTCTATATTTTACTATTCTGACACTGTTTTATTTTGGTGTTGATGCGCAGTAAAAGAAAAGAGAGAAGGAGAACACTTCTTGACATCAATTTCACCAACATGCCAGGTGGTATGTGGTATGGGAACCCCATTGCCTGGGGTTATTTCTACTATAAAATAATTCCTAATCCTTCCAGACTTGCAGTCCGTAAGTGGAAATAGAATCCCAGCGATAGCTCAATTGCATTACCCACCTCCATATGAAAAATTAAATCCAGTCCAAATAGAGCTTTAGCGACATTTTTGTCACGTTTAGCATAATCGTGGCTTACGCTCGATCCAGTTTGGCACACATCATCAGCAAGGCATTATGGGTTTCAGGATGAAACACAATAGTGCTGAAATTTCACTTGCAGCTTTTTTTTTTTTTTTTTTTTTTGTTTTTTCTGGATCACATCCAGTCAAACAGTTTCTCAGTCTCTTCATCTCACTTGTAGTCATATTTAGTCTTGGCCTGACAGACAATTTGTTTCTGTGCATGTTGTTTATTGCTATACCTGCTAAACAAAGAGCTAATAATAAATAAAAGTTTTTCAGTTGGCCAACAATCCGGGGGGCGTTCTGTACGCAGACTCGCTGTTATTTTGCCAAAACAGTTGATGTAGTTATCAGATTTAAAAAGCAGCCAAGTCTCCGAGCTCTTTAGTACGTGACGCCGTCTCGTCCTGAACCATCTCTTTGTCACAGAACCCCTCTGTACTGGCCATGGGAATAAAATGACCGCACTGGCCATGAATTACTCACTTGTTTCAGCTTTTGTGTCAATGTCGTAATGAGTGTGTGCATGTGTTTCCCTTTCATGTGGTGCTGGTGCCACTGTCTCAGAGTACAGCACAGTCCTTCATTAGAGACAGTATTTTGGCCAGGACTGAAAAACACACGTGTATGTGTGCAAACACACACAGCCGCTAATGTGTAATGACCAATCACATCAAGTTTTTCTCAGAATTAAAGCAAGCATCCTAAAACTGAGCGCAGAAGTTACAATTAGCACATTTATTCACAATCTTATGGTATTGAGTTTTCAAGTCTGACAGGCCATGTTGATATATTTTCTATAATGGCAGCTCTAAAAATTATTCGGCTACAAATCCCAGGTTTTCTTCTGAATGCACTTATTTCTGTAGTAACGGATCCTGGAGTCTCCGGTGTTAGTATTGTGTACAGTGACTTTTTTTTTTGTAATGAAACATCCCTGATTTTGTACAAACAATGTTTTGGAAGACACTTTGGTAGCTTGTTTAGTTGCGCTAACTCTTAGCAGTGGCAGGCCATGCACTTCACCTCTAGGCCTTTAGTTGTGTCCTACATTAAAAGAATCCCCCTCTTAATATCATCATTATACCGGCATGGTTATAAACAACATCGATATTGCAGAGAAACACAGTGTAACAGACAGGAATCTCATACAGTGAGAATGAATGCGGTTACTTAAGCAAGAAACCCTACAAACACAATACAGCAAGTCTCCTTTCACTGTAGCCACAACTGCACAACCGCATACATCATCTCTAGCAGAAGCATCACCCTGTGTTTTTTCATTACATTTTTGGATTTGAAATGAAGGCAAATTGTAAGTTTTTGTTCAAATTCTACCGGAAAGAAAAGGTTGAAATATAAATGGTTCATAAAAAGCTTAACTGTTTTGGACGACCTTACCACACAATGTCCAGCTTGTCTTATAAGTTATAACTTATAAGTTCATCGTCAGTCATTGTGGAATGAAATCGCAGCTACTAAATCAACACAAATAGATTTGCACTTGTGCAGTTTGCTCCAGATGTGGTTTGAGAGCTCCGACTAGTGCGCTCTCTGACCTTCCAACCAAAGGACTTTTTTTTAATTACATAATTGTACACCTGCTAGATGGCCCTGTTGTCACCAACTTTGAAATCTGATTGGTGAAAGCAACAGCATGCTGTACGCTGCAAACACCTGTAGTGTTAATTTTTGAAGACCCTGGCAACACTTAATACGATGGCAGAAATCTGACTGGGTGGAAACTCCAACCTCAACAGACACTCCTTGTAGAAAAGCTTTGAAATGAAGAGATTAGACTATTGGGAATAATTTGATACATATACATTTACAAAATATATTAAAATGTATGACAGGACGGCCTTGCAGGCCCTGACAGCCCACCACAGAGTCTTAGATAGCCCTTCCAGAAAGATCCACAGAGCATCTGGTTGCGAGCAATGATTATATCGAGAGATGTAGATATGACTGAGAAACAGTAGAAGTTAACAGTAGGATATGTTACATGCTGAAAACATATTTCTACATTATGCAAAGGAGAAATTTCTACTTTTTACAGCAGTCCTGGGTTTTGTTTGTGTTTCCAGAGACATAATGGTAGGGTTGATGTAACACAATGTACAGTTAAGATCATGAGATTATATGTATACCTCGCAGGATCTACAAAATGTTAATTAAAAATTTAAAAAAGTCCGATATTGAAATGAAACTTGCTGTCGGAATAAATAAACAATTTTTTACAGACACTTTGGAGTTTTGTTCTGACACGACAAGTCTCTCAGAGGAACGTGTTTTACCCACCCATTTCTCTCGAAAGTCTCAGAGCTTCTCAGAAAACAATGGTTATGATTGGCTCTTGATGCTTGTTTTGGCATTAGAGTGATGCTTGTTTTTGGCATTATAGAAATACATATTTCACAATGTCATGAGGTTTTATTTGATGAAAATTATGCAAGTAATGACAACGCTACAATGTTACTGATCACAGGAGTTTAAATAAAGAAAAAAACAAACTCGGCTTAGAAATGTGTATTGAGTTGGATTTCTTCTCAGTTGTGGTTGAATGAACATGTTCCCAAGTGACTCTGGTCTCTAAGAATGTCTTTAGGCCAACATTTTTGTAGAGTTTCATAAAGCCAACATTTCCAGCCTCACCCTTCACTGTTTTCTCCTAGCTCCAAGGATGCACACACAAGCAACACTAAAAGCTATAAAAACGCCCTGATATTACACAAAAAAACCTTACATGTGGCACTTGCTGCTGTTGAATTCTGGATTGTGATTGGTCAGGAGGTGTTGATTAATTGTATATTGTATTCTAAACCAGCAGCTCTTAAGTTTATTCGAATGCATGTACTGTATGTAATGGCTCTTGGGGGAGTCTTCAGTGTTTCACTTGTATAACTTTTCTGACATGTGGAAGGACTGAACGTTCTCAATCGCATGACAAGCTGCGCGTACTTATTTATAAATTATTTTATAAATACAGATGATAGAGAGGAGCATGTCACGGTATTAAATGGTGTGTGCAAGCTAGAGCTCCACCAATTGTTTGGATGGAATGTAAAAACTATTATTATACATAATACAAAACATACACTCCATGTAAAATAGTACTATACTAATACTATACTAATATATTCATATTAATTAGCACATTTTCATGATTCACTGCTGTTTTTTTTATTTTGCATTTCAGATAACAATAATAACTGATGTGATGTCATCAGAGGAGGGAACTAACGGAGTGCAAATACTTCATTACTGTACTTAAGTAGATTTTTTTGGTATCAGTTTTTTACTCCAATGTTTATTTTTATTATAACTTTTTACTTTTACTCATTACATTTTTACACAAATATCTGTACATTTTACTTCTTACATTTTCAAAACCGGCTCGTTACTTTAGTTTTAATCCACTGATTTGGTGAAATATTTTTTGTATTTTCACTGCGCGCCGATTTCAGCCGAACAACTGATTTCCTGTTACTGCGCGTCTTTTTCACTCGGCTGGTGTATAAAATCCTGACCCTCATTCACCACAGATGTAGACTAGTTTATGGAGATAAGATTCAGCAGGCAGGAGGCAGTAAGAAGTTTGGGGTTAATGTGGATGAGACAGAGGGAGTCAGTGATATATATATATATGTATGTACGTATGTATGTATGTTTCTCTCTCTTTTTCTCTCTCTCTCTCTCTCTCTCTCTCTCTCTCTCTTTCTCTCTCTCTCTCTCTCTCTCTCTCTCTCTCTCTATATATATATATATATATGTATATGTATATGTATATTTGGCTGTCAAAATGAAAATGATTGTAAACGGCACTACATTTTATTACCGCTATCAATTCAGCGCATTTTTGTTTCACCATTTTTATGGAAAATGTAAATACATAAATAAATAACGAAATAAAAAAGAGGCGAAATTAAATTTTATAAACTTCCTGACTTGACTTGAAGAGGTGCAGTTTCTCCGGTGTCACCTCATTAACCGTCTGTGTGGAAACATAGCAAAGGCTCTTAATGATGTCCACACGTCTCTGCACTAAGACAGCCTTTATATTTAATCACTGTACACATGCTTACATACATATCACATGCTGTACATATGATACATGTTTAACACCTCCAAGCTGCCAGTTTTGGGCACATGAGCAAGCACTTAACTCACTACTGCTCATTTAGTAAATGAGATCATTAAGAGACGATCGGGAGAAACACTTCCAACAGGAAATGGCTATATCTCACTATTTTTGTCTTTCTATTTTCTCTATCTAATTGTCTCTGTGTCTCTTTTAGTAAATGTCTCTGTCTCACTGTATATGTCTCTCTCTTGCTGTCTCTCTATTTGTTTCTCACTCTTTCTAAAGCCGTGTCTGTGTCTCTTTGTCTTTGTCTCTGTCTTTCCTGCTTATTTACACGTCTAACCAAGTTTTGAGTTTCGAAAGTAATGCCATTAGCGATCTATGATGAAAGACTTTCCTGGTTTGATTCTTACCTCTAGTTTCATATTGAACATCATAAGAAGTTTTTAAAAACAGAACAATAATAAGGTCATTAAATTGGTTGCTGGTAAATCATGGTATATCAGTGGTGCAGGTGTTGGAGATGTGATTCTTGTACCTGAGTCACTTCTCATAGACTTTGAGTAACTGAGAGAATGAACAGGAAGGAGAAGTTTTGAGCCTCTACCATCATGATCTAAGAGAAAACAGTGGTCGCTTAACTATAGAAAAGCCAAGAGTCCCATAAGGAAAGTCTTGTTTGTCACCCCTGGGGTAGTGTAGTGGTTTAGTGATGCAGCCTCTGCTATCTGACTCACCTGGTTCGATTCCTACCCCTTAGCTTTCCTTTAAATTGTTTAAAAAGTTTTATAAAAGAACCAAAAAAGCTCCTAAAAATCAGGTTATTGCAGGAGATCCTGTGGCTCAATTGGAAGAGCTTTACCTCTGGGTTGAGAGGTTGCTGGTTCAAACCCCAGCCAGGACTCAAAGTTAAGAGCATGGAAGGTTCCGGTGACCGTACTGAGGAAGGTGTCAGAAATTGCTGCGTGAAAGGTTGGATGTGACCATACTGAGGAAGGTGTCAGAAATTGCTGCGTGAAAGGTTGGATGTGACCATACTGAGGAAGGTGTCAGAAATGGCTGCGTGGAAGGTCGGATATGGACGGTTTCAGAGGGCGTATCCTGAACCAGGGGGGCAATATACAGGCTTCTCTGCCCCCCTGGGGTCTGAGAAGGTGAAAACAGGCGGTTATGAAGCAAAAACATGCAAAAAAGTTTCGACATAGGCTCCGGAGAAAAATTTTATTCTGCCACCCCCTCATCTCCCAAAAAGGCAAAACTTTTTATTATTCTTGTGTGTCTGATGCTGTAACCCAGCAGGTGTTTACAACCTTTGTTCACAGTCACCCAACCCATTGCTCACCACCCACTAATTTCCAGACAACTTACCCAGTGTGGGGACAAGCCAGATTTGAACCAGCAACCTCTGAGCTCAGAGGCAAGGCTTTTACCACAAAGCCATCAAGTCCCACAACACACCTTCTTTTTTTTGGGGGTTTATCCTTCGTTTCATGCTTCAACGCAAAAAATTCAGACCAGAAAGAAACACAGAAAGGAGGATTCGAACCCTGAACCCCACCAACAGCAAACTACCAGTTTTAACCCACTGAACCATCGGGAAGGACAGGCTGCAATGATTGTTTAGAGCAGGTCTATCTTTCTTTTCAACACATTAAAAACAAAAATATACAGCTAAAGAAAAATTAAGGAGATGAATCCTGATCGTGACTGGCAGGCAGAAAGCGGGATTCGAACCCTGAACCCTACCAACAGCAAAATACCAATCTTAACCCATTGAACCATCTGGAAGGACAGGTTATGATGATTGTTTGGAGCAGATCTATCTTTCTTTTCCACCCATTAAAAACAAAAATATATCACTAAAGAAAAATGTAGGAAGTGAATCCTGATCGTGACTGGCAGGCAGAACGCGGGATTCGAACCCTGAACCCCACCAACAGCAAAATACCAATCTTAACCCACTGAACCATCTGGAAGGACAGATTGCAACGATTGTTTAGAGCAGGTCTATCTTTTTTTCAAACCATCAACACAAAAATATAATGCTAAAGACAGACTTAGGAAGCAGACCCATATCATGACTAGCAGGATAAATGCAGGATTTGAACCCTGATTCACACCATTAGAAAGGCACCAGCATTAACCAACTGAGCAATCAAGAAGGACAAGCTTATTTAGAACAGGTCTATCTTTCTTTTTAACCCATCAACACAAGAATGTAATGCTAAAGAAAGATGTAGGAAGCGAATACAGATGTAAGTAGCACAAGCGGAACCCACATTGTAAATAGCAGGATTCGAACCCTGATCCCCAACACCAGAAAGACACCGACGTTAACCCATTGACCCATCGGTAAGGACAGGCTAGAAAGCTTGTTTAGAGCAGGTGTATCTTTCTTTTCACCCAAATGAAAACAAAAATATATCACTAAAGAAAAACATAGAAAGTAAATCCTGATCGTGACTGGTAGGTAGAACGCGGGATTCAAACCCTGAACCCCACCAACAGCAAAATACCAGTCTTAACCCACTGGACCATCTGGAAGGACAGGCTGCAATGATTGTTTAGAGTAGGTTTATCTTTCTTTTTAACCCATCAGACCAAGAATTTAACGCTAAAGAAAGATGTAGGAAGCGAATACAGATGTAAGTAGTACAAGTTAAACCCTCATTGAAAACAGCAGGATTCGAACCCTGAGCCCCAACACCAGTAAGACACTAACGTTAACCCATTGAACCATCAGTAAGACAGACTAGGAAGCTTGTTTAGAGCAGGTGTATCTTCTTTTCAACCCATTCAAAACAAAAATATATTGCTAAAGAAAAATGTAGGAAGTGAATCCTGATTGTGACTGGAAGGCCGAAAGCAGGATTCGAACCTTGAACCCCACCAAAAGCACGACACCTGCTTTAACCCACTGGACCATCAGAGAAGACAGGCCCAGAAGTTTGTTTAGAGCAGGTCTATCTACCTTTAAACCATCAACACACGAATATAAAGCTAAAGAAAGATTTAGGAAGCAGGAACATAAACAACATCACAGCTAGCAGGATTCAAACCCTGACCCTCAGCATCAGCGAGTCACCAGCCTTAACCCACCGAACCATGGAAGAGATCAGACTGGGAAGCATGTTTAGATGAGGCACAAACCTTAAACCACTGAGCGACCACTGCTGAAAAGCATGTGTGCTTTTTGGAGGGTTCATACTTTGTTTGATGCCAGTGCAGTAAGTAAGAAGGCGTGTAGGACTGGCTTTGAAACATTATCACCAGCGTGGACTTTATTAAGGACCATGTTCAGGCACAAGCCTTAAACCACTGAGCTACCACAGAGCTACCACAGAAGTGCTTTTTTATTTTTATTTTTTGGTGGGGTTATATTTCATTAAAGACCATGAAATCAAGAAATTAATCCAACACAGAAAGGACAGAATTGAAATGTTTTCAGAGTGGACAAGGTCCAAGAGTTTTATTTACCAACACCAGCAACCAGCTCGAGCAGGAATCAAACTCTCAAACTCATACTCATGGGGACCCTGACGTTAACCCACTAGGCTATCACATCTATCTATCTGTCCATCTATCTATCTAATATGATGTGAGGTCCAGTTAACAGCTAAAACAGGTAGAAGTATTAACTACTTTTTACTGAAGTACATCTCTGAGCCAAAACTTCTTTACTTTCACTTAAGTAAAAAAGTATCTTTTATCTTTTGTATTTTAAAACATGAGGATCTGTACTTCTACTTAAGTAAAGTATGTGTGTACTTTTGCCACCTCTGGATGTCAGTGATTTGCCTCTAGAGGCCGCTCTCGTACTGTATAACTTAACCAGGAAAAACTATTGGTATGTACTGGTACAGTACCAGTATCAGTGCCGGTTAATCAGTAAAACCGATGAATCGGTCGACCTCTAGTGCTCACACTAAGCACGTTTACAGAGATCCGAATCTGAGAAAAATCTAGTGGAGTTGTGTTCATCTTGCATCCTCGCAAACGGACATGAGCATCTCCTAAAGGTAGTCTCGGGTTTGGTACCGCGGTCTCGGTTATCTGTAAACTGTAATACATTGCAAAAATATACTGGATTAAAGCATAGATCATGCAGCTGTAAAAAAAAAAAAAAAACAATTTATTGGAGATAACAGTAGCTAAAATTATTGCTGTTGACTGTTTTCTTGGAACAGTATGACACAAAGGGTGATGTTCCTTTTTTCAGGCAAGAAGAAAAGACGACATTTTGCACAAAAAATATATAATTCAAACTTGTGACACGTAACTGCCTTTTTCTCATGACCTACAAAACAGTTTGTAACTCAAAGGAAAAAACTGTGTGTGTGTGTGTGTGTGTGTGTGTGTGATGCCTAAGCGGATCTTGGATTCATTACAAGATGTGGTCAGTGTGATCAATCTGTGTGCTAGCGAGGCAAATCCCGATCCCAGAGCCGGGCTAAATTTAGCTTGATCTGAAACACATTCCTCGAACTCATTCAAAGCCGTATGCTCGAAACGAGAAATCGTCACAGTCGTTACAGATAATGAGCACTGATTATGACATCAATGATATGGAGTTTATGTTTATAATCATTAAGTATAATTAACTGTATTATTATTAACCATGTGATCTGTACAAATCTATGGGTTTCTTCGTTTGTTCCTAGATCAGATGTTTTTCAAGAAGATATTTAACTGGAGCCATTGAGGAATATAATTTAATCAATAGAGTATTATTGAAATGTAGAATCAATATTTACACACGTTTAGTTTCTTCTAGATGCAGTTGATGATGATTGTTGTATTTTACGTAAATATCTTCAGACTGAATACATTTAGAGTTAAATAATCAAAAAGACTTAATACATGGGGGGGGGGGGGGGGATTTTTTTTTTGGGGGGGAATTACTTTTGTCTCAGTCATGAAAAGAAAAAAAAAGATAAACTCTGACCTCATCTGAAAGGTTCTGGAGCTCCTTAGATTACCTCTCTGTGCTCTAAAACTCAATCACAGGAGCTTTTGTCACACTCGAATGTGTGGCGAGAGAGTGAAGAGGACCAGAGAGACCTTTATACAATAGCCGGCGCTCCAAAATATGAAGCGTCGAGCTTAACGGCACAGTATGAAACCCGTTCTTTTTCTAAAGACACAATTGCATTCACAGGGTGGATTAGTGTCTGCCCTGCAGTCAACCGTCAAGAACATCGGCTTTTGATTCCAACCCAATTCGAGTGTTGCACCTGGTCATCGAGGGGGTCATCTATCGTCCTGGAGGAGAGAGAGAGACCAGAAGCAGCATGGTTCCAAACCCCCAACACAAAAACAAGACCTGGTGGCATTGTGGCACTTCCAGCATCCATGTTCCTCAATTTACTATTACATTAATAAATGTTTTGCAGCATAGTGATGCATCTAAGCAGTTACAGCTCCTGCATTTACGCTCCGTCCCGGAGTACACGGCTTTAACTGTGGGGCTTGTGATTGTTAAAGGTTGTTGTGTGTGTTTGTGTTCTTTACAGTTTCTTTATCAGTTCACGGTTCTTTTTGTGTGTTTACATTTTGTGTGTGTTCACGTTTCTTTGTTTACAGGTTTATGTGTGTTAAAATCTTTTTTGTGTTCATGGTCCTTTTTGTGTGTTTACATTCCTTTTCATGTTTTTATGGTTCTTTGTTTACAGGTTTATGTGTCTTCACATTTTTTGTGTGTGTTTATGGTTCGTTTTATGTTCATGGTTCTTTTTGTGTGTTCACGGCTCTTGTGTGTTCACAGGTTTGTGTTGACGGTTCCTTGTGTGTGTTTGTTCACGGATTAAACAGAACGAGGAGGAGGAGGACTAAGTTGCTGTCTTGCTCTTGTGTGTGTCTATAAATGAGGTGTGAACACCATGTTTATGTCCTGGAGATGCACTTGTGTTCCCCGGGTCAAGTGAACAGAGCAGTGATGGAGTGCGGATGTTTTACAGTGAGCCATGGGATACGTTTCCCGACTCACACGGAGGATACACTTTTTCTTTTGCCTTTTGCTTGCAGAAGCTTCATGATGCCTGCAAAAACGCTTTATGACCTCACAGCTAGTCTACATAAGCATTTCTGAAGCCCTTATTAAAGACGCGTGTGTGTGACGGCTTTAGTCGATATTAAGTGGCTTATGATTGTGTGTTGTGAGGAATAAAACCGTGTGGTGGTGATGAAGGAAAATATTCAGCACTGAATTGATGTTATTGTTACCAGCCTGAAGTGAAATGTTTTCCTCTGCCAGAAGTGTTTTATTCCCCTCACACTACAGCAACTCATAACTTCATACAGAGAAGCTTCAGATCTGTTCATTCGGAACATTTGCAATAAGAGTCCTTGTGAATGCGCGGTTACTATAGAAACAATACACTTTCTTTCAGCTTCTCCCATTAGGGGGCGCCAAAGCGGAAGATCCGCATGTTTTAATTTGGCACATGTTTTTTAGGCTTGATGCCCTTCCTAACGAAACCCTCCTCATTTATCTGGGCTTGGGACCACCACTAAGAGTGGCTGGGGTTGGTTTCCATGACCGGGGATCGAACCCGGGCCGCAGCGGTGAGATCCTAACCACTAGACCACCAGGGACCGGGTTACTATAGAAACAATAATGTATTAAAAAGAGCATTCGTATAGAACCAGAACCGCTGTCTAAACTGCTGCTTTTGGATGTGAATAAAAACCTTCTGACAGATAAGAAAGCGAATTTGAGAGCATTGGGGTCGAAGGATTTTCTAAAAGGTGCTGCATAGAGAACGTTTCACTCGTTATTAACATTTATACCACTTCATAAAGGCATACATGTGAATCCAAGAGCCTCTTGATCATAGTAGCCTTATTGAATGTTTTCTTAAACTCTGTTTTTATCAGTTTATTGACTTATTTTTGAAGCTTCGTCGTAAAAACCTATAGATAAACGACTCGGTTGATGCGAGCATGAAATAAAACACAAATATCTGCTGTGATCAGGTGATCAGAATCTCCTGACTCTGATATAAACTATAGCTGGTTTGAGTGAGTTCATGTTCTTGTTTTTTTTATCTTAGATCTTAGTTTTTGCAAGTAGCAGCATTTTCCCCATTTCCTAAACATTTAACAAGGAATTCCCAAGTACTTATAATGGGATTAAACAAAATGCCCAAGGAGGAACGTGAAAAACCGGCAGTGTTCAAATCAATCTTTAATCCGTGGGCGATGTCGGTTCTTCAACCTAATTGGTCAGTGGAGTGATTTTGGCAGCCTTTCCGTGACCTTCACAAACAGCACGACCAGACGAAGAGCAAACGGACAGATGGAAAGGCAGATAAGCAGGAAGGCAGAGAGAAAGACAGACGCCTTGACGTGACATTCGAACACGTTTTTAGGTTGGCCATGATCTGGCTGTAACATCTCGGACCATATGTAAGAGCAAGGTTGCCACGTTGAACCTCATACTGAGGAAGATGATTCCATACTAATGTTTTGTAGCTGCGATGATGTATTCCATAAAAGTATGAACCTCTTGCTAAAGCTGAAGGCCAACGTAAGCGTCAAGGATTTTTTTCCTGTCAAAGCAGCTGTTTTTGTCCTTGTTAGAACGCCCTCTACTGGACACGATATGTATGTACAACCCATACATATCCTTGAGTAAAAGTCTATCACATGCACTGTGTTTGCACAGAAATCTTCGTGAGCATCCAGGATTACTCCACATTCCACAAATATCCTTTCGCTGTAGTAATAATTACGTCTCTTGATTTTAACGCACACAGTTGCACTGAAACTGTCAATCTGCTGGAAAAGAGCTCTAATTTCACTCAAGGTCAAAGGAGTTACTCCTCCAAAAATAGGAAAATACAAAGCATTGCATTTTTAAGAGCATATGAAGATATGAATAATAGCAGAGAAGTTTCAGATTCAGTTTTAGGTTTATGTCTCTGCACTCATTTCTATAGTAATGTCTCATTCTTTATTGATCCAAAAATTATTTCTTAACTCAGCGATGAAGCTGGGGTCAGAGCACAAAGGGTTAAGGGCCTTGCTCAAGGGCCCCAAGAGTGGCAGCTTCGTGAAACCGTGGTTTGAACCCCCAGACTAAAACCTTTGTTTTAAAGTTAAAAGCAAAATTCGATTAAATGTGCATCCAAATCCCATCCTGGACTGCAGGTGTATTGTGAAATGCTGCCCTCGTGTGGATTTCGGTTGTATTGCATCACTGTTTTAGCAAATCAAATTTTACTAAGTTACTAAATTACACACAAATAGTGGCTTTATTTTTGGTTTTATTTCTGAAAAAAAGGCTGTAAAAGATGCAGTTTTTACATTGACGTCTTTTATGGGTGAAGTTTTCAATGAGGAGTGTAAAAAAAAGACACAATACTTTACATGAAGATATCTGAGTGAAATCAAAGCCCTCAAAGATATGCGAGGGTCAGACTGCTAACTCAGTGTGGCGTAAAGCCGGCTCTCTTTTCAGCCAGGAAAACCTATTCAGCTTGGAATTGCTCTGAGGAGCTGCTGAATAAGGAGCACTGACACTCTGTTCTGAAGCAGAAATGGGAATTAATGGGACCGACAGAACCTTTTCAAACCACAGAGGAACTGTGGGAATTAAAACGCTCTGAACAGAGTCACGTTGCCACAGAGATGAAAATTGGGATCATTGTCATTCTTTAGTCTGGTTAATACGACTAATCAGAGCAGCAGCCTGGGATTCTGCTCCAGTTTCAGCGTCGCTCCTCTAATTATTATTGCTCTTACTAAATATAGTAACGGTTTTTATGTTCGTTCTTTTTTTTTTTGTCTCTGCTAAGACTTTTTTCTCATCTGACTAAAGGAGGCACAGATCCCAGGTTTAATTAGTAAACATTATTGCTCTTCTCAGACGGTTTCAAATTCATTCACTAAAAGTTCAAAGCCCTGTTCAGAAACATATCTCAAAACCTTTGTGAAATCTATTAGGACTGTAAATCATTGCCTTTAGGTGTGTGTGCATTTTTTTTTTTTTTTATAATATTTAATTAATGCACATACCACCAGAAACACTCATCACTCCAGACTGGAACCATTCACTAAACTAAAGACGTGTACAGAACTTTTTTATATTCCAGCTAATGCAGTTTTTATACTGAACCCACCAGGTGTAGATACTGAACTCTATCCAATGTACTTGACAAAGTAGTTCTGTTACCTTAAGCTAGTAGCCTTGATTAAATCACTGTAACCCTGACCAGGTACTTACTAAGGATGAAGGAAAGCAGATTTATTTTGAACGCCCTGAATTAAGTCACTTATTCACACTTTTATCACACCTGCTATTTCTATCTGCATGTGTATGTGTTTAGATTCAATCAGCTCATTTCAAACGGTTTCATATTTGGACACGTTTCACGTTTATACGTTATGCATTACAATTTTGCCGCGGCTAAACTGCAGCTCAGTAAGCTACCGTTCTACCGATCGTTCCAACGAGTAAACGAATAAGTAGCACATTTTTTTTTTTATTTAAAAGCAATACTAAATATACAAGAGAAAATAAGACGGGTTTCTTAAAATGAACAAAAAAATATTTGCGAAAATCGCGCACAAGAATATCTGTGAAAACGAAAGCATTTCGGCATTTGATTGTCATATTGCATCAAAATGCATTTACAAATTTATAAATAATAATAAATACAAAAAATATATAAAAATCTATTTCAAATGACTAAAAAAAGGTAAACACACAGTACAGTGTTTTCTAAATGTTTTTGTCTTCGGTCTGAATCTTTTTACGCCTCGCTGTTTTTTAATACTGCAGCATCTTCTGCGTTTCCTGTCCAGAGCGCTTCAAAGTTTAGCAGTGGTGCGTCAGAAAAAATAGTCCGTGGGGAAACACAATGCTCTGAAGTTAATTGACTGAACGAAGCACTGAGGCAAATCATTTGCTTGGATAATTTTTTTTTATTTAATTTTACTTGCTGAATCGTTTCAGCCCCAATGATACTATAATAATTAAAATATTTTATTTATTGAAAGATTTCTTACCTGTTTCTCCTCATTCTCTCCTGTCTTCTGCCCGCCCTCTTTTTTTTTTTTTTTTTTTTTTACACAATTCAATGTACCTTTAACTCTTTATTTAAATTATTCTCACTCACATTTAAATAACTACGAACATGTGATCGCAATCGAGCACATTAACACTCAACATCTCGTGGCCTCCTTTGACAAGAGCATCTGCAGTTTTTTTCGTTTTCTTTCCTTTTTTTTTGAAAATCAGGACATGATCCCTGCGAACACAAATGCATCAGTTCTGTTAGAAAATCAAATGCTGCTTGTTTGTTTGTGGTTATTTTACTTTATTGGAAAAATCAATGCTCTGAAATCGTCTCAGTCTCTCCATGAGATAATCACAGCCTGCAAGAGCAAACTGTCAGGAAAAATAATCAAGCACCCTGCAATCAGTTGATCCAAATCAGCTCAGAATCCTAAAACACACCATCAGCAGATAAACGGTAACACACACTCGTGTTACCGGCGCTAATGAACGTGTAATCAGCAAACAATCAGGCGTATAATTAACCAAATTTGTAAAATTGTATGAGAACAATAATGATGATTTATCCTACTGTAGCAATTAGTACAATTGCACAATTATAGGAAATTGAAAGCTTGTTTTCTTCTTGATGGACCAGAAAAAAAAATCATGCAGGCTTTTTCTTCCTAAACACTGAACACCTCGTCTGCAGGAATGAAGAATTTCAATTCAAACTTCAATCAAGAAACACAAAAAATTCAAACAACAAAGAAAATACAAATATCCCCCCCAAAAAAAGGATTTATTTTATTTACTAGCAAAAATGATCAGAACTAAAAAAAATAATAAAATTACAAAAAAACCCACTCATGCTGGTTATTGCAATCACCCTAAAAACACAGTTAAAGAAAAAATAATTCTAATAGTGCAAAACTCCCCGAGACGTCAGATATGTTATAGTTAGTAAAAAAAAAAACGACATTATACTAAAATTACACTATATTAACACCAAACATTAAAAAAAATAAACAATACAGTAGATTTCTTTGCTCCAATATAAACACTGACGATAAGACTTGGTTTAGTCTTCACTTCTTTTCAATCAGTTCTTTAGAATTTTCAATTCTACAAAATACCAGGTTTCAGTGTTAAAAAATACATATAAAAGATCTGAATCTAAATCGGTCTGGTGTTTAAAGACAAACAGTGTTTGAATGTGCTTAAATCATTAAACATTGAACCGAACTTCTGCGTTACTCAACTCATCTACAGAGGCTGTGGAAAGTCTAGAAACACCGAGTCTTTTATGGATATTAAAACACGTGCGTTGCCTTTTTGTTTCCCTGCAACAAACTCAGTAAAAGGCAAAAAAAACAAAAAACAAACAAGATCTGGACAGTAAACGAGTGGAAGAAATTTCCATGGAGTCCAAATGGAACATTTTTGTGTCTATCAGAGAAACTTGTGTAAGATGGAGAACATTGAGGTGGAAGCTTAATGGTTTGGGGTTGTTTTGGAGGAGAGAAGGTTGGAGATTATTCCAGGAAATGAAAGGAATCTTGAACCAACATGGCAACCCTTCTATAGTTCAACAGCATGCAATTCTGTCTGAGATAGATAGATAGATAGATAGATAGATAGATAGATAGATAGATAGATAGATAGACAGACAGACAGATAGAAACAAATAGACAGACAGACAGACAGGCAGGCAGGCAGGCAGGCAGACAGACAGACAGACAGACAGACAGACAGACAGATAGATAGATAGATAGATAGATAGATAGATAGATAGATAGATAGATAGATAGATAGATAGATAGATAAAATTAAACACCTGCTGTCATGCTGTTGTAGGAAAACAGACGCAGTGTAATAAAGTGGAGTCACTGTTCCCACTATAACCTCCATCATTCTCCCCAAACACCACAATCCAGAGTGTGTCGTTCCTGCAGTATCAGCGGTTTTGGATTTATTGCTGAATGATGCACTGCACTTGTATGAACGCATTTTATTTTTTATTTTTTTTTTTGGAACGTCCACAATCCAGAGTTTCCTGCATTAAAAAATTAAATGTGATGTGATGTGTGTGTGTGTGTGTGTGTGTGTGTGTGTGTGTGTGTGTGTGAAAAAAGAATGTTTAAAATGTTTTAAACTGAATATTCCAGCTAAATCTTGAAATCCTGAAAAAAGTGACTTAGACATTGACCTCTCGTCGTCTGGATTTAAATAAATGGGAAAAAAGAATGAGGAAAAAGTTAAAATAATAAACAATTAAAAGTGATATCGCTTAACGACTTCCTATTTTTGTCTTTTTTTTAACGCAGACTGAATCCCTGCTAAATCAGACTTCAATTCCTGTAATTCCTGTGATTCCTGTGATTCCTCGCTGCTTCTCCACACCAAACTACTGAATGGTAAAGAAGACCGTTATCACGTGTACAAAGTGAAGCTCAATTACACAGCATGCGTTTTCAGTAATTCAGTACTGTACAAACATCTAATGTGCATCTTAAAAATACTTGGCAACATTAAGGATCCCTGATAAAACAATATTACATAATACAATGATTTACTATATTATATAAATATAATTTTCCCTCGGGTTCAAAGCCGCCCAGCCGTACCTCAAACACGTTTATATGCACGGGTTCATGTTGCACGTGGATTATTAACACCGAAATTTCTAACGCATTGCTTTAAAAATTCTCCCTCCTGATTGGTCAGAAGTTGTGAAATGATTTTCTGTAACAGCAGGTCATTATTGTAGAATGTAAGGAAGGAGTCTCCAGTGTTAGATTACATTTTTTATAACAGAATGACACTGGATCTTATATAATAAATAATAAAGCCAAGATGTTTGTACACTACTGTAAATTGCATAGGCTGTATATTTTGCTTTGCTTTGAGTCCTGAAAGGTTAGTGTGTCCTGAACCTACAGCTATAACATGTGTTTCATAACACATACAAATCTAATTCCCAATTTCATTCACTTTAGTCATTGATGCCAGATATGTCCGAACCTCATCTAACATCCTCAGTCCTTTTTTTTTTTTTCTTATAATGGTTCAGTGTTCATCATTCATTCAAAGTGCAACGTTTAACCCAACAGAAGGTGAAATCAGAGACTCCTTTCTCACTGCTGAGCACACCGGCCTGCCTGCTCCTGGTTCTCCATCAATCGCTCGTTCTTTTGCTCGATCTCCACCTTCAAGAGAGAACAAGAAGTGAGGGAATGCTGAGATGTAATGACATCCAGCAGCCACAAGAGGGCAGGCAAATCATGTGCTGGGAAAATTTGTGAGTAGTTTACAAGTTTGAAGTATTTACTGATTACTAAAACTTATTAAAATATATAAAACAGATAAGAATTCAGGGTTTTTTATGTAGGAACTATTAAAGGGGACATTAGAGCTTTATATCTGCAAGTTCAGATTTGACATTACTCCATCCATTGTTCTTCTGAGGACAACCTGCTGCAACGACACAGAAACCGAGACCCTCCAAACCCTTTCGCCCATAATCCCGAACGCAGTGTAAGTGCGAGAGCCGTCCATCAACCACGACGCAGTTTCCTGAGCCCTCCTGCGAAGACAAGCCGTTCCCGCCACACGTCTGATGAGCTGTAATGGGAGCGCATGTTTGTGGATGACGGCTCCAGCCACCTTAATGACATGTTTGGATTGCAGCATGGGAAAACAACTCTGGCAGCTGAGACAGCAGGTTGCTGGAGGGCGACTCCCCGTCATTCAGTGACTGTCAAATGGCTGATGAACTTTAGCAGGAACTGATTCGTTCCCAAAAGGCGCATGCATCACTCACGCATTCGCAAATATGCCCAGACTGCTGCACAAACCACACACGGGCACTTATTTTATCGTGTTTCCTCTGGTGTTTAAACAACAAGCGTGTGAGCAGATCCAGCTTGAGCGTGGAGAGAAGCTTCCGAGAGCATGGTTATTAAAAATCAGCTCAAGGTGCTGGGAATTATACCATCACAAAGTATCACATGAGGGTGAGAAGAAACTGTCCTGAGCGAGTGCACTTCATATCGGTGAGCACTGAGACACGCCCTTCTGAGTTCATGTTTTAGATGTTGTGGGAGGGGGAAACCAGTTTCTTCTGTACATGAAGATCATATTTAAACACCATGGTAACCACACACACACACACACACACACACACACACACACACACACAGAAAAAAGTTTACCTGGTAAGAGTAATGTGCTTTGTAAGAGATCCACTTCTTCAGCTCAGCCCGGTCTTGGACAGACAGAGATCGGACAGTGGTCTTGGAAGCTGAAGCAGCAGGCATGTCAAACTCCACCTCCACCATGCTCTGGAACATGTGTGGCACCTCCCAGTCAGAGCCCAGCTCCAAACGGCAGAAGAAGGTGTGAGGGTGACCCAACCCTGGTGAACAAACCAAACAAATTTGACCGAAACTACAGTGGAACTCCGGTGTACGAGAATAATTCGTTCCTGAAAACCGCTCGTGTTCCCAAATGATCATATTCGCACGTTAATTTTCCCAAAAGAATTCATTCCCAATAATCCGTTCCCAGACCTCAGACGAGCGCTTATTATTTCAGCGATTAAATTATGTTTGATGCCGATATTTAACACACAAATTTACTTGTAACAAAAGTAATAAATTATAAACATAACATGCCAAATTGCAGACAAAGATCTCGTGTGCGTTCACCAGGTTCATGCTGTTCTACAATTTCTTTCTTTCTTTCTTTATTCTTTTTACAACCTTCTTTCCAGCACCATCACTACACTTCTTGGGACCCATGATGCTAAATTTATAGTTAAATAAAACAAAAACACGTTAAAAACAGACAAAGAACACAATATTGTATGTGCATGTACGTGTAAATACACCCACACACACACACACACACACACACACACACACACACATTATATATATATTAATATTTTCAACCTTATTTTTATACTTTATAGTTAGACTTACTTTTAATATACTTTAATTTTATTTAAATTATTTTTACATTAGTTTATTTTTTTTTAATAGTTTTTCTACTTTTTACATTTACGTGTTGGACAATCGTAGAAAGCGCATTTCGCTACAAGTCATACTCTGTATCAACGTGTATGTGACAAATAATAAATAATAAAATAATTTGATTTTAAAATCCGATTTTAATCACAAAGCACTTTTCCATGACCCTGTGTGTGTCATGTCAAAAAAAAAAGGACTTCTCTTATTCACTTAATCAGATCATTATTGAGCCGCTAAAGAGCTGAATCGGGTTTTTTCTCCTTTAGTGCGGGACAAACTGAAAACTGTGCATGGTAGGGTTCCCCTGAGATGATGCCTGAGAAGCGTAAACTGAGGTGGTGACTGAGAAGTAGAACAGGACTGTGAGTTCCAGGCCGCAGCGTCCAGGCGTTACAATACTGGGCCGAGTTCCCAGGCACAAATTATGCACGGTCTAAACACCCTGTGTGTGTCATGTGCACTCTGCACTGCTCTTATTCACTTAATCAGATCATTATTGAGCCGCTAAAGAGCTGAATCAGGTTTTTTCTCCTTTAGTGCGGGACAAACTGAAAACTGTGCATGGTAGGGTTCCCCTGAGATGATGCCTGAGAAGCGTAAACTGAGGTGGTGACTGAGAAGTAGAACAGGACTGTGAGTTCCAGGCCGCAGCGTCCAGGCGTTACAATACTGGGCCGAGTTCCCAGGCACAAATTATGCACGGTCTAAACGGCATGCTCATCAGGGATTCTCTTTGTATTTACAGTCTGAAAAGTAAACGCAAGCTGTTCGAGAAAACAAGCATATGTCTACATCAAGACAACAATCTCAGTATAGTTATTATAGCGTGATCGTGGATGGAACATGAACAGATCAAATAACAGGGGGAAAAAAAGAACACAGGAGTATTAAAGAAATGACAAATGAGACTGTCGCAGTGTGTGAGAACGCAGAGGGACACGCAAAATGAAAAGAAAGGCTGTGGGTGTGTGTGTGAGACCTAATGAATAACGACAGCTGGGGCTTTGTCTAGCCAATCCGACACACACACACACACACACACACACACACACACACACACACACAGCAAACCATGCCACTGATAGTTGTGATAAGACGAGTGGATCATTCGACTGACGTGTATTTTTCAAAAATCTTTACTCAAGTCAGTTCCTTCATCAGATCAGAACCACATTAACTTTCCAAACACCTCCAACATCATTCTTAGACATGATTTTGATCACATTCCAAATAATTAATTCACCCCTCGACTCTTTTCTGTACCGTTCATTCTTTTGTCATGTGACAGCCACACAGGCTCTATACAGGAAACAGAAATAATGAGGTGCACTGATGTTACATTTCGGGTTTAATAATGCAACTAAAGATACCCCACAAAACCCTCATAACACTGCCCCCTACAGGCTTGTATGATAGACGCATCACCAGACTAGACAACCAGACTCAACAGAACGCAAGACATTTAAGCATTATCCTTCAAGGTTTTAACGGTGTGTTGGCCAGTTCTTTACCCGATTTGAGTCATTTCAGAGTAGCATCTTTTCCTTGACTATAGGATTTGTGATTGTTAAGGAAATGAGAAGCTTCTCACTGCATCGGTTTGGGTTAACAGGTGAAACCTATTCATCAGTATTTATCTAATGGAGCTCTTACCTGTTTGTTTAGTTAAATCTAGGTGGTCAGTTGTTTTTGTCCAGGCAGCGTGTATTTTAGGAAGACGTTGTGATGTTCGCGGTGTTACGACAGTAGATTTTGCTTTTAAAAAAGGAGGACGGTGAATTTGATATAATTATTGTGTGTAAAGGAGACTGCAGGTGAAAGTCAATCTGGGGGATTTGTTGTGAGTTGATTCTTTTAATTAATATAAAAACTTGGAAAATTTCACGTTCACACTTTTTGGAGGTTTTATTCTGATGACTTTATAAGTCGACAATTTAGATACAAAAAATTATTGTCATCTTCCATTTTAGAAATAATCTCAGGATTGTGCTAATTTGTCTGCAATGTTACTGACTTGAAACCACAGAATTCAGAATTCCACAAACCGGAAATGGCATAATTTTTTAACAAAAAGTCAAAATTAAAACATTTTTATTCAATACATAAAAAATATATTAAGAATTCTATATTATTGGATATAGCCATGGACAATGCATGGGTGCCATTTCTTTTGGGCACAATGTTTTTGGGTTGGGGAGATTTTTGGGGGGATTTGTGTGGAAAAAGAAAGGTGCAAGATGGAAATTCTTTAATATCTTCTAAATTCTTGATGGCAAATCACTTTGAATGACAGTTCTGCTCTCTGTTTTATGAGGACATTTACTTCTCATTGGCGTAATGAACCTAATGTTGAACCCGAGTTTAGAGATATTAAGAATTCTAACACTAGTAATTTATGGACGAGGTTATAAAAGTGAAAAAAGGCAGAAGAAAGCTTGTGAGAGAAATTAATGAGGCTATTAAAAAAAATGGTTTCTCGAAAGTTCTTTGGACCAAAAAAAAAAAAGTCCTTAGCATTTTAAACTGGTACTATTAACTTCAGAGAGGGAAAAAAATGGAAAGGACAGAAACGTACCAATGAATTTTTCACTGAAAGGACAATGAACTTAAATAATGTAAAAAACACCTTGACCACAGAAGCCTTGTAGAAGTGTAGCAGATAGCAGTCAGATCATTTCTAGCTATAATCTAGACTGAATCGAGAATGACAAAAGTTTTATCTGGAGGATTTACCTTTCAGTGGGTTCCATAAACCTATTCAGAAAGCTAGTGGTCTAATCAGGTCCTGATTGGAATGATACAAATGGCATTTTCTTCTAAGAGTAGACATAACAGATCTGGATGATTTCTAAAAACAGCCTCTACAAGTCCTCAAGAATTCTTTGGAAGGCAAAACACCTTTAAATCGGTTCCACTTCAAATCATTCACAATCTAGTTTGGTGATGAAGAAGTGTAACAGGCAGTGGTGGACGAAATCTTACCTGAGTTTTTGTCTGGCAGTCGTCCGATTCTCCACACCACAGCTCTGAAAGCTTGTTCGTACTTGGCAGTGCCCAGAGTAATCCGCATAGCTGGTTCTGACCCTGAAGTGCTGGTGGAACCAAAACTAGCTCCTTTATTAAAGCATGCCTTTAAGGACTTTTCCCCTGTCACACTCTCCCTGCGGAAGTTCTTTGCCCATATATCAGGAATGGGGTAACGAACAGCCACGTTTTCACATGGAATTAACATTAAAGGGTCTCTATTGGATGAAAAGCCTGTCGACATAACAAGCCAGGACTGTAGCTCCACCTCCGCTCCCCGAACGCTGACCACTGTTTTCAGGGTAAACGGCAGAGTCTTCTCTGCGTACGCTGTCTGGAAACGCAGAAGCTCAAATCTTCGTCCGGATGGGGGCTCAAAGGAGATGGTCCTGGATTCCGTAAACTCGGATTCGTCTGCGCATTCGTGCAGTCGGCAATCGCGCAGACGGATCCAGCGCGTGGTAGTGTTGGGGATGATGTCATGCCGGGAAACCACCTCTTTCCCTTTCACCTGGAGATCGTTGAGGCCTAACTGGCAACGGGGGGAGCCTGTTAAAAAGGCGAGCACGGAAACTCGCGTCTTTATCAGCTGCTGTAAAATACGGTTGTCTCCTTTAGACAGAACTCCGTAAAAGCTATCGATAACTTCAACCTGAATCTCCTCTTCGGCGTAAGGCACAGGTGAGGTGATGGCGTCCGCATCGGCCGACATCACCGCCAGTTTTTCCTGCAAAGCATTCCTGAAGCTTAGAAAATCCTGGTAGTCTGTTGTCCCCAGCTTTACCACTTGCTCCTTCACAGGGATGTGAACCACACAGACTTTTGGCTGGATCTTCCGCTTCTCCTTGTATACCACCTGGTCCAAGATAAGAGTATGGACACGGCTGCTGTCTTCATAGTGCTGCATTTTGTGTTCGGAGATCTCAAGTTGTGTGTTGAGCTGAAACTCCTTAAAGTGTTTTTCCAGCCCTTTCTCGTAGTATAACCTCAGCTTACCAGCATCGCTAAGTTTAACAAAGATTGGCCCCCAGTGTCGAGAGGACATGATGTTCTTCTTCTCTGGGATGCGCAGGAGCATTGGCCAACCATCTCGAGGAGCCATGTGAGCAGGCTCGTATGGAATCCTCTCGCCGTCCCCTGCATTCTCAGATTCATCTGGTACAGAGGGTTCCTGGTCAGAATTAGAGTTTTGCATGTTTTTGTACTGATCTAGGTCATCTTGAAGGATACCTGAGGAATAATTTCTAGTCTCACTCTCATTATCTAAACTCCTTGAGGTGGAAAAGAAATGGAAGGAGTCTTTTTGGGTGGCAATATGAGGCGCAGGGGAATTGAACAAGGACACCGGTGGAGTCTCCTGGGGTTCATGGCTGTTAGATGATGTCTTATTAAAATAGGCACTGAAAGGGTTAATAGGAGAGGGTGGGATGTTTGAAAAATCCTCATGCAGAAAAGGATTCTTCTTGGTGTAAGGTGTGCTGCTGTTTAACAGTGGGCTCTCAAAGTCAAACACAGAATCCGTTCCATCTGGGGTTAAATCCAGAATGTGTCTGTTTGTTCTCTGGTTTTGGATGGAGGACACGATCAAGTTGCTGTTGGTGTCCTGTAAACGAAAACTGTTCGAGTGGCCAATCCTAATGTTGGATGTTTTGGAGGCATGTTGGTAGTCTTGCTCCTCCACACCATCATCATCATCATCAAACGTGACCCAGCTGGCAAAGCGGCTGGAGCTGCTATTAGATTGGCCGTTTGTATGTGTGATGTTAGACGTCCAGTTAAGTGCATCCATGTTTATTCTCTCATCCTCGAGGCAGACAGAAGAATCTGCAAAGCAAGAATTTTTATTTTACCTAAGACCTTTTTATAATGTGATGAAGATGATTACATTTTTATCCTCTTTTATACCAGAGTCAGTATTAATATTCTGACTGTGCTGCTAATTAATGCTCTGCCTTATAAACTGTAACCAGAGCAAAATACAGTTCCAGCCCCATCCAGAGTAATACATATATTTTACATAACTGTTATATATCATATATTTAACATCAAACTTGTATGGTAAATGTGGTGCTTGTCAAAAAATATGTAAAATAAAAATACAGCACAAGGGGCTACAGCTTATTTACAAATATGCAATACAAAAGCATGTAATTTACACACCCACACACAAAACCACACCCACACAATAAATGTAAACTTATCGCACTCCAGACATGATGTAATGCGGGCCAAATTCTACATATATTATATATATACTAGAGGTCAACCAATGGATTTTACCGAAAAATTTTCAAATAGATACTAAATTAAAAAAACAAAAAACACATAAAATAGTGCTTAAATTTATCCAACAGAAAAAACAGTACTGAATCAAAAAAATTTTGCTAAAGGAAAAAAATATGGATATACAGGTGGTCCCCAGGTGGAGTTATGATTTTTCAATCTTGTGATGACGAGTTTCGTACGATGTACAATACGTTGGACACACAGCTGGGATGAGCGTATCTCTCGCCCTGTGAGATGCCCCACTCTCCCTAACGGTCGACGGAGTAAAGTTGCCTCAGTGTGTATTATTTCTGTAGCAAACTGTTTTAAACAGCAATTTTAGTGATAAAAGCATGTCTTCCAAGTGCCCCAGTACGTCTCCTGCTTGTAGGGAAAAACAGAAGAGCAAAGCCATAATTTTAGAGCAGAAAATGAAAATCAGCATAAAGCAGGAAAGAGTACTATCTTAGATTTACGATATTTTAGACTTACAATGGTGTCGTCATAACGTATCTCCATCGTAAGTAGAGGACTACCTGTATTCATCTTTGTGCAGTTCCACGTGGTGTCAGTGATTTGCCTCTAGAGGCCGCTCTCGTAATGACAGCGGACCAGAACTCGGAAAAATATCGGTAAAACCAACTAGTAGTTCTTTGAGAAACTAGTTTTTTCTCAACACCTCTGCAAAGATTCAATTTGTAGTTGAATCAAACTCCTCCTATCAAAGCTCAGAATCTTTAACTGCTCAATATCACCTCTAGTTTTATATAGAAATAAGCTAACAAAAATGTATCTTTAGTTTTGCTGCTAACATCAATGTCTGCTTTAACTCTGCTGATTCTATATAAATAGCCCTGGATTATTCCTCTCCTACCATATGCTCATTTGTTTCCCTCGGTCTCTTTTAATGTACCTAATTTATTCACTGTACTTATTACTTTGCTATCTATCACTTTTTAGCTGTCAGTTTCCAAGCAACCAGAACATCCAGGCCAGTACACCAGAGCTTTTACTAGCTAATCAATGTCATTTGTTTGCCCTGTAAATAAACAGATTGTGATTGAGATCGCTGACAAACGACCTGCTGTTGCACAATGTTAAGCTTTCAGTCATCTCCTCTCACAGTTCAGTTTCTGCTGACTCAAATATCACTACACATGACTTCACAGACAAAAAGTCAGATCCTCGTTTTTGTTCCGTTTAAAAGAAACTCATACCTCGACGAATTTAATCCTTTGTACAACATCGACGCACCATGGCCTCACTGTCTGATACTGAGCTAAATTTCTTAGCAGTTTGTGAAGAAGTAAAAAAAAAAAAGACTTCACCTGTTGCTAGGCACCAGCTTTCTGCATTTCAGACCCATTTCTCCTGCCAGTGCAGCAAAGGAGAATAAACTTGCACACTTTAACACACACAAAACAAACTACGGCCTTCACATGCTTCATAAAAATTGTCTGGAACAGAAACGAACAAACATAACAGGCTCTTGATATTTTATCGTTCTCTAAAGTTTTGATTCTGATCAGCGAGAAGTGAACCGTTGAGATTCAGTAGCTCAGGCTTTATACAAAACAACTAAGCAAGTCTTTTCATGCTCCAACAAAATCTAAAGTGAGTGTGCCTCAGGCTCAGATCTGAAAGCTTGAACAGGAGAAGAAGTTTTTTCTATTTTCTGGGGAGTGCAGTATTAAACAACTTGTTCTTTCTTTCTTTTTCCTTGGACATAACAGGACACATGGACTGCTGGTAAGACGGCTCCAGTACTCTAATCTATCTACACTGAGGCAACCAGCTGTTAGTTCTCCTGCTATGCATCATCACGAAGCCAATAAAGCACAACGTGTAAGTAGAAGCTAAATCTGATATTACTTGAAGCAAACTTGGTCCGCATGATTGTTAAAGAAGTTTTAAATGAGAACGTATTACTCAATAAAACAACAGAAAGAGGAATAAAGCACAAAAGAAGGAAGGAAGCAAAATTATTAACAACTTCCTTCAGCAAAGTATCAAAAACAAAAAACTGAGAAAATCTTTAAAATGAGCACAAGCATTTTCTGGTTTATAAATGTAAAAAAAATAAATCTCTGACCCGCAGTTTGAGATGAAGATGATGATAATGATGGAGAGATTCACCAGAGAGCAGAAGAGCAGATGGGACGGTTTCTCTGAGAGCGCAATCCTGCAACACCGGATTTAAGAGGAGGTCACGTGAGACTTTGGACATGAAGTTGGCCGCATAGCTGAGCGCAGGCATGTACCTGCCTGCCTGCCTGTCTGCCTGCCTGTCTGCCTGCCTGCCTGTCTGTGTGTCTGTCTGTCTGTCGGTCTGTCTACCCCCTTTTCACCCGCCCACTCTGTCTCTGACAGCCTGCTCTCCAAAAGGTATCCATACAATCAATAGCTAAACACCACATTGGTAAGATTATACTAGGATAATGTTTATTTTTATCCTCTGTAAAATGGCACAAAAGCTAAACAGCAGATATACAGCTGAGTTAAAACAGCAGTAAAATAGCAGTAGATAGAAGTCAATTATCAGTAACCTGATTAAGCAGTTTTTAGCAGCAGTGATGAAACTCCATAGTGAATAATTGTGCTTGTAGATGTAGTAGTGTATTAGAAATCTAACTGATCCACCTGTCACAGTGTTTGTTCTGAGTAACTCATTCATTGAAAGGGCAATGTTCAAAGTATTAGCAGTGTGGAGTTCAATTAGAAAACCAGCTGTCCATAATTATCCTTTATTACTGAAGAAAGGAAGCACGTTTGGCACAATGTTATAAGTAAAATGGGTCGTTCCAAAACCTTGTTTCATAGAAACAACAAACAGTAAAGTCGACTGGTGAGTGGAATATGTATAAGGAAGCAGAGAATTTCTGGATGCTCCGCAAAAATGATCTAAAATGCTTTAAAATGGCAACAAAAAGGTTTCAACTATTGTTAAAACATATTGAATGATGGTCGGAATAGCAGTCATCACCTCCAGGAGGATCAGTGATGATCTAATATGACCTGTAATTACAGTTACCTTAAGAAGAAAGCTAAACTATCAGCAAGAAGCACTTGTGAAGCATCGTGGAGGAAAAAATGGCACGTGCAGAATCGGGTAAAATTGTTTAAGGAAGACATCAATTGTCCAATGGTCCAGCGGACTGTACGTCAGGTGACCTTAAGGTACTGAATTCAAACCACAAAACACCATGAAGACATTAAAGTACAAAAATCATGGTAAGTTTGGCATTGGGGCATTTTATCGTATACCAGGGATCAGTTTTAATGCATCAACATACTGCAAGAGCATGCAGTATGTTACAATATGACAGAGAGAAAATAAGTGTTTGCACAAGACAATGACCCCAAACACATCTTTGTTCCAGACTAAAATAATTGAGGTTCAAGGACCCCATTAAAAAACATTTGGGGAGACACTGAAAATACAGTTTCTGAAGCGAAACCCAAATATTTACAGGAACTATGGAATGTAGTTCATTCACCATGGACAGAAATCCCTGTTTCTAGATGCCAGAATCGTTTGACTCGACACGACGCTGATGCGCAGCAATGATTATGCAACTAAATGTTAGTTTAGTCATTTAAAGAAGGTCAATCTTGTGTAAACGCTGCCATTTTTTTAAACACAATAATATAATTTTTTTTTGCTGCCTTTAAAAGAATAATGTAAACTGGATTAAATTTGTTAATGCTTTGTTTTAAATTTTAATCGGTTATATTTTCACTGCATTAGAAAAAAATAAAAATTCACACTTTTATTGACATACTGCTGTTTATTCGAACTCAACCGTACACGATCACGTGTCTGATTTAGGGATGGGTTCGTTTACATTTTAACGATAGCAATGCTGCTTACCGATACCATTATTTATCCACAAAATTTGGTGCAAAAAAGCGTGAAAATATGGTGAAAATGTTCAATTATTTTAATATTAACTTTAAAACTGCAGTTCACAAATCTCTAATCTCTTAGAAAACAAAAAAGGCACATAATAAAGCACATTTCTCTTTAAATGAACAAGACCCATGAAAAAAAAAAAAAAAAAAAGAGAGCGATAAAGATTTCCTACCACGGCACAACGTATTTAAACATCATGTGCATCAGAGCACAACAGAATGTAATAAAAGTCTTTAGCAAACTTATATATTGTTTACCTGATCCAGCTCGACTCCACCGTAGTGAAGAACAATAAATCTTTCACTATAAATTTAATTAAAGCACTATGACACGCTGCCATTTTTCCAGGCGTCATCTTCCCACGCATCGCTATGGTGACCGATGTCATGGGGTTATTCGTATTTAGATTTACATTTTAAAACTGATGTAGTGTCCCCACGACTACTAGTCCTAACTAAAGACTTATTTTATAACAACTTTAACCTTTGCTCGAAGCTGAGGCAGGAGATGTTTTTGTTTGAGATAGGTGTGTTTTGTTTGGAAAGGTTTCGTCAGAGTACTCGTGCTGCCTTCATTGTTCACTATCACACTACTGCATATATCGAATTGTGACACTGGTGTCGCTTAGTTTTGTAACGTGAGCCCACACTATGACCGACTGCCTGCGCACAAACACACACCGCACATGCGCATGGATATCCCACGTACATCGAGCCATGTAATGACATCATTCGAAGATGGAAAATGCAGCTTCTAATTCGCCATCAACACCAAAGTATGCACAGATAAAACAAAGCAAGTCTCGAAAAAACCTTATCATTTGTCCTGAAGCTTCACCCAATTACATACCGCTTCTCTGTACCCATCCCAAGTCTTACTGGTTTTAAAACATTATTTAGTGAAGTTCTGATGAAAAGGTCTACAAGGTTTGTCTGAAAATATAATGGGAAGCTGGAAACTAATGTGGGAGGAGACATTTCAAACTGCAGGATTAAGTGGAACTAATCAAAACCTCTCCAGACGCAGATGGGTATGGTCAAGGTTCTGCGCAGTAGCAGGGATCGGGATTGAAAAGCCCCCCATGCAAACAAAATGTCTGTGAGGGCAGACGGGCGTGTCTGAGGAAGTGAACGCCGGGATTTATCAAACGTTCTGCAGGTTTGAACTGGTTGGACTTTTTAAAGGAGTGGGCAGGACTGATGTGCTGAAATTGGAATCGTGACAGGGACCGGAATTGTTTTTTTTCCTTAAAAACACTTCACTGCTGAATTTACTGGTGTCCTGGTCCACTGGTGTCCACTTGTTCATGCTATGTAAGCACCTACACGCCTAAACTCCAGCTTACCTGCTCAGAGTTAATAACAGACAGACGGCTTGTGTCTCCTGGTCTTTATACTCTAATCTGCCCACAGCGCTCTCTCAGCTCACTCTCCTCTTTTTCTATTTATCAGTCTTTAATCCTATACAACCTGCCTCCACATGCACCCTGCCACACACACACACACACACACACACACACACACACACACACACACACACACACACACGTACTCAACAGTGCCTAGGGATTAAGGCTAGCTTCTACTGCATTCAAAAGAAACTTCTGAAGAGCTTGAGGGTTCAGACTCTGCTCTATGTAATGGAGCTGCTTTGACCACAGTATTGTGAAGGAAATTATTATTTTATTACTCGACCAATCAGGTTGCAAGTTGTATGGAAACAAAAACAACATGAGAATTATATATAATATGAGACGGTAACCTGGCTTCATATACACAGCAATGATGATGAAGAGCAACACCAGTCTCATATACCATCTTTAGTTCATAAAGTTCTGCACAAAACAAGATAAACCTAATGAGGGCAGTGAGGACTGATTTCTTTAGACAGGAAAGGTTGAGTAATGCATGCAGGTGTTTCCAGGGGTCAGAGGTCACAGAGAGAAGAAAAGGAAATGTCACAGATGCAGCAGGATAAACTACCACTGATACATCAAAGCTGCCTGCTAATGATTACGGCTGATACGCTGCTTTCAGGCGCTTTGTATAAATGTGACGGATTTGCAGAAATATTAAGAGATGCTACAAAACTTTATGCACATTGTTAAAAATTCAGTCACGCTTACCGTCCTCACCGTGCTCCAGTTACTGTGTGTGTGTGTGTGTGTGAGAAAGAGACCGTGTAAAAGTGTGTGAGAGGAAACAGCTGGACGTCTACACGCCTTTATGTGTCCCATGAGTCCTCTCAGCACAGAGCTGTCATGAAGACGTAATGCTCTCCAATACACAACTGCACAGCTGCATCAATACAGTGTGCAAAAACACACACACAACCACACACACACACACACACACCACGACTTGCACTTTCACACACAAATCCACACCTTCATTCACAAAACACACACCACCATGGTGGTATGTAGGGGCAGTGAAAAGAAACACAATTAAAAGGAAGACTCTCAGGACCTGCATGATATTGTCTACATGTGAACGTTGACACCTGGACAAAAGACCTGAGTTCAAAACATCTAACTCGTATAAAGTTCATCGTATTCATCTAATCGACGAGTAACAAACACAAAAACATCATACAAATGAATGAAGATGGATATGCACATAGTGGACAGAGAAATTTTGGAACCAAGAGATGGTAACCCTGAGACATCAGCGATTGTTTGGAACCAGTGTGAGGTCTTTTTGAACCCGTTTGCCGTTGGTTATAATGGAGCGCTGGTGCGAAACGAATAAGAATGGTGATAACCAGCTATGTTAGTGGATTGTGGTGTTGAACAGCCCACGCACCAGAGACTATCGAGGCTGTTCAGGCTGCCATCTTGATGCCGTGTCTTTAAAAGAACCCCGTCGCTGTCGCTTCCCTGCGCCACCCTGCATTTATCATATCGATATAATATTTCACTAAATTTGCACTAAATCTTGTTTACGATAAATGTCGTCTTATCGCAGTACAATTTAAAAGATTTAAACCAGCTAATAAACAGGATCCGATGCAAATCATAATCAAACTCATTCAAGCTCAGACTCGTTTACACCCGAGCTCCAAGCGACGCTCGAACAAGCCGAGTCGAACCGAATCAAAAATGTAAAACATGGCAACATTTCATTTATCTTAAGAATTGTATGGTTTCACAAAATGCGAGGCAGGATTTAGACAAATGTATATTAAAAGGATCACTCGGCTCATAGTCAAGTGTCAACAGTAACTATCGCAATGAATGCATTAAATGCAATATATTCCATTTTCTCAAGGTCACGTTCCTTCCAGCAGTGATGTCTCAGTGTTCCAGGAGGAGGAACGACTCCGGCTGCGCTTTAATAAATAAAACTTGTCAAAGTGCCTCGCCCGTCTCCCGTCTCCATAGAAACCCTGCTCTGAGCGTGCGCATGAGGTTGAGGTTGAGCGCAGATGGATCGGTCGTCTGTACTAACGGCTCTGCAGTGAATTACCTCAGCGTACGCACGAGAGAGAGATTTCTGACTGCAATCAGGCCGGCGCTGCTGCACGGCGCTGCTGCACGGCGCTCATTACTCACCCGAGGGGAGCGTCAGAGGAACACCTGTCAGGGGGCCAGCAGAATTTGTGCTTCCCAGATCATCCATCATTTTTACATCAAGCTGACGGCTTTTTCCCCAGGACTGCCTGGCAGTTTCACTCACACTTTTGCTTCACCTCGGTCCCTGCGCTTCACTCCAGCCTCGAGGGCTTTAGAAGCATGAATCATGAAATCGGTGTTGGCAAACACTCGACTCACACGCCCTGGGAGTGGCTCAGAGCCACCGAGAGGTCACACAAATCCCGATAAGAAAACTCAGCTTGGAGCTGATGCTGCTGAAACCATGAAAATATTTTTATTTTACAACAACAAGCAACTCTTCTGGAGAGTGGACACTAGAGACTCGTCCATAAATGTTAAATAAATATCTCATCATGCTTGTCCATTGTTCAAAGTCCCTCTGCATGAGTTATTACTGTACAAACAATAACCTAATGGAGTGAGCATGTTATTAGAAACATGTTATTTAGAGTTGCGTGTCAGACGTTTATTAAACTAAACACACACCTTCTGACAAGTGAGAACTCAGCAGCTCTGTAGATCCAAGGAACCCACAGTCACTTTTTTTTCTTTAGGGGTCCAAGCATAATGTTTTGAGAAAACTAAGAATATAATCAAAACGTTTAAATATTGTTTATGAAATAAGTCCATATTAAATAGGAATTTATTTTACAGTTAATTGGGTCCATGACTAGAAATAAAAATTACTACTTTGTTGATTTAGGAAAGTTCATGTGCATGTGTTAATGTTTTCCCCCTTTGGACTTTATTTACAACAAGATTCTCGGTTATTTAACCTGAAATGCATTGTCGTGTTCTGGTTGTACTCACGGGGTGAGTGTAGAGGGGAGGTACTGTGACTCGGAGGTTCCTCTGTGCTGGGAGATGGCAGGTCGTAGGACGAGGCGTCCATGCTCGCTGAGCTCAGCTCCTCAGATGGAGCGCCTTCGGAGGGGGGAGCCGAGCTCCAGAAACTGGCTGTGGAACACACGCTGTGTCTGAGACCTGAAACACAACATGGCAAGACAAATCATACTTTCAAATGTGGAAACGCTTTAGGTGGTAGATATAAAAAAAAAGAAAAACGATTCATCAGCACCAATTTTTGATTACTGGAACTATCGACAAAAATACATATGATGGTTTTTCCGGGTTGCTGGAGTGGCTGAGAAGCTCCGCTGTCATTCCTAGAGCAGCCTCTAGAGGCAAGATTTTTTTTTTTATTACAGATTCTGTTACCACCCAGATGTTGGTTATTTCCAGGTCCTGAGGCGATTGTATTCCTTTTACACCACACAATTTTCAACAGTTACGACTCACCGGACTTCTTATGGCATAGAGTTTCAGCTAAAACAGTCGTTTTCTCACCTCCCTCTCTCTGTTTCTCTCTCCCTCAAAAAAAAGAAGGCTTATCATGTTCCTAAGAAACTGCAAGTCAGGAAAACAACTAAAACCCAAAGATTTTACTTTCATGTCTTATTTTAAAGAATGAGCTGTAACTATAGAAGTAATAACTTATTATAACAATTACTGTGTGTGTTATAACAAAATTAATCAACACCTTCTGAACATGCAAGAGTCCATTACCCATAATTATATTATGTCTCCTATACACAAACAGTACACGGGACCAGGATCATGCATGTTAAAACCTTAGAGACCTTGCAACAGTGTGTGAGTGTGTGTGTGTGTGTGTGTGTGTGTGTGTGTGTGTGTGCGCGCGTGTTTCCATACCAAACAGGTGTGATCATTGAATTACAAACAGAGACGATTAAATATTCACAGTGGGAGAGAGACGAGTGTTTCAACAAATGGATTACGCATCCCGGGTGAGAGAGCGAAGCGTGTGCTGATGGGTATCGAGCCGATTAAACGCCGCTGCAATCAATCAGCTCTGCGTTCTTAATTAGCACCGCTGTAAATGCCATCGCACGAGAGGACTTTTGTTCTGAATTACTGTGTAATAGAGCCTGATCTCTCAGCCTGGCTTTATTAACCGAGACAAATATTGCGCAGAAGCGTCAACAAACCCACAGGGGGGGTCGGGGAAATCTGGGGACCCCCCCATAAGGCATTAGGGCCCCCCATGACAAGTAAAAAATAGACTTAGGGGGGTCCCCAAGATTATTTTAGTAAAAGAATATATGAATTACACAACAACTGGGGACCCCTATAACATTTGACTCAATTCACACACTGCTTAGAAGAAATCACACTTGGATTCTATAGAAAATGTGCAAGAACGTGTAACAATCGAACTTTTTTTTACACCAAGTCAGTGTAATTTATACTTGGGTGATTTCTTTATTACATTTTTTTTTAAGCTGTACCAATTGTACACAATCTAAACCCAAACGAACCCAAATATTTGGGTTTATGTCAGTCAGCCATTGTAATTATAGGGTCATTTTAAGATTGTACTTGTAGATGTATTTCCTCACGAGAACAGCCTCTTATGCTTACTCTAACTCTCAGATGCCATTAATCTCGTCAGCGTTCTCTCGGAAGGGTCATTTTTCCTCCGTAATCCACGCTAATGGAATAAGCGCACGACTCCTATTGTTGCATTTCCTCTTACAATGCTTTAGCAGATGGAGTGATTTATGGAGGTCGCCATGGCAACGTGGCGTCTCCGGCATCCCACACTCGGGTAATTTGTGAGCGCTGTGGACGGCGTGAGTGCTGTGAGCGAGATCACGCGATCGATACTCCGTGCTCGGCGCTCTACAGGAAGAGACACGAGACGCAGTCAAACAGCTATAAAAACATAACTCTCGGTAATAAAGCGCTCTGTATCACGTTGGACTGGACTGTGATTTGTCCATAACAGCAGATATCCCAAAGGGTTTTATTGCTCTTACTATATGACAGCGGCTTGTCAATGATTTACTGCATTCTTTCATTTAAAATTACAATTCAACATCCATACTTCTTTTTCTATTACTGTATAAGCTCAATACATAATGGCCTCATTTTCTGCAGGAGGGATGCGTAGCTCCATAACTGAGGCCGATGTGATTTGCATCAACGATACGATACATTAAAGATACATTTGAAGCAGCTACCGATGGCGTGCGATACGATCCCCCATATTACGATGCAGTGCGATCGGATTTTGATGATAAATTCAACACAAAGTGAATAGTGCTTCAGCTATCGATTATTTTAGTAATCAAGTATTCCAGTATTACTCCTTCGACTAATCGGATAAAAAAGTATTTTTCTTTATTTTAGAGCAATGACGGGTCTCTGAAAATAAACAAGTAATTTGTTTTCCCTCGTTTTTATTAGATTTTTATTGCTGAAATTGCACACAAGTATATCAGTGAAAACTAAACCATTTAGTGCATTTATTTGCCATATTACATCATTTCTATGTTTAAGTTTGAAATTATTCCAAATTTAGGAAACAAAGTCATTTTCTTTGGCCCGAATCTTCTCCATTATTCATTCTGTGTTAACCTGTCCAGAGCGCTAAAGAGTTAAGCGGGTTGTGCGTCAAAAATAATGGTCCGTGGGGAAACAAAATGTTCCATGTGTTATTTGGTGATGGTGGTGTCAAATTTTTCATTCTTTAGCTTCTTTCGTGTTTATCTGTCCAGAGAGTTCCCAGAGTTTAGCGGGTTGTGCATCAGTAATAATGGTCCGTGGTGAAACACAACGCTCCGTGTGCAGTTAAATGGACTAAATGAAGCATCGAGGCAAATAATTGATTTTTTGAAAAAAAAAGTCTTTTTATTTAAATCACTTCAGTTACTTAAAGAATCCTTTCAGCCCTAAATGTGATCAAACACAATAGGATGCGATGAAAATAAATTATTCTCTGCAATTTACTTTTATTTCTTTGGTTCGGACAGACAGCAAATAATCAATTTACTTAAGTGCCTTCTGACCTCTAACGCAAGACCCCTTTCACACACACACACACCTTTGTAAAACAGAAAAAAAGATTACATTAAACCAGGCGTTCTTTTCCTGGTGTGTCTGGACAAAGATGCAGCTCTACCTCTGCCATGTTAATCTCTATTCTCACTGAAAATCCAATGCCAGTAAATGCTGTTATTTTTAGAAAAAAAAAAAAAAAAAAATACAAAAAAAAACACACAGAACTGTTAAACAATACTTTTTTACTGTGAAAACAAAATAATACAAACAATGTAGAAGTGGTTTTTTTTTTCCTCCTTCAAATAGATAAATGATCACGATGTGAAGCAAGCGAGGCCGTTGTGGTGTGTCAGACGAAGCCGCGGTGTCTGCCAGGCTGCCGAGTGGCTCCGAGAGCACGGGGAAACAGCAGCGCTCAGACAGCCGAAACGTTCTCATTAACGCCACGCTGAGTTTATCTCTCTGCCTGCACTCGTTTCCAAAGTGCCTGAGGGAAAAGTGATGGAGCGTCACATCTCTCAAGACAAGCTACTGGACTACACAGCATGAGTGTACTGGATTTGTTTAACTGCTTCCTGACTGCCTGAAAGTGTGTTTATAGATACTTCTATAGAGAGAACGTATTTAGGGTATAAACTGTAGAAGTTATTTGCACCTGCTTTGACGTTCTCTTAGATCTGAAGCTTTTTATGGGCTTTTTGTTTGTTTTTAAGTAGAAAGGATCTTCTTTTTCTTTTTTCGGCTGCTTCCATTAGGGCTCACCACATCTGCATCTTTCAAAGCAATCACCTGCATTTCTCACCACAACCTCCTTCTTGGCCTTTTTATTTTCCTCCTGCCTGGTGGCTCCATCCTCAGCATTCTTCTACCGATATACCCCATGTTCCTCCTCTGCATGTGACCACACCATCTCAATCACACCTACCTCACCTTCTCTCCAAAACGTCCTACACGCGTTGTTCCTTTAATAAACTCGTTTATAATCCCGTCCATCCTCGTCACTCTCTATAAAAATCTCAGCATCGCCACCTCCAGGTCCACCTCTGCATCACAGGTTTTTACTACAGTCTTATAAACGTTTCCTTTCACTACTGCAGACTGCTTTCCCTCCTGCTATCACTCTTCTCCACCCTGCCTGCACTCTGCTCACACTTCTCTACCACACTCTCCATTATTTTCCACAAAGGACCCCAGGGGTTTAAACTCATCCACTCATGCACCACTTTCACCCACATGTACACTGTCTAAGTACAAACTCTCAGAATAATACAGAAATTCAAGGTATAGCATTTTGTTAAATTTATATACATGGGGTGTAACGAAACACAAATTTAATAATTCAATAATAAAAAATGCAGTAATTGTTTTTACGTGCGGTGAAGAGCGAGAGAGAAGGAATGAATTTGTTTATGATCAAATAAATTTGAATCGATAAATAAATAACAAATGTATGCATTTAAGAAACAAACTATTGTTAAAGTCAAAATTTTAACAGGGAGCACATTTAAGAACATATTTTTAGAAAATTTTAGAAAATTTTAGAAAACACACACACACACACACACACACACACACACATACATACACATCTGTAATATCCAAATGTACTGTCCAACAAATGCACACTTTCATTTTATTTAAATCAATATAATTCATAGCTATTTATTCAATCGCTCAATTTAACCAATATAATAAAAAGTGTATTCAATTAATTTGATTTATTATATTTTGATATATTCTTTTTTTATTATTATTTAAACCAAGCTGGCAATTTATTTAAAATTGTTGAAAAAATGTAAACTGTTGTTCGCACATTAATAACAATAAACGGCATTAATATAAAACGACAAGACATTTTTTAATTTCTACTCCTTAACTGTACCGACATCGAACCGAACCACCAGTTAAAAAAAACGGATACGTACCGTGAATTTTGGTGTGCCGTTACAACCCTAACAAAAATATACATATATTATTGTTATCTGTTATCTTGTTTACATTTTCCCCACCAGATAGAAATCTACACTCATGATTCAGGGGAATGACAAACAAACTAAACAGAAAAAAAAGCTTGGCAAAGGTCCAGAGGGTCGTCCCTCGGTCTGTTCCCGTGTCTATAAAGATCTCTGCTCTGAACATTTATGGAAGGAGTCTCCGTTACGAGCTCTTTCTAACTTCCAAAGAGATTTGTGCTGGAAATAGGTAATAAATAAACATTCCACGTTGGGTGAAAATGCAATGTGTTGTGTATTATGTATTTTTACTACAAATCAGTATCATATCGGAAGGCGTCATACCTTTTACCTGCGATGGCGGATGAAGCGGATGAGGAGAATGAGAAGCAGAAGAAGGTGGAGATGGAGTCCAGGGTTTCTCATCAAACTGCACCCAGCTACTGCGCTGCTGCACCGCAGGGCCGGCGATGCAGTTTTCTCCGAACGAGGAGTCGGCGATGGGCTGGGACACACCAGGGGCTTGCATGCCTCCGTGCTTGCCTGGGGAGGGAAACACACGCACACACACACACACACACACACACACACACACACACACACACACACAGAGAGTTTAGGGAAAACCGATGGCTGCAGTTAAATCGAGCAGAAGTTCCCACACAGTCCCGCCTTTACAGCAGTTTCGAGAGCAGGAATCTCACAGCAAGCTGACAACTCTTACCCAAATATTTATTATACTGCACATATGAGACTATTCAAGACTAAAGTTTAGCTTAAAATTACAATAAAATGTAGAGTTTAATCAAATAAAAAAGCTCTAACTATAAAAGTAATCAAACTGATAAAACCTGCAACTTAACATTCTACAATAAATAATAAAAAGCAGTTGTTGGTAAAGTGCTGTGGTGTAAAAGGAATAAAACACCAGGATAATAATTTGTATTGACAGTCTCCTTGCATCAGTGCAGCTGCAATAAAACATCTGGTTAGAGGTTACACCTCTTCTCAACGTTCAGATACTTCCAAAAGCGTTTTGAATGACCGCAGTAAGCTGCACCAACAGAAAGCTCGGTTTTTAGAGATGGAGATAAAGATGGAGATGCCTTTGGTGTTTGTCTTGGTTTTAATGTGCAGTAATATGGAAGATGCTCTGATGCAGATGGCTTTAGAAAACCCTGGAGAATGTGTCATCATTCTTAACACTACAGATTGGGATCGGGACCGGTCCAGATTGTGGCTTTAACACCATTTAAAAAAAAAAAGCTAAACTGTGTGAATGAGTGATCACTAATCACGCTATACAGGCTTAAACATGATAAAAAAAATCTAAAGGGTCAGATGAGAACACACACACACACACACACACACACACACACACACAGGTAAGTGAGTAATCCAGCTGCTAACTCTAGGATGTGTTCTGACCCTGAACATGTATCTACCTGCAAAAGCACATACCTGTGTGCACCGACTCATCGCTGAATGCCACCCACCCAGAGCGGGAAGCTCCAACGTTACTGCTGCCAGTCGCTGCCATCGAGCCGAGACCTGAGCTCCGGTCCTACACAACCGACACCTCCATAACCACCTGCGGTTAAAAACTCCAGTCAGTAACAGTGCAGGATGACGTGTTCACAATCCGAACGGTCAGATATAAATCCATCTCAAGCCAGGACTTTAGTAACATCATGAATAGCCAAGTGTAGCTTACACCTACGCTTGATCTGTACCCGTTGCCACGACAACAGCAGCGATGTCCTCTTTTCACATGGTTATATTAAAAAATTCATGGATCAAAACTTAGAAAGGATTGAACGGTTAAACACCACCATCGCGTAGAGTCATTTGGTCATTTTCGATAACAGCAACACTGCTAGTGGCCTTTTATTGTGCAGCTCCGGAGAAGAATTTTACTTGGCATCTGTGACAATTGTGCCTGCTCAGTGGGCAAGTCCAAGCATGGCACTGTTACTCATCAGAAAGAACAGGAAGTACATCAAAACCCACAGGAAGGAGAGCTTGTCCCTGATATAAAGCTGAACTGAGCTGTGCACTACAACTTCTGATCAGTCAAGTCTCCAGTGAACTCTGTTATCTGTGTTCTCTAAAAACCAGAAGGATCTACCTCATCTCAAGACTAGTGAAGCTCCAGAAACATGGGGAAAAACTTGACTGTCTCACTTTTTTCCCCACTTGTGGACACTTCCTAAACTGGGGGGAAATAAAAAGGAAATAAAGGAAAGCTGAGAAAGTCTCTGAAATCATAACCCAGATACCAAACCTGAGAGAGTTTCACAAACCTTCCTCTAGGCCTTTGCACATGTTCTCCTGAAACATTTGTTGCTCTCCCTCCCTTCCTCTCTCTCGACATCCCTGTGAAACCGTTCACACCCACGGTTTGTTGAATGAGTCGTGAGTTCTGTTTGCTGTTAGAATACACCCAGTAAGTAAAGCCAAAATATGCATCACTTAAACTGCTAATGATTTCTAAAGTCTTTTTTTTCTTCTCTCAGGACCTTCATGAGACCTCCTGAGACCTGGATCTTAGTCTTTAATCTAGTAGACACTATAAAAATGCATTATTATACACTATTATATTATTAGGTTATTTTCCTCTACTTTTTCTTACTATTCTTCTTCCTCATTTTCTTCTGACAATGTCGTTAAAGTTTTTTTCGTTCGGGTTTAAATCTCGTTCAGGATTAATCAGACGACTGGTTTGTCCAACATTTTGGTTTTTTAATCGCAACTTTACTTGTCCTGAATCATCATCATCTTCTTTCGGCTGCTCCCATTAGGGGGCGCCACAGCGGATCAACTGTCTCCATACCCCCCTGTCCTCTACATCTGCTCCTTTACACCAACTACCTGCATGTCTTCCCTCACCACATCCATAAACCTCCTCTTTGGTCTTCCTCTTTTCCTCCTTCCTGGTCGCTCCATTCTCAGCATTCTTCTACTGATATACCCCATGTCCCTCCTCTGCACATGTCCAAACTATCTCAATCTCACCTCCCTTACCTTGTCTCCAAAACGTCCAACATGCGCTGTCCCTCTAATAAACTCATTTCTAATCCTGTCCATCGTCATCACTCCCAACGAACATCTCAACATCTTCAGCTCTGCCACAGCAAAATATAAATCCCCATAAAAATGTGCCATGATGCACAGTTAGCTAAATACAGCATGCATGCCTGATACACCCACTACAGCCTCGTCATGGAAACATGTTCAATTCAGCAGCAGAAGTTTTCAAACGCAAGTGACTTGATCAATAAATTTCTCATTTTGGTACAGTTATAAAATACAACACTTTGTTAGAAAAGCTTTATATATATTTATATATATTTAAACAGCTTTTTCCCGGATCTATAACCTCCTACGTTCTTCTTCTCAAACTCTTTTCACATTTCTATTCTTAAAGTATGTAAAAGAAAACCTAAAGCTGACACTAAAACAAGAAACATCCTGCAGACCATAACAGCAAGAGACTGTGATGCTACCTGCTACACCAGTAATGCCGGAAACACACACCCAATTACTTCTTATTAAACACTCTTTTTTTGTTCATGCTGGATGCTGAAGGCAGAAGGTGCAATCTATCAGCTCTGACGGCTCAGTGGTGTGAAAGCTGTGACTTCTCTCAGGAATGAAGAAGGATCTGCATTTAGATGATTTAGACATCTTTTAAACAGTCTTATACTATTCATTATTTGTAACTGTATCTGTAACTGGGGGCTCAGGGGGTCAAGGCCATGGAGATATACCCTCTAAAACAACATGCACTCTGTCAGCTCCAATGACTCAATGTGTTAAACATCTATATCTTTCAAATATAATACAATAAATGGGGGCAGCTGTCCAGATTTTTGCCCCCCTTTTCTCTTCGCGCCACCCGATACCTTCCACTGAACCTTCAGACACGTTCCACAACACCGCATCCAACCATTCCGAACCTTCCACATTCATATCCCAAAGACCTGCCTGTCTGAAGCAGCAACTTCTACATCCAGAGGCAGAGCTCATCCAACTGAGGCACAGGATCTCACACTTCAAACTGCTTTAAAGAACTTTTCACTTTTCTATTTTTAAATCATAACAAATAAACACTGGAAATGGGAATCACACCAGGGACGTCAAGCATCGGAGACCATGACCAATTCCTCTTTAAATCCCAAATTCCAGCTGTTTCCTTTTGCAGCGTGAGAGAACTTCATTAGATCAGCTGATTGGTTGGAACAACATAACCACATTCTTAACCAAGCAGAAAAAGCCCATTAACTAACAAAAAAAAGGCCCATCAGTCAACTCCAATGGCGCAGTGGGTTAAACGTCGATATCTGATATCGTCCATCATTGGCTTTAAATATAAACTCTGATCAGGAGATAAGATCTCAAATACTTCCATAGCCTTGATTTTTACAGTTTTATATAATTGATTGAATCCACACGATAGTTTTTCCGGCTTCTGATCTGCTGCCATTACGAGAGCAGCCTCTAGAGGCGAATCACCGCTGCCACGTAAGACTGCGTGCTGCATAAAGCGCTATTTATTACATTATTACATTACAAGAATGCTATAATATATTTACTATGTACAATTTTCTTAAATATATAAATATATTTTTCAATTAATAATCATATTTATTTTATTTAGCATATTTAAATGATTCAGTACAAAGTTTTTTTTTTTTTGTTAAAGTCCAGTACAATTTTGTGTCATTTTTTTGTATTTTTTTGTATTAATTAAAAATAATTATTCGGTTATTGGCGAGTACGATCCAAACCAGGTATTGGTATCAGTGAAATCCACTATTAGTTGCCCTCTTTATAATATCTAAAATCTTAAGACAGTCTTGTCGAATGGTTTAAAACGCTTTTACTACCTTAATGTGTTCTCCATGTAGACCGTGTATGTGCAGCCCTGCTTCATGACGTAGAGGCAGAAGTGTGTCGAAAATGTTTTAAAGCGTAAGACATTAATGATATCCTGCTACCAATTGGTTCATCGAGACCTCCATCAGTCAGACAACTCCGGAGAATACTACCTGCTATTAGCGTTAGTAGTAGCAGCTGCAGCAGAAATGTATATTGTGTAAATGAACAATAAATTAATAAACAATAATCCATTGGAAATTCATGCCAATGCCATGAGAAAGTAAACTAGAAAATAACTCGAATATATTTTATGAACTGAACATTCACACAGTATTTCATTAATAATAATAATAATAATAATAATAATAATAATAATAATAATAATAATAATAATAATAATAATAATAATAATAATAATAATAATAATAATAATAATAATAATAATAATAATAATAATAATAATAATAATAATAATAATAATAATAATAATAATAATAATAATAATAATAATAATAATAATAATAATAATAATAATAATAATAATAATAATAATAATAATAATAATAATAATAATAATAATAATAATAATAATAATAATAATAATAATAATAATAATAATAATAATAATAATAATAATAATAATAATAATAATAATAATAATAATAATAATAATAATAATAATAATAATAATAATAATAATAATAATAATAATAATAATAATAATAATAATAATAATAATAATAATAATAATAATAATAATAATAATAATAATAATAATAATAATAATAATAATAATAATAATAATAATAATAATAATAATAATAATAATAATAATAATAATAATAATAATAATAATAATAATAATAATAATAATAATAATAATAATAATAATAATAATAATAATAATAAACAACAACGGAACCTGTGCCATTTCTTGTCAGACTTTTTCCTTTTTTTTTTGCCCTTTACACAGAACATCAGAAAAAGAATTAGCATATTAAATATCAAAAATCGATTCACTCACACCTGCTTTTTCTCTTAATAATAAAAAAAAACAGATACCGAAGTTCCAGCGCTGCTCTCGTGTCAAACATCACACCTCTGTCATGTTTATCCTATCAGCATATCCTATACGTATCCGTTTGTTATCCGAGCAAAAAATACATGCTCCAGGCTCTCCAAATAGCATGTGCAAGCGCACACACACACACACACACACACACACACACACACACACACAGTTTTAAAAAACACTCTGCAGCCTTTATACAATCACTGACTAAAGTACGGGAAACTGGAATGACATCAGCAGTAAGAGTTTTTCGAGAGCAGACGCTCTGTTGTTCCCACCCCAGATTCATTCCCACCCACCAGAACTGAACACACACACACACAACCACCCACACACACACACACACACACACACACACACACACACAGGACACATTTTATAGATGATATTCGCTTAAAATGTATACAATTATAAAAACATTAGCACTTATGGATGATGTGTGGATTAAGCAGATGATTATAATCCTGTGTCTGATCACACTGCGTGATGGCATATGTCATCTTTTCTGTCTGAGGACGGAAAATCTGTGCTGCAGCCAAAATCAACACACAGCCCAGTCCAGTTACTTCAGTTCTTCTGGGAAAACAACACATCCTTGGAAAAACAAAGCAGGATGCAAATGACAGGGGTCACAGCCCCCGCCAACAAAAACTCATTTTTACTCGTCTGCTCATGTGTTCACAAAATCAAATATGAATAAAGTAAAAAAATAAAAATTAAAATTAAATATCAGAAATTGTGTTAAAAATTTAACAATTACCAACTGAGTAATTAAGGGTTAAAGGACGAGCAATAGCAGCGTGATGAGGCCAGGATTAGATCTCATAAAACCCCACTCAGACCTGCAACATGAAATAAATCAGAGGCGATAGTGAATCAGTTTGATGTAAAAAGACACTATACACACGGTGTAACGAGTGAAATATGTTGCGCTTCCTTTAGGAGCAGAGCTGCATTTTGGGAATAACATGCCAGAAGCGAGCTCTCACTTCACCCAGACTCAACATGTTACAACGGCTCGTATCTAAACTGTAGCCAACCAAGAAAGTCATTGTTCACTGTCTTCCTCACTCCTTTCACAACTATTTCTCTCTGGAGTTTATCTTTCGGCATCGTCGTGCGTTTAAAAATCACCAGATGGAAGTTTTTTCTCCTGATGCCGTGCAGCTGAGAACACAGGTGAAGTGTGTTTTTTTCGTTTCCGTTCGAAAATTTCATTGGTCTGATGTTATGGGGTTCAGTTTTTTGGCTTGAAGTTTGTGAAACCAGGAAAAATCCATAAATAAGCCGCTTCGTTGTTCAAGCCGCAGGATTCAAAATGTGGGGAAAACTCGCACCCCGCTAAGACTAGCATTGGACTTGAATGAGTAATTAATAACTACCTCATTAGCATTCAGCAATTTATTTAAATTGCATTCGATTTCTATATAATAAACCATACACGAGTCGAAACAGTAAACACAAACATAACAAATCCAATTTTCTCATGAAATCCAGAAATTCTGATTCTGTAATCCTGAAAACGCACAAGGCAACACGTACACCATGCACCTCCTCCAGAAGACTCCAGGGCACCTGAGACCGTTCCCCTAACAGCAGAGCGAGGTGAAAGTGTGTCCCGGCAGGATGAGCTTCAGGCTTGAGGTTTCCATTCTGACAGCAGCAGCTGCACCGTTTCTCTTCATATGATGGAGCTGATAGATTATAAGTGATGACGTCTCTGGACCTGTGCTCACATGCACAACAAAACCGCTGGCAGTGAGAACGAATCAAACCTTGCGGTTGTGCTGCTTCGGGAAAAGAATCCATAGCAGGGCGGTGTGACCAAGCAGAGTTTATTGTCATCACCCAAGAATGCATGTTTGAGAGCTGAAATCTCTTCGACATACTCGCAATTCCATCCTAAGCACCATTTCTAATACAAGGAGGAGCAAAGACCACGCACACATGTCCCTAATCAGAACCAATATGAAGATCTAAAAACTTGTTCCACATGTGAGTCAATTATATATGAAAAACTTGAAGGAAAGCGATTTCAGACCCTGAGGTTTTTTTTATAAACCCTGATCAGAAGAAAGCGATGGAGGCATCAGGTTTGGTTATAAGTTCTACTTGTAATTAAAATGTATCCTTCGAAAACGATGTCATTTCTATCATATTATTCGCACATTATGACACGTTATCACATTATTGATACCGCACATCAAAATAATATCAATAACAAGAATTATGCACAATAATAAAACAAATCTAAACAAACCCCCCTGAACCTACAGGCTGTTGTGTTTTCTCTGATCTACCACACTTCACTTTATGAAGAAGGTAAACACAAGACCATGCGTTCTGCGGTGCAGGAGGTTCTCCAGGAGCAGGATGGGAAACCTTCCAACAATAAAAAGATTCAGCCTGGACTTTATACCAACATGGAATCAAAGTGATGAGATGGAAAAGCTTTCTCACCAGCTGTCTGCTGGAACTTCGACATGATCTGAAACACAACCGCAAAGTGAACACGATGTAAAACAGCACGTGACGCACTTCAGACGCAACCTGCAGCCGCAACCTGCTACAGTGTAACGCGCCGCACGCGCCGCTCTCACCAGGCCACCATCAAATAAATAATAAAGCGGAAGAAACAGAGGGGTGCGCGTGTGTGTGTGTGTGTAGGTGTGTGTGTGTGTGTGTGTAGGTGTAGGTGTGTGTGTAATAAAAACATGTCTGATGTGATCGCTTCATTTCTTACCTATTGTGTACAAAGAAACGCAACTCGGTCGCAGTTCAGCTTGTTGCGAGAACTTCAGTCAATCTTTGCCGAAACCCCGCCCACTGGTTCCTGATTGGTCAGAGAAGGTTGCCAAAACCAGCGTATATACACAGTATATAATTCCTTTAGTAAAATGTGTATCAGAGACGCAAAAAAAATGGTGTATAAAGTAGTGTATATACAATGCACATGGGGGCGCTATTGCGTGTAGTGTTCCTGTTTTGCATGCATTATAATTAAGAATTTTTGATTTTTACTGATTACTGATTTTTTTTGCATCCAACAGTAGCACAAAAAAGCACAATGCAATCAACAATAATGACGTACGTAAAAACTGTATAACTTCATACAGGCATAAAGCGACTGAGAGCGGTCACGTGACCGTCACATTACCTTTCAATATTTATTATTTAGATGATATGACCTTTAAAAACCTCCACAATAACACAAACAAAGAAACAGTGCATTAGAGCTGTGAGTCAACTAGTCGTGAGTGTATTACAAGCACAAAAACTTCACTTTCATAACTGTTAAACACTCCCATTCACACCGCCACGCCAATTAGTGCACATAAGTCACGTGACCCAATTAACCGCCTTCCATTAGAGAATTTATAGTTCTCTTATGATGCTGCTGATGATGATGATGATTATTATTATTATTATTATTATTATTATTATTATTATTATTATTATTAAGATTAGGATTGTAACAAAGTCGTTTCCCTATACATTTTTCCTTGTGTACTTTGTGACTTTATTTACAATGTTTATAAGACACAACTTCATCCTAAACATTCTCTAAATGTAAATAAAAAATATATATCTAATTTCAGAAAAAAGATTATAAATCTTTAGCCAACTTACAAAGGCATGAAATCTGGCAACCCTGTGTGTGTGTGTGTGTGTGTGTGTGTGTGTGTGTGTGTGTGTGTGTGTGTGTGTGTGTGTTTCACCTGCTCCTGATGTATCTGCGAGCCAAAAAAATTACAACCATGTTCATAAAACAGTTTTAATTTTACATCTTACACACGTGTCCGTATAAAAGCGTGTGATAAAATGTTGCTAAAGCTGTTAGTGAACTTCCTGAGCAGCTCTGAATAATTTATTATTATTTTCTATGAAAAATCAGATTAATTTTTGAGTTGTGAATCGGTGTGTGTTTTGCGCCATCTGTCGGATATGTGCAGTATCTGCAGCTGAAATCAGATGAAAGTCTGGTTTAAAGACCCTGCTGTAAATGCAGACTGGATGCACTGAGTGATGCAGTGGGGATTTACTGGGCAATCAATATGAGAGGTTTGGATTAAGTAAAACAGACTTTGGGTTTGTTTTTATTACTGCAGACCTGTGTTTACCCAGCAGGGGGCGACACCCATCTGGATATTAGTGCATTTATTGTATTAATTAATGACCATGTTGAGGATATATACATGTATGCTTTTGTTTTTTCACACACAGATTTTTGACAATCACACATCTAATTTGTGTAAGAGGAGTGTCCAAGTAAATGAGTTACTAAAGATTCATTAAAATGAGCACTTTAATACAAACCTGTGATTTGCCTTATGGCCGGGACTACTTTCAGAGCTGCCGCTATAGAACACAAATCACTACAGTATAATAGTAATTTCATCTTGAATTAATGAGCTCGTCCCGTGCACCTCATCTGTGTAACATTCCTCTTAGATGAGCGTAATATGAAGATCATGTAGGTAGAAATAGAAAGCAGTGTATTTATATATAAATGCTCGATCAAGCCCAGCAGAACCTGTCACTGAGTCTCAGTGTGCCCTGGATGCTAAGTGAGACATTATGACTTGTCTCTTGTGAGCTTTAATTTGAGAGCTGATCTAATAAGTCTCATGCTCAATGTCTAATCCGCCGGGCTTCGCCCCACCCCTCCGGCATTGTTAAAGTCTTATAAACGCAGCTGGTTCTGGAGCTGGCATAAGTCTGTCCGCCTAAATTAGATTGCAGCAATAGATCTGCATCTGTAAACAGGCACAAATGAATCCTGATTTTATAACGAATCGCTGTAACTGCAGCTGCGAGCCAAAACGCATTACTTCTCTAAACAACAATTTCTCAATTAAGTCAGGACAATTGGACCAGCCAGTGTTCTGAACTCAGGTGACTCCGACTGCACACCAAACAGACTGATGACAGACCGGGTTTCATTTGAGTTATGTTTGAGTGATCGATATCAGAAAGTGTTCACTAATACACATCTGTATACACCCCTGTTCTCCCCGATACACCCCTGTTCACCCATACACATCTGTATACACCCCTGTTCACCCATACACATCTGTATACACCCCTGTTCACCCATACACATCTGTATACACCCCTGTTCACCCATACACACCTGTTTACTAATACACATCTGTATACACCCCTGTTCACCCATACACATCTGTATATACCCCTGTTCACCCATACACATCTGTATACACCCCTGTTCACCCATACACACCTGTTTACTAATAGACATCTGTATACACCCCTGTTCACCCATACACATCTGTATACACCCCTGTTCACCCCCATACACCCCTGTTCACCCATACACATCTGTATACACCCCTGTTCTCCACTCATACACACATGTTTACTAATACACATCTGTATACACCCCTGTTCACCCCATACACCCCTGTTCACCCATACACATCGGTATACACCCCTGTTCTCCACTCATACACACCTGTTTACTAATACACATCTGTATACACCCCTGTTCACCCATACACATCTGTATACACCCCTGTTCTCCACTCCTACACACCTGTTTACTAATACACATCTGTATACACCCCTGTTCACCCATACACATCTGTATACACCACTGTTCTCCACTCATATAACCCTGGTTATTAATACACATCTGTATACACCCCTGTTCTTCCCCACACACCCCTGTTCTCCCACCTCTCATTGCTCAATCCCAGCTTTTTGCACCTTTCCCAACAATATGGCCGATTTCCTGTCTGAACAGGTGGCTGAGGAGTTACACAATGCTGTAGCTTTGCACATTTGGCACTGATGGCAGATCCACACCCAGTGTACCATCCTGTTCTCAAAACCCCTGTCAATAACCCAATCTGCTTATGTACACTTCGATTATACTTAAACAACGTGCTTTATCTCCATAAATCTCAATCTGAGCTCCTAAACACAGCACTTAAGTAAGGAATAAAACATGATCTGTTCTGATTGGTTTTCCTGTGACAGCATGTCTGCTAATGTTTACGTTCTCTTATCTGATTCATACTTATTATGCATTTACAGGAAACATGTTGAAGAACATCTTCGAGAGAAGTTTGCAATGTTCAGAAGACAAAAGAAAATTAGCTGGAGATGCCGTAAGGACCATAAAGACTTGAACTCATGTTCTAGTTTATAAATGTATCTAAGATGAATCATGTGAGCATTCAGCAGCCAATCACAAACAGGCTTGGGATGAATGACAACCTCCATTTAATTATGAATTACAAATGGAAAGACGTCTTTCAGGGTATTATATCCTACAAGTAGCTTTAGCGCAAGTCGTTTTGAGATATTTCTGCGTTTTTGTTCGTTCCACCGAGTCATTTTATTTTCAGCCATAATCTTTTGGGAGTTGAGAGAAAAATGGAGGCCAAGCAGGCAGTCAGGGACGAGGAAGAGTGTCGAGTCCCCCAGCAGGCGTTCTGGGTACAAGTCCTAATGAAAGATCAAGGGCATTAGCTGCGGCGAGAGAAGAAACGGGGTACCTGCAGTTAGCAGCAGCGTTACAGGACATTAATTCTACCGCAGACTCATTTGTACAAGGCTCGAAGGAGAAGGGGAGAGAGAGAGAGAGAGAAAGAGAGAGAGAAGGGAAGTGGAAATGGGCCAGACCTGGTGGCCAGGCATGAAAACTTCAGCTGAGCTGTGCTATGAGGAGAGAAATGGGAGTCATTCTGCCTGGCATTTCCACCTGCATCGTCAGCACAGCCTGCATGGAAAATGTCAAATTCATTACCTGGCTTCTCTCTCTCTCTCTCTCTCTCTCTCTCTCTCTCTCTCTCTCTTTTTCCACAAATTCCTAAGCATGATTCACAGCGCTCCTGCGTACCAGTCCACTTCACATTGAGGAACTTAAAAAAAAAACAGAGCTTCTGAGTAACATGAATGATACAATAAATGAAAATAACAATAAGACGTGTCTATGAGAAAATATAATGAGACGCTATAATAAAAAAAATTATTCAGATAAATTAAGGGGGACAAAATATAATATATAGAGGTCACAAGATATCATTTCAAGGCCACAAGATAATGCATCAATCCCATGAGATAATATATTGAGGTCAGAAGGTTGAAGAAAAAAGAAACATCACAAGAAAAAAATGTAGTTCACAGATTAATGTATTGAAGTAACAAGATGATATTTTAAAGCCATGGTATATAATATAATGAGGCCTTCATATGAAATAGTAGATAGCATATCTCTTGGCCATGAGGGATTATCAGAGGTCAGAGCAGGTTTGAGAAAATAAGGCGAGTTAAGAACTGAGGAACTGAGAAGATCCGGGCTCATGGAGCAGCCAGACTTTTTTTGAGCAGCCGTCACATTAAGCATTCAGCAGGGATTTCTGCTCAAATCCCCAACCTGTGTCTGGATGCAAATCAGACAGATTACGTCCAGATGTATGGACATGTAAAGGCTCACGAATGCTCGGACCTTAATGCCTCAGATTTGCCGTGTTTGTTTGGGACTTACAAGACTGCAGGCCAAATTAGAGGCGGTTAATGTGAGCGGCGGATTTGGACGGTTATCAGCTCGCAGCGTGTTTTCCTCACAGGGGGGACGCGCTCGCTGATTCGTCCCACTGTAGAGAAAAAGCCCTGCTTCTTGCTGCCTTGGAAACCAGAATAAATGAGAGCGTAATTACAGAGAAGGTCTCGCTGATGAATGGTGGGTTCCCGAGATACCCAAACACAGAAGCTTTGTTGGGAAGTTACTAAGTACGTTCAGAACAACTTTTCATAAAAACATATGCTTATTACTGAATAATCACGTGATGTGAACAATATGGGAACTTTTGTTATTTATATATTAAAACTCAAAAAAACTCACATTATTTGATCATCTGTGAAAAATAACCCGGAAAATAAAAGAAAAAACATGGCCTGTATGTGAAAAATGAACACAACATGAATGAAAATAATTTCAATGATTGATGAGGCAAAAATAAAAACGTGAAAAAACGTGTAAACTGTTTAGACGTGTGAAGTCTGTGAGACCTTTCTGTGAAGGAGAAAAAATCTGAATGGTGATAAATCAAAAAAAAAAAAAAAAAAAAAGAAAAAAGTTCAGAGTGTATCGGTATGAGAGTCACCTCTGTTTGTTTCCTTGGCAACAAAAACATGCAATCTGTGTGTGTGTGTGTGTGTGTGTGTGTGTGTGTGTGTGGTTTTCTGGCACTGTGCTCCAGATTCCCTTGGGAGACTCTGAACAAAACATTTACAGAAGAAATGAAACAGCTTTTTGGGTGCCATGGTGATATTTCCAGTGAATATATTTGGAGGTCACCAACATGCTACAGATGATCCTCACATTAAAGCAGGTCAGAAACACGTGAACAGACAGACAGACAGACAGAAAGACAGACAGACAGACAGACAGACAGACAGACAGACAGACAGACAGACAGACAGACAGACAGACAGACAGAGAAAAAGAAAGAAAGAAAGAAAGAAAGAAAGAAAGAAAGAAAGAAAGAAAGAAAGAGAGAAAGAAAGAAAGAAAGAAAGAAAGAAAGAAAGAAAGAAAGAAAGAAAGAAAGAAAGAAAGAAAGACACGCAGGCAGGCAGGCAGACAGACAGAGATAGAAAGAAAGAAAGAAAGAAAGAAAGAAAGAAAGAAAGAAAGAAAGAAAGAAAGAAAGAAAGAAAGAAAGAAAGAAAGGCAGGCAGGCAGGCAGACACACAGACAGAAAGAGAAAAAGAAAGAAAGAAAGAAAGAAAGAAAGAAAGAAAGAAAGAAAGAAAGAAAGAAAGAAAGAAAACAGGTTTGATGCTGGTTCTACTTCTCTAACCGGTAAATAAATCTTGCAAAATACATGAACTGGGTGAGTGTGTGTGTGTGTGTGTGTGTGTGTGTGTGTGTGTGTGTGTGTCTGGCATTGTGCAGCTTCTTGTGCATTTTTCCCCCTTTCTTTTCCTGCAGTTGCATAGCAACCCAGTCGAGCCTGGGTGCTGGGTGTGGTGACACTGTACAGGGACGGGGCACTGTACCATCTCCAGACTCGCCCTCTTTAATTAAAAGAGCAACCATCAAAGGTTCACACACAAAACTAGGAATTATGCAGAAACTGTAAACACGTGTAAGTGTGCCAATATATCAGTGTGTAACAGGGTGAGAGATAGAGATTAGAGCGCACTCATAACAATACACACACAAAAACAAACACTCACATGGGTTTCTCTTTTTACTTAAAGCTGCCGTTAGTCATTTTAGCACAATTAGCACTAATTCTCATAAATATTTGGACACATTTCTTCTCACTTTGATGCAGTTTCATTAAAATAACCATCAACCTACAGGACTCACCTGTCAATCATGATACCTGTCATTCGAAGGCTCCTCCTCTTCGTCTTCCTCGGTTTGTCCCACGAGCCTCCCGCGTCGTCCTGTTCTCGTGCACTTTAATGCGATGTAAACCTGACGATTTTATTTACTTCTAAAACTAAATCTTGTGAAATAAATGTACATTTTGAGATTTAGCCTGCACTATAATTAGATATTATATTATCAGAGCGCCACCATGTGGAAGAATGAGACCCCACCTATTAGTGATCGTTTGCACGTGGTCTTAAACACATGGACGCTACCTTTGAGGTGCTGCGAGAACAATTCTAAAAACACTGTTAAGATCTAATGAACGGATTTTGTTTATTGATGACTTGGACTAAGTTTTTTGGGGAAAAGGAATTGAAATACGTGACTTTCTCAAGATTGTGAGAAGCAGTTTAGGAGCATGTACAACTTCGAAGTTGTAGGTGGCGCTAAAGGGGTTTGTAATTGGTTAATAAGGACGTAATTAGTAGACAAAGTAGCATTTCAACATTAAGTACCCCTAAATATACACTATATGGACAAGAGTATTGGGACACCATCCATTTGTGGTTCTTAAAAAAAAAACGTCCCCACAAAGTCACACAATTGTATAAAATGTTTTTTTGAGTGTGAACCCTGACTGCTTCCCAGACCTCCTCACCTCACCTACATCAGTACCTGACTGTATCAACACCTTGTGGCTGAATTATTGTACACAAATCTTCTTAGCATCTATAGGAACATGGAGTGGAGAGTGGGGGTTAAAAATGGGACCCAATTTCATAGTCTGGTGTCCACAAACTTTTGTCTATATCATGTATAAAAAAACTGTAAATATAAAATAATAATAAAATCCTCGATTATCGCAATAAAACGCTTTCCTGGCTAACGCGGTATACTGGAACCTGATTGGCTCTTGTATTTTATGATGATAATAGATCTTTCAGGTCTGCGTTCCAGTTAGTATTTTGTAGACGTTTATTGCGACTATTATTTTAGAATCACACAAACCCAAGAAGTTCACCTTTGCAACTCTTTTTTTTCTTTATTGCAACTGGAAGACAATACAGCACAGAAACGTGATGGCGGGTCGGAGTAACGAACGAACGTGAAATAAAAAGGAAAAATAAAAGGAATTGTTTTTTTTTTTTCATAGTAATGGACAGAGTGATATTTACATATTGATGAAATTGTCTTTGGCAATATGATTACACAACGAGGAAATACAGAGTGCAAGAACGCCTCCATATCGACACTTTATCAGGGTGCACATGCCATCAGACCTCGAAAAATTCTGAACGAACCAAATAAGACTCAGTTCTACTCGATTCTCGCTCCAAAAACAAACAAAAAAAAAAAACAATTAAATTAAAAAAAAAAAATTTATTAAATTAAAAAACTGGGCAACTTACAACATGAAGCTTTACAAAACAAATATATAAAAATAATAATAATAATAATAATAATAATAAACAATGACAATGACAAAATACAAGGAGAAGACTGTTATTGACTGTTATTTGCCTGGTTTTGGGTTGAGATTTCTGATGCACCTCCACTCGCCTCTTCATCCTCTTACGGCCTTTTTTCTTCGGAAGAGATTTGTAAGAAAGGAAAAGTTACGTAGTGAGTGTTCCCCCTTTTTTTTAACAAGAATGGATAAAGACTCACAAATGCTGGTTTTTCCTCCATATTCTTTTAGTCCGCAGTGTGAGAACGGAGAATTCAGCTCTCAGGAGCGATGATGATGATGATGATGATGATGATGATGATGATGATGATGATGATGATGATGATGATGATGATGATGATGATGATGATGATGATGATGATGATGATGATGATGATGATGATGATGATGATGATGATGATGATGATGATGATGATGATGATGATGATGATGATGATGATGATGATGATGATGATGATGATGCACAGATGAAGTCCGTTTTTACATGCAGAATCGGGACAGGCATGCTAATAGGACACGTCACAAATGATCAAAAGTTCGACATCATAAACATTTGGATTCACGAGGATGATGAGGATGAAGTGTGTATGATACGGATGATATAAAAAAACACCTCCGTGAGCAATTTACAGCCGATAATGTGTAACGTGAAAGCGAACGATCGATATGATTACGATGCAGTATTATATTATACATGACAGAAATGCTACAAGTTTCTCACATAGTATTATTAAAGTGTGTGTGTGTCCATATATGTGTGTATGCATGTGTGTGTGTGTGTGTGTGAGTCGGCCACAATGCTGTGTATAAACTTACCGGCTTTTGGCACTGAACATAAAAAAAATCCGATTTGTATTAAAAGCTAAATGCGTCACCTTGAACTGAGAAAAATACAATATGAGATTATTGTGTGTGCGCGTCTGTGTGTGTGTGTGTGTGTGTAGGTGTTTAATACTGAACAGTGCTACATAGAGGGAAGAGTGTGTGTATTGTCTGTGTTGTGTAAATGGAAGAAGCCCCCCCCAAAAAAATGGAAGAAAAGGAACAGACACTCACTACCAACTTGTCCTTAGCTGAAGCTGAACAAACACACACACACACACACACACACACACACACACACACACACACACACACACACACACACATAAAACAGAACAGATCGGATGGA